>VDFB02281492.1:33453292-33576352 GCA_007258455.2 Sequoia sempervirens | reverse complement strand
GCTTCAAACTTCCCATATTTTCCCTTTTCCTGGCACCTTGCATTCCACATCAGTACCAGATCACTTTCTCCAAATTTCCTATCCTTTGCCCTTTTGTCAAATAAATATTTCATCTACATCTGCAACTTTATATTTTGATTTTGAGCCACTCTCCTTATTTCATCCAGTTCAGCTAGTTGCTCCATTCTTTCCTCCATGGGTTTAGGAATATCCAAATCTTCCTGAAGAACAAACTTGTAAACTGGTAACAAGTTCTACAAAGGCATCTTGGCTTGTGCTCCATACACTAACTCAAATGGGGACTTCCCAATTGCCTTCTTCACCATAATTCTATTAGCCCATATAGCCAGTCTTAATTTTGAATCCCAAGCCTTCTTGTTCTAACCTAGCATCCTTCTTATAATCTTCAAAACACTATTATTGCTAGATTATGCTTGTCCATTAGCCTATGGATGATAAGGAGCTGCATAAGAAATGGAAATACCATATGTACTACAGAAGCCTCTAAATTCATCTGATCTAAAACACATCCCATTGTCAGTGATCAACCTCAATGGCGTACCAAATCTGGTAATGATATTATCCATCAAGAACTATGTCACCACCTTACTTGTAGCTTGTTTAGTTGGGATGGCCTCTAGCCATTTGGTAAAATAATCGGTGGCCACCAATATCCACCTATGTCCACCACTTGATTTTTCTTGTATTTCTCTAATGAAATCAATTCCCCATTGATGAAAAGGGGCATCAGCCTACAAGGGTCGAAGTGGCAAAGTTCCCTGATATTTCAATTTTTCGGAGAACTTTTGGAAAGCTTCACATTTTCTCACATATGCAAAAGATTCATTAAAAATCTTAGGCCAATAATAGCCTGCCCTGAGAATTTTATGTGTTGTTGTCTTTGCTGAGTAATTTCCTCCACACACTCCTTCATGCATTTCATTTAAAACATGCTTAGCTTGAAATTCATCCAGACATAAGAATAATATACCATCCCTATTTTTCCAAAATAGATCTCCATCGATAAAAACATACTTAGACACTTGCAACTTCAACATTCTTCTCTAGTTGTCATTCATTCCCTCTGGACACTTCATGTATTTAAGATATTACATGATATTTGTATACCATTAAGTATGCTCAATGCTTGCAATCACATTTTCTTCTTCTATATTGCAAATTTGGTTCGCTTCAATATTTTCCTCTACCATTAGTTTAGCCAAACCCTAACCTCTAACTAGTTTAGCAATTTGTATCTCCAAGTCAAATTCTTGGATTTTGTTAATCCATTTGCATCTTTTACCTGTTACTTTAGACTATGTCAGAATATCCTTGACTACTGCATGAGGAACATAAGCAACTACTTTTGCTCCAACAAGATATGGTCTAAAAGCTTTTATAGCTTTCACTAGTACAAATGCTTGCTTCTCCATTATATCATACTTTAATTCAGACCCCTGCAATGATTTATTGAAGAAAGATACAGGCTGTTCATGACCATCTTCATTCTTTTGTAGCATAACAGTAGCAACAGTGTGCATTGAGGCAAATGAAAAAATTTGAAAAGGTTTTGAAAAATTAGGAGATTTAAGAACAGGAGCCTCCTTGCTGGCTCATTTAATAGATACAAAAGCATCCAAAGCCTCTATAGTCCATTCTATTTTCTTTCCTTTCCTCAAAATTTTTGCTATAGGTTTAATAATCTCAGCAAAGTTAGAGACAAATCTCCTAACAAAATTTATCTATCCAAAGAATGATTGTATCGCCTTAACATTTTTAGGGATAGGAATTTTATCAATGGCCTCAACCCTTTTAGGGTCTATCCTAACCCCCTCCTTTGAAACAATATGTCCCAAAATTTTACCCTCTGTAACTGCAAAATTACACTTCTTAGGGTTTAAGCTAATACCATATTCAAGGGCTTTTATAAATACCTTTTCCAAATGATGAACATGATTTTCAGCCTTCTTGGAGTAAGCAGTGAGATCATCTTGATACACCACCATGATAACATTGGTCAAATCAGAAAATACCACATCCATGGCTCTTTGAAAATTTGTCCCTACATT
Organism: Sequoia sempervirens; assembly: GCA_007258455.2. Taxonomy (NCBI): domain Eukaryota; kingdom Viridiplantae; phylum Streptophyta; class Pinopsida; order Cupressales; family Cupressaceae; genus Sequoia; species Sequoia sempervirens. Next base: position 33,574,283 of record VDFB02281492.1, on the reverse strand, counting down.
AGTGAGACCAAATGGCATTCTCAGATAATCATACGTTCCCCAAGGAGTTGTGAATGTTGTTTTGTATTGCTTAGACTCTTTAACTTTGACCTGATTATACCCTGAAAAATTCATCCATCATAGACAACAACTCGCAGCCTGTCACCTTATGCAATATGGCCTCCATATTAGGCAGAGGATAATTTTCTTTGAGGGACGCTATGTTTAGATCTCTAAAATCTACACATAATTTGATATCTCCATTTTTCTTTCTGACAAAGACCAAATTTGAAACCCATGTTGAATGTCTGATTGGCTTAATGATTCCACCATCTCTAAACTTCACCAATTCCTCCTGCATTTTAGGTTCCAGAGTTAGAATTATAGGCCTTTTCTTTTGTTTGAATGGTTTAGTGTCTGACTTCAATGGTATTTCATGCTGAAACAAGTCTTCCCTATATGCTTTCAAATCTTCATAAGACCAAGCAAATACATGTTTATACTTTCTCAACAATTCTATCAGCATTCTTCTAATTGCAGGACTTATCTTTTTACCTATGTACACCCTTTTTGGTGCCATCTCAGTTCCCAAATTAATTTCTTCAATATCATCCCTTCCAACTGGTGTTTGCTTCATTAAACACCGATCACTTCCATCATATACCCTCTCTAATGCCACCAAGCCTTTAGGAATCTTATTTGTTTTGAGTTGTAAGATCTCTTTTCCAAAGACTGTTTGCTTCCCATCCACTTCTTCAACAAAGGCGTTAAAGTCAATTTCTTGGGCTTCATACTGGTCTATACAGTGAAGGAATTTCAAAAGATCAGTATCATCATTAAAGACTTGCTAGCCATATACATTATTAGGCACAACAAGCCTTATCTTGAATTCAATTTGTGACACTCCAGCCAACATAATATCATCTCTCTTCAACGCTACATTAGCTAGAAAATCTGCCATTATATTCTTTGATCTATCTACCCACTCAATTGAAAAAGAATCAAGCAACTCAATTGTATCCCATACAACATTTTTGTATTGCTTTATTCTTTTGTTTTTTACTACATACTTTGACTTAATATGTGAGACAACTAACTCTGAATCTCCTAGAACAGCTAGCAACTTTATTTTATGCTTCACCCCTATATTCAGTCTAGTTAATAGAGCTTCATATTCTGCCACATTATTTGTACATTCAAAAGTTAACAAGAATGAATACTTAAATGTAGTACCTTCAGGCGAAACAAATACTATCCCAGCTCCATTGCCTTCTTGGCTGCAAGCTCCATCAAAATACATTTTCCACACACCATTGTGGTTCTGTGCAACATGCTTCTCAATAGGATCACTATTAGTCAATTCTAGCTGTGTTGGTTCTATATTGAAACTCCCAAGATCAACATCACAAAAACAGTTGATTTGGTCTTATGAAACACAGTCAATGAGCTGATTCATCCTCGGCTCCCTATACAACTTCACCTCTTGGCCATTTACCGGAATTGTTGCATAAGATAGATCAAACTTGACATTTCCACCAATAGCTACTATCCACTATCTTGATAAAAGCATACCGAATTGAGAAGGGGTGTCTATCACTGTTATATCAATATTGTAAGCTACTTGAGGATAATCAGCTAACTTGACTTCTACATCTTTCATTATACTCACCACAGGAACAAGTCGGTTATCCATTGCATAACATTTTCCTTCATATGTATCCACCCACATGCCCACTTGTTTCATTACTCCTACTGGCATAATATTCATGGCAGCACTAGAATCTATCATGCAATTCCTCAATAATTTGTTATTTATGAGTAATGTAATAAAGAAAGGATCAACTTGTGGTGGACTTGTCAATACATTACTCAAACAGATTTTTGGGATGTTTACTTTATCCTGCTTATTTTTAGCAACCATTTTACTTTTAGAACTTACATGTTTTTCATTTTCATTTGTTATCAATTGCACTGCACTATCCCTATATTCTTTAATTTTCATCATTTCAAGAAGTGGGATAGACATCTTTACCTGAGACAAGGCCTGAGTGAAATCAAAAGAGGAACCTTCTGCCTTAATCATTTTCTTTTGTTCTGATGTTTCTCCTTTGTTCTCTTCCTTTTCTCTTTTCCTGACTGGTCAGTCTTTTGAAGTTCTCTATGTAATTCTTTTACTACATCCTTTTGGACAGGATTCTGTTTGCTTTCTTCATGTTGTTTGTTTTTAGTTTTCTTTGAAACTCCTTGTATAACTTTCTAATCTTTCATAAAGATACCCTTGGGGACACCTTCCTTCTCATTTACTGTCCTATTCCTCAACCAGTATTTACTCTTGGCTTCTTCTACTACAGCAACATTTATTCTTTCCATCTCCTCTTCAGTGGGTCTCCTCACATTACATTGAGTAGGCACCTCAAGAGGTTGTGGATCTGCACATTCATCCTCAGAATCATAAAAGACCTATTGCTTAGCCATATGGACATTATACCTCTATTTTGAAACATCATATTCATAACCTCCCTCCTCTAAAGATGAATACCTTTCCTCAACATGGTGAAAAGCATTTGAAGTTAAATAAATCTTGTGGTCTTCTCCATCATCTCCAATTAGCACTCCTTCTTGCAATCTTTGAGCTACTACACAATAATTAGGGGAGTGTGGTTTATCAAAAACTTCACAAAAATAATTACTATTCACCATATATGTTCCCTTCTTTCTATTCACCATATATGTTCCCTTCTTTCTCAATGGATCAGGAGTCTCCTTACTTCTAGGCCTATCTATTATAGGTTTTCCATCTTTCTAGTTTGTGTTATAGGGCATGTCATGCAATCTAGGCCTTTCATTCATATAGTCATTCTCCTGCCTATATTGATAATTATTGTTTTTTTGAGGAATCCTAGGATTATCTCTTTTATTCATTATCCCAGCAGCCCTTCTGTTATTCTCAATTGTTAATGCTATCTTTTGTGCTTCAGCTAAGTCCCTTGCGAACCTATTTCTAAACTCATACCCTGTTTTAGGGTTGAATGCATTCAGGTAAACACTTAATGCTACAGAGTCTGGTAACTTTGATACAGGAGGTATTCTATCCTGCAGTTTATTGAATTTCTGATTGAAATAAAAAATTGAATCATTCTAACTTTTTTGAATTCTCATCAATTCATGAAGAGCTGCATTTGGTGCACTTAGATTCCCATATTGTTCAAGGAATCGATCTTGAAATATCTGAAGAGAATAAATAGAAGTTGTTGCCAGGCTATTGAACCAATCCCTAGCTTCCTCAATAAGGGACATCATGAATAATCTCATATGCAAATCTTCATAAGGTACATCCAAATCCTAAATGAAGGCATTGAAATTCCTTAAATGATCCTCGGCAGTGATTGCATTACTCCCTGTGAATTTAGGCACCAAATTTCTCCAAGAACCATCCATTGGATAAGGGTACAACTAAAACCCAACCAAATCAAATTGTCTGATCATAGTGGTATACTGATGAGGAGGAGGGTTGGGTGGATATTGATATTGGTACATAGGGTTATTATATTGTATATTTTGCTATGGCACATGATGCTAACTAGGAGGTGGATAATTATTTGTATGCTGTGTGGGAATATGAGGTGGATGATTTGGCTATCCATATTGATTCCCAATTTGATGGTGAGGGATCCTTGGTGGTTCAGAATACCCAGCACCATGATTACCCTATTTATGGGGTGGTACATACTTTGGGGGAAACCCAGATGTGTGAGGAATGTTTTGAGCTTTCTACAGTTTGAATTCTCTCATTGCTTGTATCATTTGGGCCTTTTCCTACTCTTCCCTCTCCCTTTTCTAAAATTCAAACCATGCTTTAACTTCTTCATAAGTTAAAGATTCATAATCTTCTTGATGAATTTCCTAATTAGTAGGTCCATTATGATTACTTTCCATTTTTTGGTCATATTCATATTGAATTCTGAGTCATTCAGATTCGAGTCTAGCTTCAACTTCTACCTGTTTTCTAGCTTCTAGCTCAGCCTGTTTCTGAGGGTTATAAAAAGGATTTTTCTAATCTTCCGGGGTACAAGGCTCTTCTGTTGAACTATCTTTCCATGTGTCAAAACAATTCTCACCATAAGGTATTGATGATTTGTCTTTGTTTGTAAAGCACATGTCCTCACTTTTCCCTTTACCCTTGTCAGCCTTATCATCTTTGTGTGTCCACCTACTATTGCCAGGAGGAGCTCCAGAATGACCTCCCCTAAATTGAGATCTTCTTCCATTCATATTACAATGTTTGATCAGAGTCGCCACTCACATTCCTGAAAGTGAGAAAAAGATTATTACTTGTTATTCTGAGCAGAGTCTATATATAGGACTTCTGAATCTATGATTAAGTCTGACTCTATGATTAAGGCACAGATTCTTTGTTGTCCCTAGCAGAGTCACCAATCTTTTAGCTCTCAAAAATGTAGGTTTGAACCATGAAAGGTTTCCAAGCTTTCACAACGTTTTAGGGTAACAGAACAAGGTTTGAAACAATTAAACCTTCTACTCTCCAAGTGCTACTAAACCTAGGTAGGTGTACCTGTAACAAATGAAGTAGACTTGACTATTGATATTCTCTTCATGCCATGATTTGTCCATGATGGCAGATTGAAATGGAAAAAATCGAACAAACTTGGTGTATATTGTATACTAAAATGAAGACTAAACCCTAATATGCTAAATCAACAGATGTAAAAAAGTATGAATGAAACTAAATGATGGAAATGGTGAGACCAATGCCTTATATAGTATACGGAGTCAAATGAAATCTTAAATGAGTGACTTCTTTCTGGAGGACATTCAAATTGTTTGGCATATCTTGTTTATAACTAGTATAAACATGCAAGATTGTGATTATTAAGTTCTTCTTACTAATCTAAATGAAATTCCCTGATTACTGTGATTAATTAAAAGGGTTTAATCCTTCCTTGAAAGAACCTATCAACCAATCACAAATATACGGAAAATACGTATTGGTAAACCAAACATAAACATGTTATGTTAATTTAGATAACCAAGAAATATCAAGCTTAGAGACAACTTAAATAATTCTTTCAATTGGCACAACACAACAATTGACACCAAAATATGCCAACAAATCAGATGATTTTCATTGATATCTCCATGGCTTCAAAACATACATTAGAGTCTTAGCCCTATGAAACATGGTGTTCCACCCTATTTTCTATTCTCTATCCTATTCTACCTATCGCCCGCATATTGTTTAAAAAATGGATATTTATACATTAAGAATACGAAAGGATGCATCCTTTCGGAAATAGGAAATATCAAATTACAAAACAAAAGATAGAGAATAATTAGGCTCTATTAAGCTACAAGTGAGTCTTAGTGAGGTGATCCAAATAATCCCTGCACTCACATGTGTCTGCATCTCCAACAGCATTCTGGATCGTGATTTCCATCTTGACCATTTCCTCATTTTTCTCACTCACCTCCTCCAATGTTGTATCCTCTGTAGAAGTCGTCTTCATGATTTCATTCAACATTGACTCACATTCATTTTTCCATCCGATAGCATCCTTCAATTCCCCTTTATCATCAGAGAATGTAATCACAATTTTCTTGGCAGCTTCAATTAACCCCTGTTCATCCCCTTGCAATTCATCATAGAAGTTTTGAATTGATAATATGATTTGCAGCTTCAAGTGCAGAACTGCTAGCCTCATCACTTTGGGCCAATTCATGAAACTTCTCCATGATTCATCCATCCATCCTTGTGTGCTCCTTCAATGCAGTAAGAGTATGAGAGAATTTTCCCCACAATTTATTCAACCAAGATGTCAAATGATCCTGCCTCTTCTTGACAATCACTGCAATTGCATCATGCTTTCCCTGAGAATAAGCACTTGATCCTACTCAGTGATCTTTTTCCTGAGAGATTTCTCCTTGAGTGATCATTTTGGTTGTCCCCATTGAAACACCAACCAAGTCTTTGAGTCTATCATTTTCTCTCAACAATTTTTCATTATTTGCTTTGTACATTTCTCTTTCTTTTATCAATAACTAAATTTGTGCTTTATACAACTTTGCAATATTTACCCAAATATCTATAGTAGCTACAAGATCAGCTTCTCCAAATTTTAAAGTCATGACATGACCAAATGCCTTCGCTATATCAATTACCACTGATTTCCTGTGGGGTGCGTACAAAGCCCATATCATCAATGATCCCTCATCAGTATTATAATTGGAGCTTGCATATACTTCTGTCACTTTTTCCTTGTCAAGCTTATGTGTAGCATTACTGCCCTTCAAGAAACTATCAAAGACCAATGCAGAGTTCAAATCAAGGCCAGGAAAGATCATGACACTAACATTCTCCAATATTTTCTTCCCCATTTTAGGAGTCATACTTGTCATTTCATCATCCACACATTTTCTCAAGTGAGCTAGCAATTGTTCCTCATTTCCTAAAGTAACATCATCAACATTCTCTCTTATTTCCTTGCCCTTCTACTTGTACAAGAATGCCTTGAACTCTGGGGAATTTATAAAATCATCATCAGAGACAAATGATCTATATTCCATGTACCTTGCATCAACATCACCACTTTCAATACTCTATTCTCTAACCGGGAAAACATACTATTGAGTCCTCAACCTGGATACCTTTTCTAATTTCCCCTGTGGCACATTAACTCTTGGTGTTTCCTCATCTCCATAAGACAATAGCTCAGTATCTTGTACCCCCTAGTTATATCTTTCAACTACCATTTATGCTTCATCTTCATCCAGATTCCTGATCATATCATCAAAAGGATAGGGTACATGTTGATACCCTCCAAAGTTAATCCTTTCTTTGGCTGAATTGATATATCCTTCAAAATCAAAGTTTTTCCTGGGTGGTCCTCTTTTCATATTATAATGCAACAATCTATCAAGGATTGAATTATATCCCTCCTTAGCCAACACAATGAAATCACCAAAACACAAAGTACTAGGCATAAAAGCCTGCTTCCCAAAAGAGCTAAAATGCATCACACTACAGTAATCCATTTGTCTGACAATTTCCAAATATGCAACCCTGTTTGGAACTGTCCTTGGCAGAATGAGAGGAGCATCTTCAAATCCATATACTCTGATTACTGTAGCTCCCTCCAAACAATACCAGTCTCCCCAGTTATGATCAATTGGCCCATTGAAGTCTTTTGGCCAAAGGAACCTCTTAATCTCATCAGTCAATCAATAATTACAAGGATATTGATATAATTTATACAATGTTTTTACAAAATGCTCTTCAAAATGAATGAAACTAGAACCAGCAAACTTGTTGTCCCAAATAGCAGTCCATAGCTGAACAAGCAATGCTTCACCCTCTTTACCAACTTGAGAAATCCTCATCTTTGAAGGCCATATCCCTAACTCCTGTCCAAAATATAGCACTAAGTGCATGAACAATGAATAGTTTCTGAGATGAACAATAGAAGCTCCACCCTTTATAGCCATCAATCCTGAATCAAGCACCTTAGAAATATACGAAGCATAGTCAAATGGCCTGGAGTTATGATATTGGATATCTGTTGTGATAATCATTGGCACCATTGACATGAATTCCAGGGCATCCATTCCCAAGACCTGACACACTGAGAAATATGTGTACTTCATATAAGGTTCAAACAAATCTACATGATAGGGAGGTCCCTCACTATCTTCCAGAGGTTCTGGCTTGTTACCCTATTTAACCCTATGAATTGGTAACCTCCAACCCTTGTAAATTGTATCCATTCTTGAAAACTCCTTCTGCAACTCCTCACAACTGATTTCCTCATTGCAAAACCCTTCCAATTTGAAATCCACACCTATTGCTCCTTTTGACACATATATCTGTGGTTTTCCAAAAGGATTGCATATAGCTTTATGTTTAGGATCATAATGATCAACAAGCAATTTTACCAATTCTACATTTATGAATACATTAGGGCACACCAATTTCCCTACATTCAACTTCCATGGATTACAGATTGGCTCAAAACGGTTTCTCCTATGGTAGTGAAAATTGAATAATTCATACCCTCTTACAATAGTCCATACATCACCTATGAACTTGCATTTATCATCCAGCTTATCAACTTCTACCCTAAGTTGTGCGGACCTTCTAGCTTTAGGCCTTGAACCAGGTAGTTGATCAATAAGGTCTTGGTTCAACCTTCATTCAATACCCTCATGCTTTGTATCAATATTTTGTTTCTTTCTCTTCGACTGACTACTCTCACCAAGCTTTCTACCCTTAGCCCTTCCAAAACCAGAAGACTCGATTTTCAAGCTTATAGAATCAAAATGTGAAACAAATGAAGAAGCAATTACTTACAGTATTCAACTCAGACTCCTCAGACTGAAAGATGTCCCAGTTCTTAGCTCGCCTTGCCAATTCACATGCAATCAATTCAGTACTGAAGAATTGATTAAAAATTTGATGTTAAACCACATCGCGCCATTAATGAAGCATGAATGAAGCCTTGTTTGAAACTAGCACTGTTGCATCAAACGTCCTGTCGATGAGAGATTTTCAAATCTGGGGTGAAGTCCTTTTGCAACGTTTACTTAACCTTTCGCCAAGACACTCTGTGGTCTTATCGACACCTGGAATCAACTTGATGACTACCACTTTTGTTTTTCATGTCACTGTGACAATTCCAAGTCAGGGAGATGTCTCATAGATATCTTTGCGTCTTACCGATATGTACTCTTCAATGTATTCTCCAGTCGCTATGACATGATCACCCCTTTCATCGATGAAAATAATCCTACTAATGAAATAAATTCCATCGGCAAGACTAAGAACTCGAAAAGACTCATACCAACACCAAATGTCTGGTCAAATCTATTCCTCTAAATGACTGCATTTGGCAAGACTCACCCTGAAATATTCTCTCGATATATCTTTCAAACCTCAGTGAGGCTCATACCGAAGACTTCTTCTCCTGGTGATGCATATCTCTATCGACATAACTTTTGAATCAGCAAGACTCTATAGCTTCTCACCAATAGCTTTTGAATCCCCTTGAACTTGGTTCGGCCAAACAATACCCACTTCGCTAAGACCTTCCCCAATGCACATAAGTCTTACCAAGACATTTGTTTGCAAGCCAGTCAGTAAGACAAAATGATTTCAATATGACTTTATGCCAATACCAATCAGTTTGGCCGAAACAACCCCTTTATGTATTAGTTGGTATGACATATTGTATTCGCTGTGACATTACATTGATGCCCCCCACATATGCCGATATATTTTTTCTATATGTCAATCGACAAGAAAAAATACTTTGTTATGAATTTACCCCGAAATGCCTCCTTTGCCAATATGAATCTTCACAATCGCTGAAACAAAATAAAAGTTCTACCGATAGTCTGCAACAAATACATGTTAGTGAAAATTTAGGTTGGGGAGACTTTTACTATGTCTTTGCCAATATGGGTCTTTTAATAAAACATGAAGGACTAGATGGATTCAAATGGGTCACATGACAGAAAATAAGCAAGACAATACAAATAGGGAATTTTATGCTTATGATGAGGACTCAATGCTGGAAACTCTTGAATGCAATAGACTGTAAAAATTTCAAAATTTTACAGTTCTAACACAAGGTATGCCTTCTCCCCCTAGGGAGATGGATCCATAGAAAATGGGCCCTAGACTAAGCAAGGTGAACTTGACTGACATGAATAACACAAATGATGTCAGGGAAGAGGCTTGCAAACAATTCATGGATGATGACTCATTTGTCAAGACAACTTCTTTTAGAGAATTTTCCTGGAGAGTAAAGAAGGATGAGCATGTTAGTAATATTTACAAGAAAATGAGCCTAAACCTCCAACTTCCTTCTGAGGTTATACAAGCTCAAATTATGCAAGAAATGAAAGAAATATTCCAAGGTATAACAACACAAGATGGTAGAGAATTAGGAAGAAAAATTGGTCTTCTCTTACTTCCAGAATGGGACCTTGCCTTTGTTGTAGCATTTGATATAGTGAGGAGGTATGACAGGCCCTTGTACAATATAGAAGAGGAAGAAAAAATTGCACTACAGGGATCTACTTTTAGTGAGAAGTGGGACACACTAGAAATTTGGGCCCTACCCCCAAACACAAAGAAGCCAAAAGTTGTAGAGCCATCTACATAATATAGGGGAGGTTTGATCATCAAGAGGGTATCTGATACCTCTACAATTGAAGCAACCACAATTCCTATAAATGTTTCCCAATTCACAAAGGAAATGGTAGAGTCTATAATGGTTGAGAAAGAAAATTTTAAAAAATGTACAATGATTTGTTGGTTGAATATGGAAAAGGCCAACAAAATACTTTGGAGCTACAAATAGAAATGACACTATTAAAAGAGAAGATGCAAAATATGCAATCCAATGTGACCATGCAAACAAACTATGTTTCTCCTTCTTCACCATAGGAACAAACACCTTTTTCCCTAGTTCCTCCCATAGATTTTTCATTGGAAATTGTGTAATATAATATGGGAAATGTTCCTATAGCAGTTGAAGAACCAAGTACATTAGGTGCACAATAGGTAGAGGAAATCAGCAAGGAAGATTTGCTTAAGAATCTAAAGACATATGAAGAAATATACAAATAGCAAGACAAATTGATCCTTGTCAACAATCTAAAGATTGTGAACTTAATGTTGGAGCATCTAAACAAGGTAATTGGTAAGACATTGATTAGCATCTATGATAATTATTCCTCTATGTTTGATGTTGTGAGAAATTTTGATAGGGACAAGGAAGTGGCTATCCCATTCATGAAGAGATGGATTCTAAGGTACCTGGACCTCAAGATCATGTTTGTTGGATCCAAACATGATGTTAACAAGCCAAACAACATCCAACCCACTCTCAAGCTTGTAGGTGGAATTCAATAATTCTAAGGAAAGATCGAGCCTTTGGAGACAAAAATAAGGTAGTTGGTTGGAAGGTTTGATGAGTTAAATTTTTGTCTACTCCTAGACATCCTAAATGAAGATGGTGAGTTCAAGTCCCTATAGGATTGGAAGAATCAAGAAAATGAGGTGATTGGGAAACAAGAAGCCTTAATTTGTGAAGGGGTTGACGTGTGAATTCTAAAGAACAATATGGATATGCTTATCCAAGTAGGGATTGCCCTAGAAGAGTTTGAAAAGGAATAAAATCAAGTTGTTACCAAATATGCTCCATATAGGGTAAAGGATGACAGTGTCATTGCATTAAATTGGTCCTCAGAGGAGGAGTTTCAACTATGGAAGGATAAATATCTTGATGCCTTGGAGGATTAGGCTATTGTTGTGGGGATGGTTAGTGCAATTTTGGTCTTAAGTTTACAACAATGGAGAATAATAGTAGGGGGAATACAATACATCACTTGGAACTAATACAAATTTGGCCTTTGATAAATTAATGCTAAAATATTGCATTCTCTCTAGTTTAAAATTGATGATAGGGATGCAAGTGTGTAGGTAACTTGTCCTATTCCTCTTTCTCCATTTTATGCTTTTCTTCCTTCAAGATTGGAGTAGGTGGAATGAATTTTGGAAGCACATGGATAAACTATTGCAACAAACTAAAAGGTACCTTTTGGAAGGCGGTACAAATCTTCATCGACAAATGTAAATGGTTTTTTCCCACATGATATTTCCCTCCTTTGAGTTGAAAATTAACTACATTGGGAATTATTTTGTATCAATCCAATGAGATTAGGACATGTGTACATTTTTGCCTAAATATTTTTTTCTCCTTCATTTCTATAAGAAGGAATTCATGGCCAAATGTAAAGGTTGTTGATTTATTGTAGATCAAATTTTGCATTCGTGCTTTGTCTCAGGTTTTTTGAGTCTAGTTGATACACAAATGTAATTTTTGATAATAGTAATAGCATTTTAATAGAAAATGGTGAAAATTCAAGACCATTTCTCTCCTAGTGTATTCGTTACATGAGTTATCAATAAAATGATCAAGGGTTGTTTTATTGGTCTTCATTGTGTTTCAATGAAAGTGTGGTTTTTCCCCTATTTTAATTCAAAGAATTAATTAGAATGCTTTGATGAAGCTATATGTTCATGTAATTCAAGTATCGAGATCTTTATAAGAAGTTTTGGTTTAGAATGTAATGGTACATGATGTTGTAATGCAGTGTTGTAGAAACCTTACAATGCTAAGTGTTAATTTGTTATCTAATTATGCTTGTGTTGGGATTGACTTAATTTCCTAGGTTAAGGCATTGGTTTGGGTTTTGTATTTGTGAAGTATTTCTTGATCTTTCATCAACAAATCAAATTCATAAACAAAATTTCTATTGAACTACAATTGTTATTATTTCATGTTAAGTTCTTTCATTCTCATGCTCCAAATGTTGAGTGTTGTAAAGGAGTAGTTAGCTTCTTAAAATATTCCATTTATTAAGATATTATATGAGAATTCATTTTTTATTTGCAACATATCTGGTCATGAAGTGCATAAGTCTTTAGGTACATTTTGGGATCACCCTCCTGAGTTTTGTAGAGCTCGAAGTGTAGGAGGAAAGCATTGTTGCTTTCACTCATTCATTGGCTAATCCATTTAGGTTGCTAAGGATTGGAATTGGAAATTCCATAGGCTTCTTTGAAGACCAACTCGGTTCTTAAAAAATAACCAACAACCATCAAATTGATAAAAAAAATTATAAACACTAAAATTTGTCACTCTTGCTAGGGTTTACTGAAATTTTATTGATTTTTAATTTGTCATTGAGCTTCTCCTCCAGTTCTCGGTATCATTATTCATTTTATTAAGTCCTTTGTGATGTTAGGTTACCGGAACCTTCAAAACACATGTTTATTGTTTATATGATAAATTACTCAACCATTCAATGAACATTTGATGGATGGTTATAGTTGCATTCTAGAATGAAATGCACAAATCAATAGGATTGAAAAATTAAACCTCTGAAATCACCATATAACCATTATATTTACAAAGATCAATGGTTTAGAATTTTTTGTCAATGTAGGACAACCATGTAATAATTGTGTAGTCTAGAAGTAACATGTTAATGTTTCATTCAATTTAATGCTAAAAAAAAGAAAACTTACTATTGCTAAGTGATTTTATTTTTAAGTGAGAGGTTCAGTACACAAAGAAATTTCATATTGCTCATTTCAATGCACCAGGGAGACTCTGGGTTCTACTTCCAACAAAGCCAATCCATTCCTATCAATATTAATCTTTTCAAGAATCAAAATTTGAGTAAGTGAAAGATAGAATTCCTAGGCTATGTTTCATCATTTCTTAAAATCCTATTTTGTCAAACTTTGGGTTTAGGGTCGAGAGACTTAAGAAAAATAAGAGGGAATTAACAATTTCACACTGTATAAGCATGTCTACCACCACTAGCAGACTAGACAAATTTGTTGGGAAAGGCAAAGCAAATTCAAATATAAAAATAGATTATTTTGGATTACTTAAAACCTCTAATTTCATTGATGAATACCATGATATTTATGGTCTTGAAATCTATGGTAGGCTTACCTCAGAACATAGATTTTCATGTGAGAATAAGGCTGCAAACCAAATGAAAGTTAATAGTTTTAGTGCACCATGGGTAATTGGATTAGGGCGCATGATGTTACATGAGGTTTTCTCTTGCCCAAAATGGATACAATTTATTTTTTGGTATCTTTATTTACAATTTCTTTTTTGTTATCATCATAATTGTGAGCACAAACCATGATAAAAAAAATAATTTGGAAAAGTGGTAGGGTTTACAACCGAAGAATTTGGAAATGTCCACATTGACCTAAAAAATATTCCTAGTGATTATGAAGAAACAAATGAAAGGGGAAAAAATATTTTCCTAAATAAAATAGTTCATGAAAGAAACAACTTGAAAGGTAACCATAAGCCTCCCTATCATTTTGAAATTTTTAGATCATGGGCTCAGGATACTATTTCAATGCAATCATTTTACCTTGGACTGGATAACAATTGGGAAGTGGGTACAAGCCTCCTTGAAATGGTATATAATATCCATTATAGTGTTCCACATGTTGAATATAACTTTATTGAGCACATTGTAGAATCCATGCATACACAATTTTTAATAAGTAAACGAGGTTCCACCAAGACATTTAGGTTCACAACCTACTTGTGCTATTTTATTCTATTCAAATTTATTGGAATGCTTTAGACCAACAAGCTTCGGATTTAGTCCTATAGTAATGCTAAGGAAAAGAAAATGGCTCAAGTATATTATTGGACCACTAAGATAAAGATGCATGATTCTCAAAGGAACTACAATCCTTTTATAGACTACTTTTTGGCTCCATTGCATCAAGAAATTAGAAATACTCCAATGCCTAGATTTCCTATGTCATGTAGAAATTGCATTGAACTAGGAAAACAAATACAATTGGATGATTGGTATTTAATGGAAGAATATATTGTGCTAATATTTTATAGACTGGGAGTAGGGCCATACAAACTTCCAATACATGGGACAAAAAGGGTTTTTGCATTGGAATATGTAAGGTAGATGCAAAGTACTAATGAACTACACTTTATCGATCAAAAGAAGAAGACCTTATTTCCTTCTTTACCTTTTTCATGTGGAGGGTTCAAATTCAAGAGAAAAGCATTTAGTGTTGCACATCATCTTTTGAATTTTTTAAATTTTGATGCTATATGTTACTAGCAGTATGATCTATGTGACACCATTAAATTAATGATTGTGGCCAATAGGAATGTTGCAAGTAGAATTCAGCATTAAAGTAAACCCTTGCTTGAAAATTTGAGAAAAAAGGATTCTTGGGATGAGGTCAAAATAGAAATGGAGAAAAGTGTTATTGAGAAAGGAATCTCTTTTGAACAATTGTCAGCAGAAATTATGGCATTGCACCGAAAGACAACATTTTTTATGAAAAAGTAATAAACCAATGTAATTACATTTCCACAATCCATATGAATTTACGTCTCAATGCTTCTAGATTTGATTGTGTGGAGTCTTTTTTCATCAACATTTCAGATCACACTTAGTGAACCATCATTAGGATAGAGAATTGAAAAAGATGAGAAGAGATAAGTTGCAAACCAAGCTTATATGTTAGGGTGAGGTGTGCAACACAAGGGAATTGCTAAAAAACATAAAACAAAAAAGATCAAATAAGAGGAAACCATTCAAATACTAAGAAACAAAGAGATAAGATGTAAGCCGAGAATATAAAAAGAAAAATTATATGAAACAACAAAAAATAGAATAGCAAAAGAGCAAATAAGAGGAAACCACTCAAATATTAAAAAATGAGATAGGAAGCAAGCTAAGACTATATAAAAACACAACCAAATAATATGAGACAACCAGAAGAAGACAAGCACACCAAAAACAAACTAAATATATAAGAGTAATTATAATATATAAAATAAAACTAGATTATGTATTAAATATTCTAATTATATATATACAAATATTCTAATTACTATTTTATATATAATCTAGTTTTATTTTATATATTATATTTTGGATGGATGATATAAAATAATATATAAAATAAGAGTAAATATATAAAATCACAACCAAATAATATGAGACAACCAAAAGAAGACAAGCAAACCAAAAAAAAAACTAAATAAATAACAATAATTAAGATATATAAAATAAAATAAGATTATGTATGAAATATACTAATTATATATATATAACATACAAAAATAAATAATAGAAACAAATTAACCAATAAAAAGAGATGTCATTTCAATAATGTAATATTATAAGACTTGTGGCAAGAAAAAAATAGATAAATAAATATAATAAAAACTACCATATCGATATGAATTGAGGATGAATTATATATATATATATTGAATGCGATGAGAATGAAAGGAGAAAAAAAGAAGAAGAAGAAACCCACCCACAGACTCAAAAACATCCCAATAACAAAACGACCCCAAAAATATAAAATATAAAACCACAAACAATTTAAATGAACCCAAAAATAGAGAAAGGAATCAAGAATTAGAAATCGAAAAGAAAAGATATCAAAATATATAAATAAATTTATATATAACAATAAGTAACAATATAATAAACAATATAACTATAAAATAAGAAGACAAACCTAAATATAAAAATATGAAATAAAATAGATAAATATATATATATATAATAAAAAAAATAAAAACACTACCAATATAAATAACCA
This sequence comes from Sequoia sempervirens, assembly GCA_007258455.2. Lineage (NCBI taxonomy): Eukaryota > Viridiplantae > Streptophyta > Pinopsida > Cupressales > Cupressaceae > Sequoia > Sequoia sempervirens. The sequence goes on along the minus strand of VDFB02281492.1, from coordinate 33,558,091 downwards.
ACTAAAGAAAGAAAGGAATTAAGAAGTAAAAAACAAATTGAAAAAATAGTAAAAAATTAAATATGTAACTATATATTATTATATATATAACAAATTGTGAAAATATAACCATGAGTATGACTATGTAATAAGTATACAAACATAACTATACAATTGTAAAATATAAAACCACTAACAATTCAAAAATAAACAAATAGAAAAAGAACAAAAATAAACTAACAAAGAGAAAAAGAGAGCAAGAGGAAATAATAAAAAAATTAATAAAATTAATAATACCAAAGCAAAGAAAGAACGCTAAATGAATAAATAACATACAAATTTTAAAAATTAAAAAGAAAGACAACAATTAACCAAACTAATAAACAACAAGCGCGAAGAAAGAAAATAGAGGGGAATACAAAAATGAAAGGAAAAATACCTGAGAGACAAAGAAAAATAGACAACACAACCAAGAGTTAAATAAATGACACTCAAGAGAAGAAAGCAAAAAACAGAAAGGGGCAAAGAGAAAGAATGACTGAAGGACAAAGGAGAGGCAAGTGGAGAGGAAAGAGCCAAAAAGAGGGGGAAGAGGGGGAGAGGTAGAATGGGGTGGAGGGAGAGAGGACAAGGATCGGGGGTACGAGGAGGGGGAGAAAGGTCAAGGATGAGCATTATGGTGGTTTAAAAGGTTGGAGAGAAGAGGTTGCCAAGAGAGGCTTAGACTCCAACCTTCATCACGATTAAGGTTGGTGGGGTGATTGAAAATTTGAATGGCTTCTTTAAGCTTCCTCCTATGGGAGTTGTCCTCTTTGCACAATATTTTGGTGTTTTTAAGACAAATGTGATGTTTGGTTTGAAGACGAGTGCTCAGCGAGGGCGGACTTACTAACTCGATCGTGCAAAATGTTGGAACAGTGCTCTTTGATTCTAGTGCTGAAAGAGCACCCTATTTCACCAATATAGGGGGTGCCACATGAGCACACAACTTTGTAAATTCCTGAGTAGAGCAAGATATCTCTGGAGTCTTTGAGAGGAGGGATGCTATTCTTTACAGTGGAAAAGGGCCTAAATGCACAATGTAGGCCTTTTTTGAGAAGAATTTTAGAGATTTTATGAGAGATGCCTTCAACAAATGGCAAAGAGGCACAAGGGAGGGAGACAGGTTGAGAGGAAAAAGAGGTGAAGTTGGAAAGGAAACGAAGTTTGGATTGGTTAAGAGCTTTGGAGATTTGCTTGTTAGTCTAACCATTCAACTTAAAGACCAAGCAGAGATGGTCCAATTCTTGGTCTAAGTTATCCTGGCCACAAATGCAAAAGGCCCTAGTCGCCAGTGTTTTAAGAATTCCAAAATTTTGGCTAGGGTGATGGTGGGAAGAAGAATGAAGGTAAAGATCCATGTGGGTAGCCTTGTGAAAAACCCGTTGGCCTAGGGATCCATCAGATTTTTTGAGGATAAGCATATCCAAGAAAGGAAGTTGGCTATTTTATTCAAGTTCCTTGGTGAAGGAGATAGAAGGAGCAATGCTGTTGAGGTGGGCATGAAATTCTTCCAACTTTTCAAAGCCATGAGGCCAACAAATGTTGGTGTCATCAACATATTGTTTCCACCATCTTGGTTTGAGGGGAAAGGACTTGAGGGAAATTTCCACAAAATTCTCCATATAGAGGTTGGCAATGTTTGGTGAGAGAGGGGAACCCATGGCCACTCCATCCACCTGCTCATAGATCGCATTTTGGAAAGAGAAGAAAGTAGATCTAAGGCACAACTCCACTAAGGAGGCGGTCTCTACATTGACCTTTTTTTTAACAATCTCAATTGCTTCGGGAATAGGGACCCTAGTGAAGAGGGAGAGTATGTCAAAACTTACCAAGATGTCATTACTTTCTAATCTTGTGTCTTGGATGAATTGGAAAAAATGGATGGAATCTTTGATAAAGGAATCAGATTTGTAAACAAGCAGGGAGATAGACTTGGCGAGGAAAGAGGCTAACATGTAAGTAGGAGAACCTATGGTGTCAACAATAGGCCTCAAAGGAATGCTAGTTTTGTGAATTTTAGGAACCCCATAAATGCGAGGGGTCACTTCCTTGGAGGTAAGAAGGCACTTTTTGGTTGCATCATCAAGAGAGGAGCAATAAATGGCAGATTTAACCTTTTTTAAAATTTTGGAGCAAGGATTACAAGACACAATTTTATAACTACTAGGGTCTGAGAGGAGCTCAAGCATTTTGGAGATGTAGTCCATTTTATTCATGATAATAGTGGCATTTCCTTTGTTGGCTTTGGTGATGATAAGGTGAGTCTCTTGCTTTCAATAATCTTTTGAAAAATCACAACCTTGTCATCACCAAAGCCGACAAAGGCAATGCCACTGTTATCATGAATAAAATGGACTACATCTCCAAAATGTTTGAGCTCCTCTCGGACCTTAGCAGTTATAAAATTGTGTCTCGTAATCCTTGCTCCAAAATTTTAAAAAAGGTCAAATCTGCCATTTATTGCTCCTCTCTTGATGACACAACCAAAAAGCACCTTCTTCCCCTCTAAGGAAGTGACCCCTCACATTTATGGGGTTCCTAAAATTCACAAAACTGGCATTCCTTTGAGGCCTATTGTTGACACCATAGGTTCTCCTACTTACAAGTTAGCCTCTTTCCTCGCCAAGTCTATCTCCCCGCTTGTTGGCAAATCTGACTCCTTTATCAAAGATTCCACCCATTTTGTCCAATTCATCCAAGACACGAGATTAGAAAGTAATGACATCTTGGTAAGTTTTGACGTACTCTCCCTCTTCACCAAGGTCCCTATTCCCAAAGTGATTGAGATTGTTAAAAAAAAGGTCAACGAAGAGACCGCATCCTTAGTGGAGTTGTGCCTTAGATCTACTTTCTTCTCTTTCCAAAATGTGATCTATGAGCAGGTGGATGGAGTGGCTATGGGTTCCCCTCTCTCACCAATCATTGCTAACCTCTATATGGAGCATTTTGAGGAAATTTCCCTCAAGTCCTTTCCCCTCAAATCAAGATGGTGGAAACAATATGTTGATGACACCAACATTTGTTGGCCTCATGGCTTTGACAAGCTGGAAGAATTTCATGCCCACCTCAACCACATTGCTCCTTCTATCTCCTTCACTAAGGAACTTGAATCAAATAGCCAACTTCTTTTCTTGGATGTGCTTATCCTCAAAAAATCTGATGGATCCCTAGGCCGACGGGTTTTTCGCAAGGCTACCCACATGGATCTTTACCTTCATTCTTCTTCCCATCATCACCCTAGCCAAAAGTTTGGAATTCTTAAAACACTGGCCACTAGGGCCTTTCATATTTGTGACCAGGATAACTTAGACCAAGAATTGGACCATCTCTGCTCGATCTTTAAGTTGAATGGTTAGACTAACAAGCAAATCTCCATAGCTCTTAACCAATCCAAACTTCGTTTCCTTTCCAACTCCACCTCTTTTTCCTCTCAACCTGTCTCCCCCCTTGTGCCTCTTTGCCATTTGTTGAAGGAATCTCTCATAAAATCTCTAAAATTATTCTCAAAAAAGGCCTACGTTGTACGTTCAGGCCCTTTTCCACTGTAAAGAATAGAATCCATCCTCTCAAAGACTCCAAAGATATCTTGCTTTACTCAGGAGTTTACAAAGTCGTGTGCTCATGTGGCACCCCCTATATTGGTGAAACATGTGGCTCTTTCAGTACTAGAATCAAAGAGCACTATGCCGACATTTTGCATGATCGAGTTAGTAAGTCCGCCCTCACTGAGCACTCGTCTTCAACCAAACATCACATTTGTCTTGAAAACACTGAAATCTTGTGCAAAGAGGAAAACTTCCACAAGAGGAAGCTTAAAGAATCCATTAAAATTTTCAATCACCCCACCAACCTTAATCGTGATGAAGGTTGGAGTCTAAGCCTCTCCTGGCAACCTCTTCTCTCCAACCATTTAAACCACCATAATGCTCGTCCTTGACCTTTCTCCCCCTCCTCATACCCCCGCTCCTTGTCCTCTCTCCCTCCTTCACCCCGTTCTACCTCTCCCCCTCTTTCGCCTCTTTTTGTCTCTTTCCTATCCGCTTGCCTCTCCTTTGTCCTTTAGTCATTCTTTCTCTTTGCCCCTTTCTCTTTTTTGCTTTCTTCTCTTTAGTGTCATTTATTTAACTCTTGGTTGTGTTGTCTATTTTTCTTTGTCTCTTAGGTATTTTTCCTTTCATTTTTGTATTCCCCTCTATTTTCTTTCTTCCCACTTGTTGTTTATTAGTTTGGTTAATTGTTTTCTTTCTTTTTTAATTTTTAAAATTTGTATGTCATTTATTCATTTGGTGTTCTTTCTTTGCTTTGGTATTATTAATTTTATTTATTTTTTATTATTTCCTCTTGCTCTCTTTTTCTCTTTGTTATTTTATTTTTGTTCTTTTTCTATTTGTTTATTTGAATTGTTAGTGGTTTTATATTTTACAATTGTATAGTTATGTTTGTATACTTATTACATAGTCATACTCATGGTTATATTTTCACAATTTGTTATATATATAATAATATATAGTTACATATTTAATTTTTTACTATTTTTTCAATTTGTTTTTTACTTCTTAATTCCTTTCTTTCTTTATTTGGTTATTTATATTGGTAGTGTTTTTATTTTTTTATTATTATATATATATTTATCTATTTTATTTCATATTTTTATATTTAGGTTTGTCTTCTTATTTTATAGTTATATTGTTTATTATATTATTACTTATTGTTATATATAGATTTATTTATATATTTTGATATCTTTTCTTTTCGGTTTCTAATTCTTGATTCCTTTCTCTATTTTTGGGTTCATTTAAATTGTTCATGGTTTTATATTTTATATTTTTGGGGTCGTTTTGTTATTGGGATGTTTTTGAGTCTGTGGCTGGGTTTCTTCTTTGTTTTTGTCTCCTTTCATTCTTGTCCCATTCAATATATATATATATATATATATATATATATATATATATATATAATTCATTCGCAATTCATATCGATATGGTAGTTTTTATTATATTTATTTATCTATTTTTTGCTTGCCACAAGTCTTATAATCTTACATTATTGAAATTCCATCTCTTTTTATTGGTTAATTTGTTTCTATTTTATATTTGTTTATTTTTGTATGTATATATATATATATATATATATATATAATTAGTATATTTCATACATAATCTTGTTTTATTTTATATATCTTAATTACTCTTATTTATTTAGTTTGTTTTTTGGTTTGCTTGTCTTCTTTGGGTTGTCTCATATTATTTGGTTGTGCTTTTATATATTTACTCTTATAATTACTCTTATTTTATATATTATTTTATATCATCCATCCAAAATATAATATATAAAATAAAACTAGAGTAATTATAATATATAAAATAAAGCTATATAAAACAAAATTGGATTATATATAAAATAGTAATATAATTAGAATATTTAATACATAATCTAGTTTTATTTTTTATATTATACTTACTCTTATATATTTAGTTTGTTTCTGGTGTGCTTGTCTTCTTCTAGTTGTCTCATACTATTTGGTTGTCTTTTTATATAGTCTTAGCTTACTTCCTATCTCATTTTTTAATATTTGAGTGGTTTTCTCTTATTTGCTCTTTTTCTATTCTACTTTTTGTTGTTTCATATAATTTTTCTTTTTATATTCTTGGCTTACATCTTATCTCTTTGTTTCTTAGTATTTGAATGGTTTCCTCTTATTTGATCTTTTTTGTTTTATGTTTTTTAGCAGTTCCCTTGTGTTACACACCTCACCCTAACCCCCTTCATCTTTCATCTTTCCCCTCTCTTTTATATAATCTTGGTTTGCAACTTATCTCTTCTCATCTTTTTCAACTCTTTATCCTGATGATGGTTCATTGAGTGTGATCCGAAACATTGATGGAAAAAGACTCCACACAATCAAATCCAAAAGCATTCAGATGTAAAAAGTAATAAACCATCTAGTAGAGTAAAAATGCCAGATTCTCTAGATAAGGAAGTCACAAATAAAAATTTTTCACAATAAAAAATTATTGCCTTTTGGCTTATGAAGAAGGAGCTAGGTGAACCAAGAACTCTTACAGACTTTGGAGGTAATGAAGAAGATTGTGAGTTTAGAAAATTGTGGAATATAGAGCATCCCAATGAACATGAAGATCAAGAAACTAATGATGAATCTAATGATGATATGGAATAACAAGGGTATGCCAAAGTTTGTTTAAGTGAGGCCACAAAAGAAGCATATACTTTAGGAGTAGCCATAGCCAAAAAAATGGGTTATGAAGGTTGTCATTTGGGGTCCTAAGGACAAGGTCCTTGGATGGTAATAGATGTAGAGCATAGAAAACAAATTGATAAATATGGCCTTGGAGCTTATAAAGTAGACCAAGGGAATATAAGTACAACTAAAACAATTCATTATGTTAGAGCTTCAAATCCTAATCCTCAAGGTTAGATACAATCACAACTAATACATTCCCATGGTGAAGAACCTAATGCAACCACCACTGCCACTAGTGGTGATGGTATGGGTAGTAGTACTAGTAGTGGCCAACATGTGCTACAACAAAAAATTACACACAAGAGGACAACAATACAAGATACCACACAAACACCAAGTGATCAAGGCATACAAAAGAGGGCAAGGATTTTGAAAAGTCAAAGTCCAACTACCATTTCCACCACAAAGGAGTTATTTCCAAGTACTCCCACAGTTAGTGTGGCTACAACAGTATTAGCAACTACAAGTACTCCTAGTCCTTCACCATTCAATAATTTCATTGTTCTTGCGTCCCCAAGTTTTGATTACATTGAAGAGTTTAAAATAAATTAGAATTATATAAAAAAGAAAAGAAGCACCTGATGGAGAGTTTGTCTACTATAACTTTAGAGCCTACAACAACCATGGTATTACCCACATTTGGCACAAATAAATAAATCATGGAGTACACAATTGTTGTTCCCATAGTTCAAAATAAACCAGCAAATCAAATGGATCAATTTGAAGTTTAGGTGATCATTTTACAATTGGATTTTTTTGGACTCAAAAATACTAACAAAATTAATGTATTAAAGATGACCAATGAATTGGTGTACACAACATTGCTAAATTGAAAGAGAGAGAAAGTTTGTAGACTCAAATAGAAAAGTTGCAGGCATACCTAGTAAATGAGAAAGCAAAGAGGAAGACAACAGATAACAAGACCAATGAATTAGGAAAAAGAATAAAAAAATCCACATCTACATCAACAAACAAAGAGGATAAAAAAAATGAGAGAGAAGTGAATGAATTGAAGCAAAGGCTAGATGAGAGAAAAAATAAATAAGATGAGGAAAAATACACTTCAAAAAAATTAAGATAAAGCATTGGGAAAGGAAATGAATAGTGGGAAAAAAAATTGGAGAAAGAGAGAAAAATATATGAAAGATTGGCCGCAGAGCTAATGGGGGAAAAAAATGAAATTAACTCTTGTCAAAATAAGTTAATTGCATTTTGTAGAGAAACAATGAGGTATATGAAACAAAATATATGGGATGAAATAATGTAGAGGATTGATCATTTTTTGTGAATTTTTTCAATTGATTGATTCTATAAGACTACATTATAAGAAGCTCAACAAATATTTAGTGGACAACAAAAATGTGTTGGCATTAGAGAAATCTGCAAATCAAGTTCAACAAATAGTCTACAAAGCCAGTGACAGTGATTTGAAATTAAAAGGGATTAATAATCATCTTGTTTCCTCAATGATATTGTCATCTATCATTCAAAAGTGTTTAAGAATGCGTGAAACAAAGGAATTTTTGCATTTGGCTGCAAACAAAATGAAGAATATGGATGAAAAGTAAGGAACTTCATAGGGCTTGATTTTCCAAAGTCTTTTGACACAAATGAGTGATTCATTAGAAATGATGATTTTAGAAAGAAGGTGGAGTGTGCAAGGAAGATTGATTTGGACTAGTTTCCCCAGAACCTAGATGTGGTGAACTATTTGAATTCCATCAAACCACTAATAACCTTGAATGTAATTTTGACAGAAGAATTCAAGATAGGTTTGAATTTGAATCATGAGTTGTTAACAAATATTCAATTCAAACAACATCAATTAGAACAAATAATAATTCCAACACCTGAATAGTGGAAGTTGCTAGAAAAGGTGATATAGTTATTTGAGACCTCCCCCTCCATGAAAATAGAAGCCCAAGCCCCCCATGGGACCATACTATAAGCTTTTATTCCTATGTCTCCTACCTGAGAATTTGGTTGTAAGAAATTTTTGGGATGTTTACTGTAAGCTATTTGATATCACATATAGGAAATGTTGTAATTTTTCTCTATAATAACAAAAGATGACTTGAATACTTACGTGTATTTCTTTAATTTTGAATATCAACCTATCTTGCTCTCTATTATTGTATTCACTATCTTTTGACTCAAAATAATCAAGGGTTACTTAAAACTTGTCATATCACATCATGTGTTTATGTTATGGATGTTGAACTATTAGCTTGTGTTCAAGGAATGGATTAATATTCCTTTTAGTTATTTATCAATGATTGTGTGAATGACAATGCAATAGGAATTTATAAGTAGTGTGATAAGTTTTGTTCTTTAAAAATGATGCAGAATGACATCAAGGTAAATATCATGGAATACAATATTAAATATTAAATATCATAATTTCATGGAATACAATATAAAATATCATCAACTATAGTTTGGAATATGATTCATGAAGTGAAATATAAAATAAAATATCATGAAGTGCAATGATGTACAATTTCATGGTCCATGGAATACAATATAAAATATCATCAACTCCAATTTGGAAAATGATTCATGACGTGCAGTATAAATACCTAAAAGTTGCTTTCATTTCCCAAATGGAGTCAAGGTCCTAAAATTGATATTCAACTTGAGATAAAGTAAAAGAGTCATGTTGATTATGAGTCTCGTCTTCATTTTCTTCACCCTACGTCTAGTCAAATTCAACATTCATTGTGTCATAGTCATTTGTCCCACTACCAGTGCAACCAATACCAGCATTTGGAGTGTTGCACAACCCTCTTCTTTTGCATATGGACCTCCATATTGTGAGTGCCATTTCAAATGGAAATTTTTTGACATTATATGCAGTTCCTTTCACCCTCAATAAATTTCCAAATTCTTGTCTAGTTTGTTACTTATCTTTGATTTCAAACACGCCAATGAACTAAAAACTCTCTCATCCTCCATTGACCCCAATATCATTTTTTGACATAAATCAACAACTTTGAAATATTTTGATATTGAACTACACAATATTTCACTCTCACCTATTTTTTTTCAAGCCTTTTTTATTGATCTTGATTTGAAGGGATTCTCCAGGGAATCAAACTGGTCAATCATACTTATTGAAAAATACTTACATTATTGTCTAATCTTATCTCCTTTTATAATTCCTTCTACTATCCAATCATTGTATTTTACACTTTTGGTAAAGTGTTCGACCAATATTTTTAATTTATCATGAAAATAGGTTGGGCTATCTTGGTTTATCCAAAATTGAGGATACACAATACTCATGGCTTCAAGTATTTCTTGTCAAGGGAATCTATCATAAATCTTTGTGGAAATATATTTTTCTATTTCCTTCAAATTATCACTAATATATTTAACAACATTAAAAGATTCCTTTCTAATAGGCACTTCTCTGATAGAGCACTTGGTTGTCGTACAATGAAACATTGGTATCTCAAATCCACGTACACAGATACATAAGTACCCATTTGCATTAAACTGTAAATACTTATCAAGTTGATTAAAATTTGTAATTGTATGCCAGATGAAAAAAATGGGCTTTTAGAAGTTAGATCTAGATATAGATGATCAAGGGCCATGCATGTATTTCTATGTAGTTTGGCATATTCATTAATATACATATTTTTGTCTTGGGATTTCTTCACAAGATTTCTCATTTCATCCAACATGGGGAGAAGACTAGTTAAATTCAAGAGTGTCTCTATATTACTTAGCCTATATAAGAGGTCAAGAGCTTTTGTTTCTATGTTGTGATACTCGTACATTACTCCAATCAAGGATTTATATTCTAAAAGAACTTGTTGCGCTAGTCCATGTAGGGAGATCCATCTAGTATCAACATCCTTGAGAAGCTTGTTTCTTGTTGTTATTCCCTCAACAAAATTTTGAAATTTCACAAAATGTTTGGGACTTCGACAAAAGTATGTGTAGAGCTCATGGACTAGATTTTAAACTTTTGATACTATAGGAAAATTGCTTACAATTATAAATGCTAAATTCATTATGTGGGCCATGCAGTGAATTCCAAGCATGTATGGTGCACGAGTAGTTTATAACTTTGTGCAAACACTATTCCTATGACCTTGCATTACTGTAGCTCCATCAGCTCCTACACACACTAACTTTTTGGAAATTTTCAAGTCATCCATACATGCAAATTCATTCAAAGATATATTGAATAGTTCAAATAGATTTTGCGATGTTGAATTGGCCTTCATTTTATCAACAAAAAGAAGATGAGCTTGGTGGAAAAAAAATTTTATAGTATACACATGCATACAGACCGAAGAAGTATTATCTACCATAGTAACTTCATCTAAAGATAATGCAATGAAATTTGACTCTTTTACTTTCTCCTTTAAATCTTGCTTTTCCACTATAGAAAAATAGTTTTCCCATTCCCATCTAGCGTTTACTAACCAATGTGTGCTTCGAAAGTGAGGAACGCCCAAAAAAGATAATAGATTAAAATATTTTGGGTATTTTGTCATAAGACACCCTATGGGAAGTATATGAACAACAACACTCATCTAGAAAGTTTTTTCTAGTTGTGCTCCTTCCACTGCTTTTCCAAATTGAGCCTCAATTGTACCTTGACATGCAGCAAGCTTCGGCATTCTTTTCTTATGATCTTCATATTTTGTGGCAATCTTAACATGAAGACATTATTCCTTTGATTTCCATCGTACTATTGATTGTTCCTTTTCGTTTATGATTTTTTTTCATAAACTTTACCAATATGATTTTCTATAGTGTCAAGCTTTAGCTATAAATTCTTGTCTCTTTTAAATTTCCAACTACAAATCAAACATTTTCATTCTATTAGAGTTTTATCTTTGTTTTCTTTCTCCATTGGTACAATGAATGGGTACTTTGATACCTAATCAAGCTGAAAATTCCTTGTCATTTCCCACTTGCACCCCACTCTTTTATTTTCCTTTTCTTTTCTTGCTACCAACATCATCCAAGTAAATTATCACATTCTAGATAACCAAGGTATCCCTTGGAACATCTTCTATGGTATTTCCAACCTCATTTGACCCATTTAACTCAATGAAAATCTCACCTTGACCTTCTAGTGGTGGTGAGGTATTGTGAATTCCCTCTTCATTAATATTTGGTGGATGAGTTGATGATGTAGCTCCATCTTGATTTGATGGATTAGAAGCATTGCCAAAATTCCAAAGTAAGACTACATGGTAACTCTACATTTTGGGCATTTTGATGGCCTCTCAATCCATTCACCACCTTGAGGAGTCTTACCCTTGTTGCACTTGTTGCTTGACATCTTGATCTCTCACTTTGAATAAAAGATAGAAAAAAATGTCTCCTTCTTTAAGAAGGATAGAGAATATAGATCCCATTCCCTACTCTCGATATCATCTTTAACATTGAATCAAGGATGGAAAAGAGATAAATAAATCTTATAACACTATGAATAAATGATCACTCACCTTTAAGTTGAGGTTTTCACTGACTTTATATTTGTTAATACAAGAATTCCTTTGTTATAAGTTTGTAACTTTCCTATGATCAACTTCAAGGTTCGAGGTCAAACTTCTAAATCAAGAGCTCACAAATTCATAACTGAACAAAATGTGTAAGAATAAATGATAGTTTCAATTATATTTATATCAATCTATATTTGGTGATTTCCACAAGATTTTTAAATGGTATATTAAAAATTTGGTGAATCTTGCATGATTGTACAACAATACATTGTAATTTTTAAGGCGATTATGGCCCTATGATTAGCATGGATGTGTCACAGGAATTGGTGAAATGTGTCCTCAAATGTAATTATTTTTTAATTTTATTAGCAAAATTGGTCCTCAATAGCAACTATTTATAAATTTTAATTGATGAGATGGGTCCTCATAATCAACTATTTGTAAATTTTAATTGGAAAAATGGGTCCTGATACACAATGTTGTTTTAATAGTATTGGTAAATATGTAGGTGATGAAACAAAAGAAATAGGGGTTGTGTGTTCTCTAATCTTTTGGGAGATGGAACACAAGGGTACCTATTTCACTTAGTTCATCCAAGGAAACCTTAGAGATCTTAATCCATGTATGGAAAGAGGGAAAGAGATCTTGAAATAAGGTATCCTAGGGTGTGATTAGAGACTAAAAGGGGGTTCACCACCAAGCTAGGGCTTGGAAAGAAAAGTAACATGAAAAACCTAATTATCAAACTTAATGAAATGAAAAACTAAGTAAATGACCTAGAAATGAATGTAAATAAGAACAAAAAATTGGAAAAGTACACAGGAGCACCTAGAAAGCTGAATGTGTTTGGAATAAGCTTTGAAATCCTAAAAAATGTTGACTTTAGGGCTCATTGGGACTCATACACTATGTTGGGAGTATTAGTCCTAGATTAGGGTTTATGGGCTAAAATAGGAACCTGACAGTGATGATGATTCTGAATCCTCTAGAATCTAGAAAAAGTGTTATAATAGGACTCATACACCACAAGTGGTGTATTAGTCTCACTTTGATTTTTAAGAAATTCAAAGTTTGAATCTTCTCTTCTATCTCTCCTCTTCCTCCTCAACCTGATTTCTGGATTCGAACTTGTAAAAAGACATGCAAAATAGAATATAATGTTGATTTGCTTATGGGGGGTTTGTCTTGGCCAAACCCTTAGTTCATCAATTAAACCTTGATAGAAAGAATGGATCTTCAAAGTAAATTGAATAAAAACCCTAATATTAAGTGTATCTAAGATTAGGAAATTTAAAACGCAATGCAACCCTATTATAATGCATTAGAATGAGAGGCATGAATGAAGCATAAATATGATGACTCACTTTGGTAGATCTCTAATCACCCTAATAATTCACAATAATGCATGTACCTTCCCTTAGGCTGAAAGTAGAGTGATAATGGATGATAGAATCACTTAGGAAACAAGTCATTGGGCTTGGTTTGATGGCTAGTTGCATCTCCCCAACCTAGAATCCATCATGATTCACCATAGAAAGCCATCATCAATCCTTGAAAATGCTAGATCTTGAATGAAAGTGAGCTTGAAGACCTAAAAAAATACAATGATGCTTCTCCAAGACATCAACCTTGATTTCTCTTGAAAACTTGTAAATCTCTTTTGAAGACTCTTACTTGAAACTCTAGAATGACTTAGCTCTTGAATCACTTTCTCTAGGTGAAATAATGACTCGAAAGGTTGTTTATATAGGAAATTTACCTAATTTAAAATTTATTAGATCTCAAATGCTGACATCAGCCAAAATTTTGAATTAAAAACTTGAATTTCCCACTCAAACCCTAAAAAGGGGCCACACGAGACTCATACGCCATTGGTGGAATATGGGTCCCACATAGGGGAACTCATGTGGCCAAGGTCGCGTATGAATCCCACCCTAGTTTTTCAGGGTGAGCACATGTCAAGAGGTGAGAAAATTAAGTGTATTTATTGAATTTTTTGGGAATTTAGTTGAAATAATCCTTGATATTCAAAATAAAGGGTCTTAGGGGCCTATTAATGATGATTTAAAGGGGCCACAAATGCAAGGGTACTAAATTAGGTCCAAATTAAGCGTGAAATTATACCGTCTCCAAGAATGTAGTAAAATTTTCTACAGTATATTTATCCCCCACTTTAGTGCCCATATGACTGTACAAGCATATGCAAGCTAAAGGAATTCAAATAGTAAAATTCACTTCATAAAAGGATACCCATATGGATTAATTCACAAATAAAAGAGAATGAAGGCCCCACCATAGCAATTTGCAAAACCACAATGTTAGGAACTGCATCCTACAAAACCAATTCATGAGTTCACAAATCCTCTTATCTAAATTCTTCATGAAATAAAATTTGAGGGTAGATGTATACACCCCCTTGATTTTTCTTGCTTTATGGAGGTGGAATCAAGTTAGTAGTCTAGCCACATCAAATTAGACAAGTCATATCATAGGGTATTTCCAAGTACCATACCACAGTGATAGAAATTTAATGAGAACAGGAATGGAATAATAAATCCAATGCAACAAACAATGTCAAAAACGGAGTTCGCTAGTCCCCAGTATGCTAGTTTAAATGAAAGGCACTTTTTAACCCTAATATGTAAGTAACCTACTTTGAACATATATAAAACTAAAAAGTTAAGTAACTTGTATTCATTTTGTGTTTTACCTTCTTGCTATTTGACTTCATTGGAGAGTGAGCGAAAATGTTGAGCATTCGAGAGTATGTGCCCCCAAGGCTTGATAGCCTGCATGAGGATGTATTGTGAGGCAACCTTTAGCATCCGGTGAGTCAATTCTTCTACACCTTAGCTTTTTTATGTATTTATTTTATATTTTATGCATTTCTAGATAGATTTAGGATCCTAGAGGAAAATTTTGCAAAGTGTCCCTTTTTTTTGCGAAGTGTCCCCTTTTTTCACAAAGTGTCTCACTTTTTTGTAAAGTGTCTCATTTCTTCGCGAAGTTTCCCAAATGGGGAATAAAGTGTCTAGGACCCTTAGAAAAGTATCCTAGAGAAACTTTAGCACACTTTTTGATTGTTGATGTATATATTTAAGATTTTAGAATGCTTATAGAAGATATTTTTTCTTTTTTGTTAGATTCCACCTTAGTCATGATAGCATCTCAGTAGAAAATTATTCTTTCATCTATGGGACCTCATCTCAACATTATCAAAGAGAGACACTTAGATTCTATAGGATACAAGGATATATTGGGCATACCTCATGCCTCCCATGAGGTACCATGATGTCACATTAATGGAATTAGCAAAGAGATGGGATGTCAACACCTACACACTTCATCTACCGATAGGAAAAATGATGATCACTCTAGAGGATGTACATCGCATCCTTCAAGTGCCTATTTGAGGTGATACCATGCACTTCAAAGAGGATCATACATTTGGGTAGATGCGATTAGATATAAGATACTGCCTTGGAGGACCAGTTCGAGAGGAGATCGTAGGGCCACATATTGAGTTATCATGGCTACTCTATGCACAATCACCACTTTTGAGATAAATCACAATGTTCACTATAGAACTAGGATTAGTACATAATGGTTGGGGAGCACACTAGATGGAGGCCTAGTTCACATGATCCAAGAGATGGAGTGCCATAGGACCATTTATGTATAGGGTCATAGCATTCTTGCACATCTATATTATGATTGAGGGTCGTTCATGTATTGTGAGGTCGATAGCATGGTACATTGTATGCTACTATAGGTTTGGTGCCTAGAGAATATCACATGCACCAGGCTGACAGGGTTCCCTTCTATATTCTCCCTCAAATACCCACATACATTCAGCTATCCATTGAGATGATTGTGGTAGTATGGGGAAATTTATATTAGAGAGTCAGATTCAACCACCTGGATCATGAGGAGATCTTGTGGAGACCTTATCAGTTGATACCATAGTGGCAAAATGAGACCTACTAGTTGAGATAGATTCAAATGGATAGGTTTCTACTAGGTAGGAATGATTACGTAGTAATACCATTCTACTAAGATCTTGTTATGCATTAGTTCAAGTAGATACATGTACCACCAATAGCACAACCCTTTTATAGGTGATCAATGCAGAGTGCTCAAAGGCTAGCAAATACTAGACAACTAATAGTGGATGATGTTGCATTTAGTGATTCAGATGACTCTGATCTCAAACATGCCCCCAATATCTGATGTTGATGACATTGATGCTACAAATGCATATGATGAGTGGTGGACCACAACTCAAATAGATCTAGTGTTTCCCATGGTTCAGCCTATAGACTTTGTGGGGCCTCTTCCAGATCAGAGGGATGAGGAGGAGGAGACAGATGATGTCTTAGGACTTCAAATCTATTTGTAGATGAGATAGAGGAGGACTATGATGAGGATTCAAACTCAAACTATGAGGGAGGGGAGGAGGATGAGGATGAGGAGGATGAGGGCTGGTTGATGGGTGACAACAGTGATAGAATAGATGAGGATCCAGTGGTCCACAAGTGGAGAGATGTAGCTCCCACCCATGTTACTAGATCATAGTCAGCAGTTGCAACAAACACTAGCACCTATGAGCATGGAGAGGTGAGCACATCTTTTGTTCCCACTATGTAGGATGAGGCTATGTTTACACAACCGGCCAGAGATCTAGGTGATGATACATTTTTTATGATTATGCTTATGCTTAGTTTATGCTTTTGATTTATATATATGTATCATGATGTGTATTGATTAGCTTTATGATTTCTATCTTCTAGGGTTCATGAGAGAGTTAAATGATCTCTACCAATGGGAAATTGTACAAATAGTACCTCCTTCACTCAGAGATGAGGCCATAGACTACATGCCCCCACCTATCGTGGAGCAGCATCTAGAGTTATTTGAGCCTTTTATGAGGCTGAGAGGATCATACAAGGGCACTATTAGGTGCATTGATCAAATTGAGGCTACATATGAAGAGCTTTGATCATCTCGGGATCCAATAGAGGTCGAGATACTTCATTCAAATATTGTTAGGCTACAGGAAGATAGAGACTACATAGAGCGAGAGCACCTAGAGGCTATCACACAAGATATCATGATTTTTGGATGACCAGGGGGCCTATAGTATGCACTAGATTCTCTTATTAGTTCATGATCACATACTACCACCTCTCCATAGACCATCTCTTAATGAGTGTGATCATTAGGTACCAAGGGATATGCCAGTCACATGCCACACTAGCATTGTATACTTGATGAAATGTATTCAATACTTTGTGATATATATATATATATATATATATATATATATACGATCTTTGATGTTTTATTATTTATGCTCATGTATTTAAATGGCAACTATGATTTATCAAATAATCTATGTAAGACTTTAGTAAATGTCTCCATGATTTAATATGCTTTATGTGATCTAATTAAAAAACAGTAAACGCATATAAGGATCTAATCTAACACAACATGAAAGATTAACTTGAATAGTATGACACCCAAAGTAACTACCTAAAGTTAATTTAAATAATTACTTTAGTATTCAAGACACAAATAATTGTTTGTAAAAAATGAAGCAATGCGACAAAACATAGATTTTCACCTACTAACTCTAACACCATTGCTTTATCATTCACACTATTCAATAAGATTAGACAGTACCAGAGGAAATGCATGGAATTAATAGGTTCTTTCAATGGTGTAGCATCCATTTTTGTTAACATACATGCTCTAGACTCTTAAATTTCATCAATTATATAAGGTCCTAACCAATTAGGAATGAACTTTCCTTTTTCAGTCGGGGTGGCATTGACATTATGTTGATTCTTGAATAATACTAAATCACCTTTAGTAAATACATGAGGGATGATGTTATCATTGTAACTACACTGCATTCTTCTAGAATAATCTTGAAAATGCTCAAGATCATTGATGTGTTGTTCGTCAATCATTTCAAGTTGATGAAATTATTGTTCCTTATATGTATTATTGTCAATAAGTCCTTGAAGAGGGATTCTTAATGAAGGAATTTCTAACTCCACAAGCATTAATGCCTCTATGTCATAGACAAGGTTATAAGGAATATTCCCACTGGATGTTCTAACACTAGTACAGTAAGCCCCATAACATATATGTCAACTACATGTGCCAATCCTTATTATGTTTGTTGAATGTTTTCTTTAAGATTTGTTCAAGAGTTTTATTAGTTGACTCAACTTGACCATTAGATTGTGGGTAGTAGTGAGTTGAAAAATGATGTTGCATCCTAAAATTTTCTAAGAACTTCTTCACGTCATTATTCTTAAATGGTGTCCCATTTTCTGGGACCAAAGTGGAAGGAAGTCCAAAGTGAGTGATAATGTGTTCCAATATGAAATGACATATTACATCGATGGTTGTTGTTCAAAGAAGAATTGCTTCTACCCATTTCATGAAATAATTTGTTGTAGTAATTATGAATGTATATCCAATGGAATATTGTGGTGAAATATTTCCAATAAGATCCAAACCCCATACTGAAAAATTCCAAGTAGGGACTTGGGCATGTAGCTTGGAAGAAAGAGCGTTAATCAAATTGTTATGTTCTTGACACTTGTGACATTTCTTAATGTATTCAAAGCAATCTTGTTCCATATGTCTCCAATAGTAGCCTATGCATATTAACTTTCGAACTAACAATCTTCTTCTGAAATTTCCTCCATAGGAATGTGCATGAGCTCCTGCAAGTGATATGGGGAATTTGAGTTGTTTAAGGCATCAAAGTAAGAGACCATTAAAGGACCTTCGATACAACACATCAGCAAGAATTATATATCTAGATGCTATCTTTCAAAGGTGAGCTCGAATATTCTTAGTTTTCAGCTCAGGAAAGGTATCATCTTTTAAATAATTAAATATCAGTGTATACCATTCACAAGAGCTTTCCATAGTGGTTGATAACACATCTTCTACTTTAGACTCTATCGATGGTTTCATAATTGTTCGCACAATGAATGTGAAATATTTTAAAGGATCTTGAAGAGAAATCAGGGAAGCCACACTCACCATTCCATCTACATATTGATTATCTTTTCATGGGATATTATCAATGGTGTATGAATAAAACTTATCTAATAAAGTCATTGTAAGATCCTTATATTTTGACAATTTGTCATTCTTTGCTTGATACATTCCATTTTTTTTTTTAATAAATAATTGTGAATCACCAAATATTTTAATATTTAAAGCTCCCAAAGTTAAAGTATCATGCAATCCAACAATTAATGCTTCATACTTTGTTGTGTTGTTTTTGCATAGGAAATTTAAGTGGTAGGACAAGGGAATAGGCTTTCCTTTAGGCATGATTATTATAACCCCTGCACTAGATCCAGTTCTACACTTAGAGACATCAAAATATAATTCCCATGTTTCTTCATATTTTTGGATAGTCAACACATTCTCATTAGGGAATGAGTCCATATTAGATAATTCTATGGAGGGGAGTATCAACTAATAGGTTGATCAAGGCTTGTCCTTTAATTGCCTTTTTGTGAGAAAAATTTAAGGTCAAACTTAGTTAACAACATAACCCACTTAGCTAAGCATCCCGGCAAATCTGTTTTAGTAAAAGATGTTTTAAAGGATCAAACTTTGTCATCACATGTATTTCAACGTTTAGTAAGCAGTATCTCAATTTACTATTAGTGAATACAACATCCAAAAAAAAATTTCTATCATTGTATATCGTGCCTCATAATCAATTAGGATATTCTTTACCACTTTCATCTTGTTGACCCAAAAATGTTGCGATAGCATGGGCTAATGCCACTATATAAAGGATGAATGGTTTATCTTGCATAGCGGGTTGTAAAATAGGTGGAGTAGCGAGGTAATATTTCAAACTCTCAAAGGTATATTTACAATCCTCATTCCAATTAAATCAAACTTCTTTCTTAAGGAGATGTGTAAAGGGTAATGTTTGGTCCACTAGGCATGTGACAAAATGATAGATATCTTGAATTCTTCCTTGTAAAGTGCACAATTAAGAAATATTTCTAGGAGGTGGAATTTTAACTATAGCATCAATTTTCTTCATGTTTGTGCTTCAATGCCTTTGTGAGATACTATAAAACCTAAAAGTTTTCCACTACCTACTCCAAAGACATGCCTTTTCGGATTCAATCCCATATTATATTTTCACATTCGGTCAAATATTTTTTGAAGGATATTCACATGGTCTTGTCAAGTCAAATATTTTGCTATAATATCATCAACATAATCCTCCAAAATCTTATATATGTAATCATGAAATATCAATTTCATAGCTCGTCGATTTCTTGTGCTTTCATTTTTTAATCCAAAATGCATGGATACCCAACAAAATGTTCCCCAAGCTATAGTAAATGTTGATTTGTACTGATCTTGAGGGTTTATAAAGATTTGGTTATATCTAGAGAATCCATCCATGAATGACAACAAATCCTAACCCACAGTCAATTCCACTATCATGTTGATATTAGGAAGAAGAAAATCATCTTTCAAAGATTCTTTGTTCAAATCTCAAAATTTTGTACACATTCTAATACAATTATTAGGTTTCACAACTACAACAATGTTCAAGATCCAATGAGAATAATCTATAGGTCATATAAAACCAACATCGGCAAGCTTTTCAATCTCAGCCTTAACTAGTAAGGCTACCTTAGGATTCATTTTTCATATCTTTTTTCTAACTGATTTAGCATTTCTATAAGAACTATGTTGTGTGTCACTATCTTAGAATCAAATCCCAACATATAGAAATAAGTCCAAGCAAAAAGTTTAGGAAATTCATGAAGTAAAGTTGCATGGTTTTCCTATTCATATTCATCAAGGCACTTTCCTATCTTAATTACTTTCTCCTCTTTATTAATGTTCATCGGTATGTCGATGGTATCTCCCAAAGGAAGTGCATTTTATTTCAGAAATTTGGGGTTGTATTCTTCACTGTCTTTATCAATCACATTATTTTCCTTGTCTCCATCTTCTTGCTTCACACTAATCACAACACATGTAACCCATTTTTTTAGGAGTAAATGGTTTATCATAAGCTCCTAATTTTTTTTTCAAGGCTTCATCATCTTCAAAGTATTCCAATGATGCTTCATAATTTGTATCAATTAATTCAGGATATTTCAAGGTGAGGGTTTTTTTAGGGTTACACAATAGTATTGATGTTTAACAAGGGTCTTTTAGCTGCTTTTGTTATCTTAGAAGGGAAATATCCCAAACCACTTTTTGATTCTTGTGTGTTAGGATCTATAGGAAAAAAAATTCCTTGTTCTTTTCTTCCACATCCTTTTCCACTATAGCTAAGTTGTTTCATAAGTTCATAACCTTTTCCATAAAGTTTCTCCATTTCTTTCAGGTTTGGTGGTTTTTGATAGTCTATCTCATCAAAGCTTGTTGTATAGCTTATTTCTTCTTCTAGAGTACATGAGATAAATGCTTGTGAGTTTTGTTTTGACTTTGGAATTGACATTACCATTGGTTTTTTTTTTTCAGTTTCTTTTGTTGTAATTTTGTGTTCTTTCATAAACATAGGCATGAGCTCTAAGGAACCCCAATCATCTTCCCATAACTTTGATGCTTTTTCCATCTCTTGTTTCTCTTCTTTCATAAGTTCTATGTTCAAAGTTGGAATTAATGTCTTTAGAGGGTTTGTCATACCTTTTTCAACTTGTAGGAAAATTTTAGGCTTTGGGTCTATTTCAACTTGGTATACTTTATCGTTTTAGATGTACTTCATGATATAGTGAAGGGTTGAAGGCACCACCTGCATCTCATGAATCCAAGATCTTCCTAAAAGGAGATTATATGAAATATCATGAGGCATAACATGAATAGGATTGTGTAAGGTAGACACTCTAACTATAATACAAAAATTAATCACACCAAGCAGTTGCTTTTCTACATTGTCAAATCCTCAAGTTCATAAGGAATCAGGTTCAATTCTTGATTTATCCACACCTAGTTTATCCAAGAGGTTCACACTACAAAAATTAAGAGAAAATCCATTATCAACAAGGGTTCTTTTTATTCTCCACCCATCATAGGTAGCTATTATCATAAAGGCATCATTGTTCTTTCTTATCACCAAAGGATGTAACTCATGTGGATGAAAATTAATGTCTATGTTAACCATATTCATTCCTTGAATCGAAGCTACTACATCACTTACATGTGTATTAGAGAGAACCACAACTTGTTGTAAGGTTGTTTGAAGCATAGTATGATAATTAGGTGAATTTTAAATTAAGTCCCATAGGGATA
Source organism: Sequoia sempervirens (assembly GCA_007258455.2). Taxonomy (NCBI): domain Eukaryota; kingdom Viridiplantae; phylum Streptophyta; class Pinopsida; order Cupressales; family Cupressaceae; genus Sequoia; species Sequoia sempervirens. The sequence goes on along the minus strand of VDFB02281492.1, from coordinate 33,536,026 downwards.
TATTTTCCAAAGTATTCTTAAGTTGTTCAACAAGATCATACTCCTTCCCACTATGCAAAGAAAAATGAGGAGCACTAGGCAAGATGGGTTGAGGCAAAGGTAAGGATGTAGGAGTTGTTTGTCTTGGTTATGGATTGTTTCTAGTGTTATATGTATGAGCAACTTTATTATAATTTTATTGTTACAAAACATTGTTCTTAGGTGGTTCAAGGGCGCAAATAGGTCTGTTTTGAGTTTGATGTTTGTGTGAAGGTGGGTAAGGGATAAGTTGTGGTTGAATCACCTTAACGTCTCTTGGTTTTGGTTTTTCATAATAAGACTTAGTGGATGAGCCTTGCGAGATGAAATCCTCAAGGGCTTCATCTAGCATGTCAAATTCATCACTACTAAAAGGCTTGAGGGTTAGGCTAACTTGGAAAGAGATATTTGACATACTCAAATAACTATGCTTTCTCCAAGTAGTTCATCAATTTATAGATGGTTTCGGTCTTGTTTTCTAATTAATGTTGAATATAATCTAAGCTTATTGAACTATGAACTAAAGTTAAAATGAAAAGTACAATAATGTAATTTTATCCACATTTGAAATGAATCTAAATTAAGCTTATTGGGACTAAATTTCCCAAAGGGGTGTATGAGTCCTAGATTAGAGTTTTTGCACAAATTGCAAAAAAAAATGAGTGAATGTTAGGTTTTTTGGTTTGAATGATGTCTAAACTAAGTGAAATTACAAATTTTAGATGAAATTCAATTATGCAAGTGTTAATGTAATTAATTAATTATTACACTAGCATAAGTTAACTTAGGTCATATATCATTTAGTCCTAGGTTACATTTTTAATAAATCATTTAATAATGGGGTAATGTTCCCTTCCTTGTTTATAGGAGATAAGATTCATTCTATAAGATGATTTGACCTTCTAGAACTTATCTCAACATTTAATAATTTCCTAGATAGGGTTCACATGTTGTCACGTGTTGTTAGATCATGACACATGGCAACATCTCATGCATCTTAGGTTTTCTCTTTTGCCTATATAATCAGGCATTTTGTACATTTGTAATCATCCAATATTATATCATATCAATAATAGAATCTCCATTGTGCATTCCTAGTTGCAACACTTTCTGTGTGGTTGATTATATTTCCTGGAAAAGGTCCTCCATTGAAGACTGCAGCTTCAAGGACCCTATGCATCAATAATATCAACATGGTATCAGAGCTTGTCCAATGAAATGTCAACCCTCAATCAAGAAAGTTGGTGTGCAATATTCTTTGTAGGCTTGAAGGTTTCCATTGAAGGCTACTTGACTCCACCTAGAGACCAAGCTAATTTTTGAAGCAAATAGAGTCAGATCCGAGATTTCCATTCTCTTCGGAAAGCCTTGAAACCCTAGGAACATTGCCCATTCATCAAAATCAGATACATCAACCTAGGAGCCATCAGAGGTATTTGGGTTTGCAAAATCAACTGGTACAATCCGTACAAATTTTCAATAAAAAAACATCCCAATTAGTTGTCCTCTAAGGCAAAAAAATTTTAGTCGCAAGCACTTTTTTTCAAAAAAAAATATCAGGCTTTTATCTTTTTTTTTGGCAAAAAAAATATTTTTGGAATTTTCTATAGTTGTAGGAAAATAATCAGATCGACTGCATAATAAAATCACTACCAGCATGCAATAAGGGTTTGATTTTTTTATATCCCATTGGCATCTATATTTTTCAATCAGTCGGCATAATCTTTAATAAAAAATTTGTTTGATTTTTAATTGCTATAAAAGCAATATTAAAAATCAAATAAAATTTAGTTTTGTCGACTCTTCATTCACTTCATCTACAAAAAAAGGGTCTAGTTGGAACATTTATTTGTTGCAGGAGCGGTACGATAGCCCATCCACTGGTCACCGACCAATCAATTATCCATCATCAAAATCTGGTCCTATGTCGACCATTAGTGCACATTCTCTGATCACTACACCGACGATCTCCCTCACTGATTCTTCCCCATCACCGATGTTGCTCACAGCTCATCAAAACATGCTCACAACATTTATTGGGTCAACCTTCATAATAGGCTATCAAATCATCAGCCCAACTTGGTACAAGTGCTTTAAATCAGTTGTAGACTTTATATTAAAAGTTTGTTTATTATTTAGGCCAACGACTATTTAATGGCCATGGTTTATATTTAACACTTATGTAAACTTTGTAAGACTAACTTTGGTATAGCCCACAACGACCAGGTCATATGTATGACTGAGTGTTTGCTCCTCCAGCAACCTTTTTTTTCCTAAAATATCGTCATGGTCATATCAACAACTAGGTGCTAGAGCTTGAAGGAGCTTATTTTTTGCTCCTAATTAGCCTACAAAGTGCCTCATCTAGGCATTTTTTTTGTTTTATTATAAATTTTCACCAAGGTATCAAAAATCAACAAACAAGATATCATTGGAAAGGGAATTTCAAGTACTTTCTAGTGGTGACACCAGTTCTACAAAATTTTTCTTACAAAAAATTCTACAGTCAACTGAAGTCCAAACCCTAATTTGGAAATAAAGGCTCATAACTTCACAAATGTTCATCAGATTTTAGTGATTCCAATGGCATCAAGAAGATATTTCAGAGATTTTCTCATCAATCCAAACCCCTTGATCAGTTTCAATTCCAGGCACTCTTGCATTGATTTTTTTTTCAATTTGGTGCATTTGATCAACAACTTGGCTATCCTGAAGCTTGGGAAAATATTTTTTGATCCAGGTAGCATCACTTTAGTTACACATCATCCTTGGAAGTATTTATTTGTTGTTGAAGGTCAATGTCTTTGTTTTTTGTGGAGAAAGTTCATTATGGGGCTTACATATACTCCTTCTTTGACTATGTTGCACACGGGAAACTATAAGAAATGGTAGGATGGGATCACACACCATCTCCAATCACTTGATTTATTGCCTCATCTGTATGGTATAGTTCCCCATCCAAGTGAAGGTATTCATGAATTTTCTTGGATTTGCAGTAGATACACTATCTTGGAGATCATTTATATGCAAGTTGATGGTGATGTTTTGAGATCTATTGATCATTGTGATTGTCCTCATATCTTTGGACTAATATTTGGGAGCTATATGGAGGATCAGACACTCCACCCTTCCCTGATGGTGAAGATTTAGAATGGAATTCCTCATATCAAGTACCCCATGATGATATTGTTGTGCAAGATATTGATTGTCGTGAACCTTCCAAAGAGGTTGACAAAGTTCCCTCAAATGCTTCTTCTCCATCAGAGACTATTGGTGTCCATTCTCATTCAGTGATTCCTTGTCCAAATTCATTGATTGAGGCTTCCACCATCATCATCCATCAGGACACATTCAATTTTCTAGACTTGACATCACAGGATGGATTTGCTTCAAGTATCAGTAACATGGCTACTTCTACATGTTTGGAGGAAATTCTTGAGGGAATATCACTCCTCTATTCATATCCCACTTTGGAGAGTTTTCTTAAGTCTTCTCATTCCTTTGTCTCAACCTTTATTGGAGATCTAGGGACTATCTTGTAGGCACTTGGTTTCTCTTCAGATATTTCATGTTTGAGACTTCTTCCCTCTCATTCCATTTAGGATTTGAGGTTTCTTCAGCATCCACCATTGGATTTTCTTTTTCCTATCAGGAGACTTCTGGTTTGGACACATTTGTTGCTTCAGACTTCTTTTAGTGGTTTTGAGGACACTTCATTTGAGGGGGCTATCAAGTCTCCATCATATTCATCAAATCTCAGTCTTTGGATATTGTTCAACATTAGTTTTTGCATCCTCCTAGTTTGTCACCCTCTTCATTGATTGTGTAATCTTCATCTTCAGGGAAGGAGAAATTTGAGCAGAGTTCAGAGACACTATCATCATCCATATTCTTCCTTCCTTCCTTCAAATCCTACCTAGAATGGGAAGCATCCCTACACTTGCACTTGGTTCTTCCAAAATGGAGACAAGTTGTTTTTCGACATTGCATCATGTTTTTTCTTCAGACACTTACCATTTTTGCAACTGATCACATCTTTTGGGGGGGCTATATAGTATCTATCTTTCCATCTGATGGGGGGGGGCTATTTTATTGTATCCATGTGATGGATGGTGTACTTGGGGGGTATTTGGGAGTCCTCCATCCTTCCCATCCTATCTCACATTTTTGCATTTTCATCTCCTTTTTGGAGAGGGGTTTTGTTCCCATTGGGTTTTCCCCTTTTCTCCAGTTGTGGGAGATTTTTTGCATCTTTTTCATGTACATGGGTACCTAACATGGGCCCGTAGTCAGGACCCATCATCTCATCATCTTGCATAATCATTGCATTTTCCTCCCTACGTTGAACTTATGGGGGTTTTTTAGTGTAATTAATTAATTATTACACTAGCATTAATTAATTGAGAAAAGTGGCATACTAGGACGCATACGCCACAAGTGGTGTATTATTCCTGCTCTACTTTTTCATAAATTCAAAGTCTAAATCTGCTCTTTTGTCTCTGCTCTTCCTTCTCAACCTAATTTTTGGATATGAACCTAAAAAAACCTATAAAACATTATATAGTGTTGGTGGTTTTCCTTGGTCAAACCCCTAGATTGGTAATTAAACCTTGATAGAAAAAATGGATCTTGAAAGTAAACATGAATACAAACCCTAATATTGAGTGCATCTAAGATTAGGAAATATGAAATGTAATGCAACCCTATTCTAATGTGCTAGAATGAGATGCATGAATGAAGCATGAAAATGATGACTCACTTTGGGAGATCTCTAATCACCCTAATAAGTACAACAATGCATGTACCTTCCCTTAGGTTTAAATTAGATTGATAATGGAGGATGAAATCACTTAGGAAACAAGTCATTAGGCTTGGTTTGATGGCTAGTTGCATCTCCCCAACCTAGAATCCATCATGATTAACCATAGACAACCATCCTCAATCCTTGACAATGTTAAATATTGAATGAAAGTGAACTTGAAGACCTATAAAAATGCAATGATGCTACTCCAATACTTCAACATTACTTGCTCTTGAAAACTTGTAAATCTCTTTTGAAGACTCTTGCTTGAAACTATAGAATGACTTAGATCTTGAATCACTTTCTCTAAGTGAAATAATGACTTGAAAGCTTGTTTATATAGGCAGTTTACCTAATTTACCATTTATTAGATCTTAAATGCTAACATCAACCAAAATTTTGAATTTAAAAACTTGAATTCCCGCTCAAACCCTAAAAAGGGGCCACACGGGACTCATACACCACTTGTGGCATATGGGTCCCACCTAGGGGGACTCATACACCCAAGGTGGAATATGATTCCAACCCTAGTTTTTTGGCATGAGCGAATGCCAAGAGGTGGGAAAATTAAGTGTATTTATTGATTTTGTTAGGATTTTAATCAAAATAATCCTTGAGATCCAAAATAAAGGATCTTAGAGGCCTATTAATGATGATTTAAAGGGGTCACAAATGAAAGAGTATTAAAATAGGTCCAAATTAAGTGTGAAATTGTACCTTCACCAAGAAGGGAGTACAATTTTCTACACTACGGGTGATATATTACATGCTTAGGTGAATATCCCTCTAGGAAGGTGGCTTAGTGAGAAAGTCATGCCTATGTGTCAGCTCTCACTATACTTACCATACCAAAGTTATCCCTCTGATAACTCCAATGGGGCACAACTCACATTCCTATCTCTATGAACACAACAAGGCTCCATAGGTAAGAAAGGTGTGTTTTCCTAGGTGGCCTTGAATTAGGGTTGCATTTGAGCTTCACAAGGCTAGCACATTGTGTTATGCCAAGCACTTATGAAAATTTGTATATAGGTTTTTGTTCAAGTGGATCTTGCTTCATTTGTGTAAGGTCTTCTTCTTAGGGATCGTCATGCATAATATCTCCCAGAGAGGACAAGTCAAGAGTAACAAATTACCACTTATGGGATTCCTTGCTTTGCATCATGCCATTAAGGGAAAGGACTGTATGCTTATAAGTATCACACTCTTGGAGGACATCAACCCCAATGACACCACCAAGAAAAGGACACATCACAAGAAATAAAAAATCACACCATAAAATATACAAAATTTTGAAAGATGTTATTGATGTATGCCCCCACTTTAAAGTGGTTGCTAACACCATTGTTGTGAGAAACTACTTTAAAGTAGCCAATGTTTTATCCTCAAACATGAGGCATTTCCTTGGAAAACCCTATTCCAAGTCATATGTTCTCGAAAATAAAACTATGTCATGAATAAGTAGGGAGGCATTGCCTCCAAAAATACATAAGGGATCTATGGATTCAGAGTCAATATGTCTTTGCTACAATGTTTTCATAGAGCATGGCACTATCATCATTCCCAAAATACTCATAGAACTAGAGGAATGACACATAAAGATCAAAAAATAAAGAAAAATCCTTTTGGTTCAACATGGAAGAGACCTAAATGTCTTGATGCCTTGCGTCATCCACAAAAGGAAAACACAAGGTAAGTGAAAAAAGGTAAAATATTTACAACATAGAGAAGAATGTAGATAAATATAGAGGAATACACAAAAAGAGAGATACATCAAACAAAACATCATAAGGGATACAATCACATAAAAGAACATGAGCAAGAATAAAAGAAAAAGACTAGTAAGGCACATGCGATTCAACCTATAGCAAGTCATCTGCATCCCAATCTCAGTCAGTATATATATAGAAGGAAGAAAACTAGCCAAAGGGACCACCTCAAGTGTCAAACTAGGACACATACCAACTTCAACACTCTTTTTAGGAGATTTGTCATATAAGCTCATGGAAGAGGAAAAAAATGAATTCAACTCATTATGTATTTGTTCATCAATCTTTGCAATTTCAATATCAATTTCATCATCTAGATTAATCACAATGAGAGTTGGAATGATAATGTCCCTTGAAGGTTCTTGTTTACGTTGTGCCGAGGGTATAGAGTTATCATGCATTGCTTCAGGCAAGTTCAAATTTAGATTTTATGTGTTTTTCTTTTCTTCTTTAGCTTGTAACATACAAGCAATAGCATGATCTCTTCACCTACACTCTCTAGCATTTTGGTTTCATTTCAATCTATTTTCAATTTTCATTTGTGTAGGAGCAGTTTTGTCAACTATAGGTTTCTTCTCTTCCTTTGGGGGAGGAACGAAAGGAACCATGGGAGGTTGTTCAACCACTTTCTCTTTAGCTTTGTAAACTTGTTTGACTTTAGGAGGCACAACAGGAGTGCTTAGGTTATCTTGTGGTCTCTTGTAGGAAATAGGAGGATTTATCATAGGTTCCTCTTAGATATTTGGAAGGGCTTTTGGTTCAATCATTGGCTCATCAATTATAGGTGGCTCAATCACAAGTGGAGGCATGTTTCTAAGGGATAATTCTGCTATGTGCTTTGCCTTGAACTTTTGATATGCTTTGTAAAAGTAGTCCTCATGAGGTCTAATAGGTTTAATAGGCTCAAGCCAATAGAAATCTAATGAAAATTTCCCTTGGGAAGACATAGGATTAAAGCCACTATGATGCTTAGTAAAGATTTCATTTCCAAAGGGAAACTTTAAACATTTATGCACAACTGACAAGATGGCATTCACGAAGTGAAGCCATTGGTAGCCTAACTTAACACGAAATTGGTTTGAAAATGGGATGATGGTGAATGAAACATTTAATTTTTTTGGCCCAAATTTTAAAGGGATATCTATCGAGCCCATCATAGGACAAGCAAAACCATTATGTGTTTTGATACATGCTTTTATTTTATCATATGTATCTTGATAGAGCTCATGAAAAAATAGGAATTCTTCAGTGATCATATTTTCTCCATAGATGGGATCAATTAATATCCCATTAGTAGGCTTGTTATTGATTCTTCCAGCTATGTAAAGAGGAACCTAAATTGCAAACAATGCAATCCTAAAACCCTAGATAAGATGCAAATTTTTATGCAAACTAAAGACCCTAAATGAGATCTAATTCAATGTAAATGAATGCAAATGAATGCCAAATCTAATATAAGATGCAAAAGACTCCTAGAGTCAGAAAACTGCAATGCTCAAAAATTCAAGTTCACCAAAATGAAACATATGTAAAAGAGGGAGGTTGATTGATGTTGGATTTAACCAAATGGATGCAACCTATCTTTCTCCAATTCCATTCAATTTATGAGGGTTATAATGCATAAATGAATATCAAAAAACAAACCTAATGAATATAACAATAAAAATTTAGGTTTTAAGGGTAAGTGCACCAAGATGGTTCCCGAAAAGGGAGCTTAAGTGGCCACTTTTTTTCTGAAATCAGGAAATTCTGACCTTAGATGTGGAATTGAGGATAGTTATACTCAAAATTTTGAGATGGAACAAAAACAAGGATCGAAGTGCTCCAAGTCTACTATCTAAACTACTAATATATTTTGAAAATGGTTTAGGGTAAGGGGTTCAAAAGAGGGATGTACACAAATTGGTAATGTTTTGTCACAAAAACATAACATAGCAACTCTTGTACGTCCCTAGCAAGGTAAACATTTTTTGTAGTATTTTTAAAATCGCTACGATTAGAAGTTAGCTAACAGTATGTAGTTGATGCACTATTTTTCTAATAATTTTTAAGGGTATGTGTAGGATCATCATGGAAAAAATAGGCCCTTAAGTGGCAAAAAAATTAGAAAAATTAGAGTTAGGAAACTTGACGTAAAAATTTGAAAAATTTATCTATATTATTTCAAAACTATGTAAGAATAGAATCTGTAGAAAATTAAATGTAGTTTCTAAAGTACTAGGTTTATTTATTTTTTAAATCTATTTGATGAAAATTTGAAATTTCAATACAGTAGTACTTAAATTTCGGGAAAAATATGAAGTAGGTGTCTGTTTGACCACCCTAACCACAATAAAATGATAATATTTTTTAATAAGATTTTAGATATAAGTAGAGGACTAATGTCCTCATGTGATGCATATATTTTTGTAATTTTTCCAAGTAAATAATTAATTATCAATTTTATTAAAAAATTTAAAAATATAAAAACTCATATGTATGACCACCTTAACTTGGTCAAAACTTCATGAAATTCAATTTTTTTAAATTATATAGTATGTGATGCATGTTTCAGATTCAAAAAATGTGATACCATTTGAAAGCTATAGATGTTTTTCAATCAACCTATCAATCACGACTTTAGTCATAATTCAAATAGAAAATGAATAATAACTATTTATTAAATTCAAAGTAAAGCATAATTTATATTGGTGGAAAGCCGAGAATCTCCTTTAAAAACCCTTTTCATTTCATCAATTTTGGGTAAAAAAAAGTCATCAACCACATACCCTGTAGACACATACCCATCATATGGCCACTTTTTGGCCCATCATGATCCTACACATACCCTTAATGAATATTTAATTTTTTACTAATTTTCTAAGTGGACGCTTCCTAAAAAGTATAATTTCGGTCATGCTCCCCCTTCAAATTTTAGAAAGTAATTGATTTTTTTCTTAAATTTGTAGAATGGAGTCTAGTTTCTAAAAATGTAACTTATTTGAAATTTCAATGAACGGTTAATTTATAACAAAAAAAACACAAACACTGCTTTTTGGAAAAAAAGAGATACAAAAAAATTAAATTATGGATGAAAGGCTTAACATTTTCAAAAAGTGAAAAAAATTACATCGTTGGATAGCTAAGAGAGAACCTAACATTACCCATGTGTTCTATTTTTTTTATATTGAACCACATGCAATCTTGACAGTGAGCATGAACCTGATTATTTGAAAAATTAGAGAATTTGCAAAAATACATCTCTGGTCATTGGGAATTCCCTCCAAGCCTTTGGGTTGGTATTCTAAGGAAAATACCAATCCTAAGGCTTGGGGATTCCCAAAGAAAAATATAATGAAAGCACATTATAACGTGCTCACGTTATATCTTAGTTTTGTTGGAAAATGTGCCTCAATCTTACTAGCATGTAAACTCTTGAATGAGCAAAGCCGGTTAGACCCTCTGGAAGTCTTACCGACTAGTAGTTGTGTTCTAAACATTTGAAGTGCTCAAGTTGCCAAGACTTTGGTTATGTCTTGTCAACAGGAGTCATCGGCAAGACATGTCAATTGCTATGAAACTTCCATCTCATTCTGACCGGACAAATTTCTTACTGACAGATTGGTTTCTAATGGTTATTGGGGAGACTCATAGTGACAAAAGTCATCAGAGAGATGCATGAACATTCGGATTGAATTATTCTGACCGAGTATGTCTCGCTAAGGTTTTACACATTGGTGACAGATGGAACACGTCGAGAAGACGGTTGAACCTTCAGAGTGACTCATTCTGATAGCTCTAGTCTCAGCAATGGGTTGGCTTTTGGTGATCGTCAGGAAGACTCTTGGTTGATGAATTTGCAATCAGTATGAACTCTTAGTGATAAGGTTTCTCTTGCTGATAGGCAAGTGCTTTTAGTGAGAACTCTTGCTAATAGCACTTGTCTTGCCGACAGCTCTACATGATGAACATTGGTATGACATTAGGTTATGTAAGACTCTTTATGATAGCAGAACTTTTGCCGATAGATCTGCACAAGATGGATTTGTGTTTGGTATGACCTCTCACTGATAGCAATGATCTTTTCAATGGTTTTGCAATGGATATCAATGTGATGTCTTAGTGATAGAGTGTGTGGGTGACAGGTTTGAACTTGATATGACTCTTGCTGATGGTGGTGACTTTGGCCGATAATGATAGTCAGGCATTGTGGCATCGAGGAGACACAGCCTAGTGTCTCACTGACATGCAAAATAGTTTGAACGCCTTGATCGAATGTCTATCCTACGTGGTTTGTTCTGAGCCAATTAGAGAAGTGGAATGTGAACTACTAGCAGTTGGACTGTTAAGACCATTCCTTTGAGGAAAATGACTATGTTGGGTAATGGCATATGATAATGTATAGTTCGATGAGTGACAATGTTGTTTGATTGAATACGGATTGATCTGTGTAAGTTTATTGGATGTTTTTGTGAGAATTTATGTAAAAGGTTGATTAGGAAATTATGCTATTGTAAATTGACATCAGAAAGTGAAGTTTGTACTTTGTATGTAATTTTGTTTACTGTAATACAAAGAGGCTTTTCTTGATGTGGTGGGTTTTTCTCTTGTAAGGGTTTTCCCATGTAAATTTGATGTCTAATTGTGTATGTTCATTTCTCTATTTTGTTACCCCTTTCTTGGGTATCTTAATTGAACTGTAATTGAAAAATTTAAAGTCACCTCTGCATTCTTCCCTGAGGTTTTGATGTTAAGAGAGTTTGTTCTACACCTAAGCTTTCCTTACAAGTGTTATCATAGCCTAGCCAGTTTTGTAATCCTTGTGGGTATGTTGGGTTTTTTGTGTCAATTTTGTTCAATGGAAGTCTTGTAGAAGTCTGGTAATTTGAATTACAGATTAAGATGGCAAGAAATGTCAGGAAATATTGAAATTGGGAAATTCAATGACAGCAATTTTGAGTTGTGGAAACTTAAAATGGAAGATCTGTTAGTTGACCATGATATGTGGCTTGTTATATCTGGAATGAATCCTACAGGCATGAAGCAAGAGGGTTGGGACCTTTCAAATCAAAAATCAAAGGGGTTGATAAGGCTCTGTTTAGCAAACTCTGTTCTTCTAAATATTCATGAAGAAAAGACTGCATCTTCTTTGTGGAAAAAATTGGGAGCTATTTATTAGGGCATGTCCTTGGTGAATAAGTTGTTCTTGAGGAAGAATTTGTACTCTTTGAAAATGCAGGAAGGAGTGTTTGTTGTTGATCATTTGAATGCTTTCAACATGTCGACTGCTCAGTTAGCATCTGTGGGTGTGAAGATTGATGAAGAAGATCGTTGTATGTTGTTATGTTCTTCTCCAGATTCTTGGGATCACTTGGTGATGGCTATTGGGAGTATGACATCCACTTTTAAGATGGAAGATGTTGCTTCTTTGTTATCAAAAGAAATGAGAAGAAAATTTTTTGAGATGGCAAAGGAGGCTATTGCTGTTAGAGGAAGATCGAAAGAAAAAGGCAAGAAGAAGGACAAGAAGTCCAAATTGAAATCAGAGGGGAGATCAAAGTCTCCTGGAAAGAAGTCCAAGGTGAAGTGCTTGAATTGTGGGAAACTTGGTCATGTCTAAAAGGATTCTAAAGAGGAGAAAAAGAGGAAGAAGAAGTATTCTTTCGATAATGATTCTTCTCAGAGTGATGCAGACGCTTTCATTGCAGCCTTGGCTACACAGGCATTAGATGATGTCTGGTTGATTGATTCTAGAGCATCTTTCCACATGACATCTCATAGAGACTGGTTCACTAAGTATGAAAAATACGATGGTGGAAGGGTGTATTTGGCAAGCGATTCATCTTTGGAAATAGTTGGTCATGGAAGAGTTAGAATTCAATTCCCTGATGAAAGAGTGAAGGGAATCAATGATGTGATACATATACCAAGTCTGGCTCGAAATCTACTTTATGTTAGTAAGTTGAATGATATTGGAGTGCAAGTCACATTCTTTGTAAATGGTTGCAAGATGACTAGAGGCTCAATGGTGCTAGCTAGGGGTGCTCGTATTGGTACCTTTTATAAGTTGGATGCACATGTTGTGCAATGTAATAGTGTCTTTGTAAATTCATAGAAGGCTACTCATGGAGAAAAGGGGGAAAAAGTTCCTAATAGTGCAAACTCTATGGAAGTGAAACTTCTAGCAAAAATGACTATGCTCTGGCATCATAGGCTTGGCCACATTGGTGAAAAAGGTTTTAAAACCTTGAGAAATAAAAACCTAGTTGAGGGGCTTGATGACTGAAACCTTGAATTCGAGTTTTGTGAACATTGTATATATGGTAAACAACACCGTGTTTCATTTTACTCCAATCCTCACAAATCTTTTGATTTACTTGATTACATTCATTTTGATGTTTTTGGTCCATTAAATGTTCCTTCTTTGTCTAAATCAAGATATTATGTATCATTCATTGATGATTATTCAAGAAGGGAATTTTTTTATTTTTTGAAAAATAAATCAAAAGTGTTTAGTCATTTTAAGGAATTTAAAAACCTTGTGGAAAATCAAACTGGAAAAAAATAAAATGTTTAAGGACTGACAATGGCAATGAGTTTTGTTCTAATGAGTTTGAAAGGTACTATAAAGATCATGGAATTAAAATACATAAAACTACACCCTACACTCCGCAACAAAATGGAGTTGCTGAAAGGTTCAATAGGACAGTGATGGAAAGAGCATGAAGTATGCTAAGTAGTGTTGGCTTGGAGGAGAAGTTTTGGGTTGAGGAAGTTGCAACAGCATGTTATTTAATAAACCATTCTCTGAATTCCACTCTTGTTGAGAAAACACCTTTGGAAGCATGGTCTAGAAAGAAGCCCTCTCTAAAACACATTTGTGTCTTTGGCTATGAGGCATATGCATATGTGCTAAATGAAAAAATATCTAAATTGGAAAACAAGGTTGTTAAATGTATTTTTATTGGTTATAGTGCTGGCATAAAAGGATACGAGCTTTGGAATTATGATACGGAGAAGGCCTATACAACAGAAGTGTTATTTTTCATGACCTGAAGCCTTCTACTTTGGATCTGCAGTCAAAGATAAAATTAGAAAATAAAAAGGATGTAGTTGAAATTCCTCTAACTCCAGATAAAGAGGAATTGAAAATTCAAAAGTTACCTAAAACTGAGGAGAGCTCAAGTAGTTATGAGAGTTCTGAAGAAGAAGATCAACCTCAGCCTCATCCTATGAGGAGGTCAACACGTGAAAGAAAGCAACCTGATAGGTATGGATTTTCTTTGTTAGATTCTACTTGTGCCTATGCTTTAATTTCTAGCACCGATGAGCCTAGGACTGTGAAAGAGGCATTTAGAATGTCTAATTCAAAATCTTGGTTGGAAGCCATGAATGAAGAAATGGCATCATTAGAAAAGAATGATACTTGGAGTTTGGTACCCTTGCCTGAAGGCAGAAAAGGTGTGGGCTGCAAATGGGTATTTAAAAATAAAATAGGTCTGGATAGCAGTGTAGTAAAGTATAAGGTGAGGTTGGTTGCGAAGGGGTATTCCCAGGTAGAGGGAATTGATTATGGAGAAAAATTTTCTCCAGTAGCTAAGTTGACATCTATCAAATTTATTTTGTCACTTGTAGCATTATCTGAATTAGAGATTGAACAGATGGATGTGAAGACAACATTTCTTCATGGTGACCTTGAAGAATAAATTTATATGTCCCAGCTAGAGCACTTTGTGGAAAAAGGTAAAGAAAAACCGGTTTGCAAGTTGAATAAATATCTGTATGGATTAAAACAATCTCCTAGAATGTGGTAATAGAAGTTTGATACTTTTGTTTTGTCATTGGGATTTGTAAGATTGAAGTCTAATCATTGTGTGTACTTCAAAGTTGAAAGTGATCATATTCTTATTATTGCTCTCTATGTTGATGATATGTTGTTCATAGGCAATAGTAAGTTAATGATTTCTGATCTAAAATCTCAGTTGTCTACAAAGTTCAAAATGAAAGATCTTGGTGCAACCAAATATATTTTGGGAATGGAAATAATTGGGGACAAGAAGAGTAAAAAACTTTGGCTCAGTCAGAGTAAGTATATTAATACTGTTTTGGAGAGATTTTGTAGGACTAATTGTAAGCAGCTAGTTGTTCCCGTGTTGCAAGGAACAAAGCTATCTATTGAAGACTGTCCAAAATCTCCTACTGAGATAGAGGACATGACCAGAGTGCCTTATGCTAGTGTAGTTGGAATTTTAATGTATGCAATGGTCTGTACAAGATGACACATTGCCCAAGCAGTGGGAGTACTTATTCATTTTATGGAAAATCCTGGAAGGACACATTGGGATGTTGTGAAAAGAGTGTTTAGATATCTAAAGGGAACTTCAGAATATGCTTTGTGTTACCATGGAAATTTTGTTGAATCACAAAGGACTCTCAGCATTTGAGGCTATGTGGATTCTGATAGGGTAGGGGACATTGATAGCAGAAGATCCACTAGTGGATATATCTTCATGATGAATGGTGGTGTAGTTAGTTGGATGAGTAAGTGGCAAGTTGTAGTTACTTTTTCCATTACAGAGGTGGAATACATGGCAGCAACACATGCCTGTAAAGAAGCAATTTGGTTAAAACATTTTTGTTCTAACATTGAGTTTGATGCAAGGAAATTTATAATTTACTGTGATAGTCAAAGTGCTATTTTTTTGGCAAGGAATCCTACTTTCCATGCCAAGATGAAACATATTGATGTGCAATATCATTTTGTACAAGATATGGTGGAGGATGGAAAGGTATCTTTAGAAAAAGTGGATACTCTGGAAAATGTTGTAGATGCATTGATGAAACCAATGAGCATAGACAAGTTTAGGTGGTGTGCCAGTTCGATGGGCCTTAGTGTCCATGAATTTTAGTAGTTTTGAACTACTCAAGTCACCGAGACTTTGGTTCTATCTTTCTGGCGTGAGTCATCATCAAGAAATTTTGATCACTATGAAACTTCCATCTCATTCCACCCAGGCAGATCTCCTACTGACAGATTGGTTTCTAATGGTTATTGAGGAGACTCATGGCAACAAAAGTCATCGGGGAGAGGCATGAACATTCAGATTGACTTATTCTGACCAAGTATGTCTCACTGAGGTTTTACACATTGGTGATGAATGGAACACTTCAGAAAGATAGTTGAACCTTCGGAGTGACTCATTCCAATAGCTCTAGTCTCAGCAATGGTTTGGCTCCTAGTGATCATTGGGAAGACTCTTGGCTGATGGATTTGCAATCAATATGAAATATTAGCAATAAGGTTTCTCTCACCGAAAGGCAGGTGCTTTTGGTGAGAACTCTTTCCAATAGCACTTGTCTTGCCGACAGCTCTACACAATGAACATTTGTATGACATAAGGTTCTGTAAGACTCTTGGTGATAGCAGAACTTTTTCCAATATATCTACACAAGATGGATTTGTGTTCGGTATGACCTCTCACCAATAGTGATGATCTGGCTGATGGTTCTGCAGTGGATATCGATGTGATGTCTTAGCGATAGAGTGAGTTTGGGCAATAGGTTTGAACTTGATATGACTCTTCTCGATGGTGGTGACTTTGGCCGATAATGACAATTAGGAATTGTGGCATTTAGGAGAAACAGCCTAGTGTATCACCGACATGTGAAACAGTTTGAATGCCTTGACCGAATGTCTATCCTACGTGGTATGTTCTAATCCAATTAGAGAAGTGGAATGTGAATCTCTAGTAGTTGGATTGTTGCAACCGTTCCTATGAGGGAGATGAACAGACTGTGAGAAAAACAACTTTGTTGGGAAATGGCAGATGGCAGTGTACAGTTTGATGAGTGACAATGTTGTTTGATTGAATACAGATTGATTTGTGTAAGTTTGTTGGATGTTTTTGTGAGCATTTTTTTACAAGCTTGATCAGGAAATTATGCTGCTATAAATTGACATCAGAAAGTGAAGTCTGTACTATGTATGTAATTTTGTTTATTATAATACAAAGAGGCTTTTCTTGGTGTGGTGGGTTTTTCTCCCGTAAGGGTTTTCCCATGTAAATCTGGTGTCTAATTGTGTATGTTCATTTCTCTATTCTGTTATCTCTTTCTTGATTATCTTAATTGAACTATAATTGCAAAATTTTAAGTCACCTTTCAATTCTTCCCTGAGGTTTTGACATTAGGAGAGTTTGTTCCATACCTAAGCTTTCCTTACAAGTTTTGACATGGTTTTTTGCTTCTATGGGAAACATGTCAACCAAGACATAATGCGAGCATGTTATAATGCGCTCGCTTTATGTCTTCCTTTATGTTAAATTCCACTCTATTGAATGTATGTTGATATATTTGTATGTTTCTATGTACATGTATGCTTGTATGTCATGTATGTATGTATGGATACCTATATGCATCAATGCATTTATATTGTATGTATGTGTATATGTATGTAAGATCGTATCTACACATGTATGTATGTATGCTTGTATGGATGTAGGATTGTATGCACATATGTATTATGCTTGTATGTATGTAAGTATGTATGCATTTATGTACATGTTTAGAGGGAGGGAGAATGTTAAGAGAGAGAGAGTTATCTAGGTAGTGTGGGATGGGAGAGGGGGAGAGAGAGAGTCTAGAGAGAGGGAGAAGGGGTGGAAGTGAGAATTTAAGAGAGAGAGTGGGAGAGAGGGGGTTGGAGTGAGAGGGACATAGCTAGATAGGGTGGGAGGGAGAGAGGGAGGGAGAGAGAGGGGGGAGAGAGATAGTGAGAGAGAGTGTTATGTGCATAGGATGCCAAAGGGAGATACTTGAGAGTGTGAGGGGGGTGAGAGGGAGAGACTTGAGAGATAGGTATTGAGAGGGAGTACTAGAGAGAGGGAGAGGGTGTGGGAGGGAGAGAAAGAGGGGGTGGAGTGAAAGGGACTTATCTAGGTAAGGTGGGAGGGATAGATAGAGAGAGAGAGAGAGAGAGATTTTGGAGAGAGGGAGAGGGGGTGGAAGTGAGAATTTGAGAGAGGGAGTGGGGGAGAAGGGGTTGGAGTGAGAGGTTCTTAGCTAGGTAGGGTGGGAGGGATAGAGGGAGAGAGATAGGGGGAGAGATGGTGAGAAAGAGAGATTTATGTAGGTAGGGTGCAAAAGGGAGAGACTTGAGAGTGTGAGGGGGGTGAGAAGGAGAGACTTGGGAGATAGTTAGTGAGAGGAAGTGGGAGAGAGAGGGAGTGAGAGTGAGAGTCCTAAGAGAGGGAGAGGGTGTGGGAGGGAGTGACCTAAGAGAGGGAGAGAAAGAAGGGGGTGGACTGAAAGGTACTTATCTAGGTAGGGTGGGAGGGATAGATAGAGAGGGGGGAGAGAGAGAGTTACCTAGGTAGGTTTCCAGAGGGAGGGACCTGAGAGGGAGAGGGGGTGTGAGGGAGAGAGAGAGTCTAGAGAGAGGGGGTGTAAGTGAGTTTAAGAGAGAGAGTGGGAGAGAAGGGGTTGGAGTGAGAGGGACTTAGCTAGGTAGGATGGGAGGGATAGAGGGAGGGAGATAGATAGAGAGGGTGTGGGAGAGATGGAATTGAGAGGGAGAGAGAGAGGGGATAGAGAGAGATGGTGAGAAAGAGAGATTTATGTAGGTAGGGTGCCAAAGGGAGAGATGTGAGAGTGTGAGGGGGTGAGAGGGAGAGACTTGATAGATAGGTAGTGAGAGGGAGGGTGAGTGAGAGACCTGAGAGAGGGATAGGGTGTGGCAGAGAGTGACCTGAGAGGGAGAGAAAGAGGGATGTGGAGTGAGATGGACTTATCTAGGTAGGGTGGGAAGGATAGATAGAGAGAGGGGAGAGAGAGAGAGAGAGTTACCTAGGTAGGTTGTTAGAGGGAGAGACCTAAGATAGAGAGGGGATGGGAGGGAGAGACCTAAGAGAGAGGGAGAGAGAGAGAGAGAGAGAGAGAGAGTTTGGAGAGAGGGAGAGGGGGTTGGAAGTGAGAGTTTAATAGAGAGGGAGTAGGAGATAAGGGCATGGAGTGAGAGGGACTGAGCTACGTAGGGTGGGAGGGATAGAGGGAGGGAGAGAGAAATGGGGGTGGGAGAGAGAGATAGAAGGAGTGAGTGAGAGAGAGAGAGTTGAGAGAGGGAAAGGATTTAAGTGTTAAGGGTAGAGGGTAGAGGGTTAATGGTAGAGGGGAGAGAGATAGGATGGAGTGAGAGAGAGATAGAATTGACGATATAAGGTTGAGGACCTATAGGGTTGATGGTTTAGTGTATTGGGTTGAGGGTAGAGGGTAGAGGGTAGAGTGTTTAAGGGTTTAGGGTGTATGGTGTAGGGGCACCAATATTTTCTATATTATTCATTAAGTGTATTTTAGGAAAGGTGTGTCAGGATGTTTGATTTAAGTTCTTGAGTCCAAATAAGGTTCAGTGTGACCATTCTATTGTAATTGATCAACTTTGGGGGATTTTGTATTCATTTTGTAAGAATTGTAAATCATGTGGGAAGAAATTTTCAAAGTTGACAAGTGGTGTCAAGATAAGTAGAATGTTGTTTTCTTGAATGAGTCATGTTCCTTAGTTGAATAAGGTCTAATTAGACCATTTGTAATAGTTTAGGTGATTAGGAGGGTCAAAGAGTGCAAGCATTACAATATAAGTAATGGTGTTATAAAATGTGTAAAAGGTGTAATCTTGGCCTCCAACGGTCATTAGAGGCTTAAAATTCAGTTGAGAGGTATTTGGTCATTGTTTTGAAGTGGAGGAACCCTTGAAAAGGTGGATAACATAGTTTGTAATGTTGGCTTGAAGATTGGAGGCATTGGAAATAAGAATAACTCTATTTTTCTCATTCATTTCTAAGTTTTCTTGATATTTTGCAGACCTATACGAACCCATACAGCTTGAATTTTCTATGTAATCATTCATGTTTTTTGAAGGCCAGTGTTAACATTCTTTGCATCAAATTTCAAGGAATTCAATAGAATTTTGTGTTAGAAATCTCAGTTTTCTTGTAGTAGACCGATAACACCCTCTTTGAGGGTTTTACAACCAAGACCATGTTCTAAGGGCCCATACACTAGCTATGACTACTATAGCAAGTGTAATGGGCCCTAGGGAGTCTGAATAGAAAGTAGGATGCATGAATAGAGTGGTGGAGAAGAAATAAGGGAGATAGGTATGCTATCTTATTGATTTTGTTAAGGAAAATACATGAAATTGTGACTTGGGTCTAGGTTTTGTTAAAATCACTGAGAGTGTAGGAATTTATTCAACTTTTAAGCATATTGGGGTCAAAATAGATGTTTTTGATTCAGTGGCATGGTCAAGGAAGTTGTGCAAGTGGGACCTTCAATAAACCCTCTTGGTTTGGCTAGAAATCAAGGGTTTCATTGTTTGATATGTTAGATATGTCAACTCTGGAAGTTAATTGTGGATTTAGAGGTTTGAAGGCATGGGAAATGTTGCCCCAAGGTTTTAGTTGTATGTTCCAAGTTTAAAGGTGGTTGCTTTGTAATTTAGGCCCAATTAGCCTAATTAGGTCAGCATAGGAGTGGATATTTCAAGGGTTTGGTCTAAAGGACTTGTGTTTGGTTAAGAGATATGTTTTATAACTCTGAAATGGGTATCTGAACCACCATCTATTTTTCAAGTGTTTTGGAAAGTGTTGGAGTTAAGGGCCAAAAGCAAGGTTTAAACTACTACTAAGTTACAAGGGTGAAAGTGGGAATTTGTACTTCTATTTATTGTCAAACTTTGAGAGTTGTTTGGATTGGTATAATAGGAAATTTTAATCTTGTTAGATGCCTCTTGAAGGCAGATTAACACTTTTAGTGAGTTTGGGACTCTTGGGTATGCATCAGTGTAAGGGTTTTTGGTTGATGCTTTAGGGTTGAATGTTTAAGGGTTTAAATGTTGAGTGTTTAGGTTTGAGGGATTAGGGTAGAGAGGGAGGGATGGATGGATAGAGAGATGAAGGGAGATTTGAGATAGAGAGAAGGACAAAAGAGGATGGAGGGACAGAGATATATGAGGGTTGAGGATCTAATGTATAGGGTAGAGGGTTGAGAATTAAGGGTATAGGGTTGACAACCTATAGGGTTGATGGTTTAGGGTATTGGGTTGAGGGTAGAGGGTAGAGGGTTTAGGGTGTAAGGGTTTAGGGTTTAGGGTTTAGGGTTGATGGTAGAGGGTATAAGGGTTAAGGGTAGAGAGTAGAGGGGAGAGAGATAGGATTGAATGAGTAAGAGAGAGAGAGAGATATTTGAGAGAGGGAGAGGGAGTAGGAGGGAGAGACTTGAGAGAGAGAGAGAGGGAGGGAGGGAGTAGGAGAGAGATAGAGGGTAGAGGGGAGAGAGATAGGAGTGAGAGAGAGAGAGAGAGTTGAGGGGTGGAGAGAGAGGAGATTGAGAGAGGGAGGGAGAGAGAAGAGGGGGTGGGAGAGAGAGGGGGGAGAGACATGGTGAGAGAGAGTTATGTAGGTAGGGTGCCCAGGGAGATTGAGAGTGTGATGGGGGTGAGAGGGGAGAGGGGTGGGAAAGAGATAATGAGAGGGATAGAGAGAGAGTAGTAAATGAGGAATTATGTAGGTAGGGTGCCAAAGGGAGAGACTTGAGTGTGGGGGTGAGGAGGGAGAGAGGGAGGTGGGAGAGATAATTTAGGAGAGGAGGGTGGAGAGAGAGAGAGATGGTGAAAGAGAGTTAGAATTGTAAGGGGTGAGGAGGAGAGACTAGAGATAGGTAGTGAGAGGGAGTGGGAGAAAGAGGGAGTGTGAGTGAGAGACTTGAGAGAGGGAGAGAGTGTGGGAGGGAGTGACCTAAGAAAGAGAGGGAGAGAAAGAGGGGGGTAGAGGGTTTAAGGGTTTAGGGTTTAGGGTAATGTTTTGAAGGTATGTGGTTGAATGTTTAGGGTTTAGGGTCCAATGTATAGGGTAAAGGGTATAGGGGTTGAGTGTTGAGGGATTAAGGGTTGAGGGTTTAATGTGTAGGGTAGAGGTTTTAAGGTAGAGACAAAGGGAGTGGGAGAGAGGGAGGGAGAGGGAGAGTGGGAGATAGAGTTTGTTTAGGAAGAGAGGTAGAGAGGGAGGGAGTGGGAGAGAGTTGGTATATGGTTTAGGTTTCATGGAGAGAGGGAGAGTGGAGAGAGGGAGGGAAAGGGAGAGAATGGAAGAGGGAGGGAGTGGGAGAGAGGAAGTGAGAAGGAGAGTGGGAGAGAGGGAGAGAGAGAGAGGGAGAGGGAGAGAGTGGGAGAGAGTGGGATGGAGGGAGAGAGAGGGAGAGAGGGAGGGAGAGGGAGGGAGAGGGAGAGATAGAGGGAGTGGTAGAGAGAGAGGGAGAGGGAGAGAGTCAAATAGATGGAGGGAGTGAGAGAGAGCCCAAGGGAGGGAGGAGGGAGAGGGAGGGAGGGAGAGAGAGGGAGATAGAGTGGGTTTTGGGTTTAGGGAGAGAGGGAGAGAGAGATGGAAAGAGTGGGAGAAAGAGATAGTGGCAGAGAGGGAGAGAGGGAGAGAAAGAGGGGTAGAGGGTTTAAAGGTTTAGGGTGTAACAGTTTAGGGTTGATGATTTAGGGTTGAGGGTAGAGGGTTTAAGGTTTAGGGTAATGGTTTGAGGGGTACGTTGTTGAAGGTTTAGGGTTGAGGGTCCAATGTATAGGGTAGATGGTATAGGGGTTGAGGGTTCAGGGATTAAGGGGTCAAGGGAGAGGGGAGGGAGGTGGGAGATAGAGTGGGATTGGGAGAGGAGGGAAGGAGTGGGTGAGTAGGGAGAGAGGGGGTATGGGGTGGGAGAGGTGGGGGAGGGAGAGGGAGGAGAGTGGGAGAAGGGAGGGAGGGAGGGAGTGGGAGAGAGGGAGAGAGGGAGAAAGAGAGGGAGGGAGAGAGAGGGAAAGAGTGGGAGAAAGAGGGAGTGGGAGAGAGAGGGAGGGAGAGGGAGAGTGGGTTTAGGGAGAGAGGGAGAGAGGAAGGGAGTGGGAGAGAGGGGGAGAGGGAGAGAGTGGGTATAGGGTTTAACATTTAAGGACAAAGAGGGAGGAAGTGGGAGAGAGTGGGAGAGAGGGAGGGAGTGGGAGAGACTAAGGGAGTGGGAGAGAGGGAGGGAGAGGGAGGGAGTGGGAGAGAGATAGAGGGTAGAGGATAGAGGGTATAAGTGTTATGGGTAAAGGGTAGAAGTGAGAGAGATAGAATTAGGGTTTATGGTTGAGGGTATAAGGGTTAAGGGTAGAGATATAAAATTAGGGTATAAGGGTAGAGGGAAGAGAGATAGAATTAGGGTAGAGGGTATAGACAAAGAGAAAATAAATCTATAAAAAAACCAACTTTCTCATAATATGAGTGCCCTTTGAAGTAGAGATATGATCATTTTTAGCAAGAAATTACACGCTCACATTATAACACAAGCGTGCTATAATGTGAGAAAGTTATAATTTGACCATGTTATAATGCGAGTGTGTTCTGGCTTACTCTAAAAATGATAAAAAAAACTCAATTAACCCGTGATCTTGGCCCACATTCTACATATCCTCTTGGTTCTACACATGCTCTGACAAAAAGTAGCTTTTTGATGATGTTCTGAAGTGTGCATGCATGTGTTTAACATTCCACCACCTTTGCATGAAATAGCAGAGTTTTCATGTTGAAAGTGTTGATGGTGTTTTCTGCACAGCAACAACTCAAACAGAATGCAATATTCTATCTCTCTTGTAAGGAAATCCTCAACAATAAATTACTGAAAATCACCCCAAGGTCTCTCGGGTGTCAGGTCATGACAATGCATCAAAAAATCAGATAATATGTGAAAATGTTGGTAATCACAAAGGGACCTTACTACAAGCAAACTGTATCTTTCAATTTATCAAATTTTGCAATATGATGATCTCTAATCCTAAATCTAACCAGATGATAAATAAATAGCAAAAGGTAAGGGTGCAAGGATATAATAAGATCTAAACTATTCCTAGAATGAACAATGCAAATGACAGATATCTGAAATGGACCAACCTCAAACAACCAATTCCTGCTTAACCCACAATGCAATATCACAAGAACGGTGCAATCTTCTAGGGTATATAGATTTTCAAATCACAGATATTCATCCACAATCGAACTTAAGCACATATAAATGTATGGTCCAGGTTGACTTCACCAGCCTACTACAATTAGATAATTACTCGGAGTATAGACTAGAGATTGCTACAAACATTCCAAATATGAAATCATAAACATAATTCACCAAACTAAAACTAATTTAATTCTGAACATCAAACCCCAAATCTTCAAGAAATTTGAAAGATAGAACAAGAACCATGCAAGATAAACCAACACAAGAGATTTCACCAGGAAAACCACAATGTCTTCAATTGTATTAGATCATCAAAATACTGCAACAATTCCACTGTTCTGATTACAATACTTGCTTCAAGAAATTCACAAAATGCTCTAACTTGACTCTATTATCTCTTCTCTTTAATTTCTAATATCTAATCCCCTAATCCCCTACAATGAGGCAGGAATTCCTTTTATAGAAAATTCCTAAGATATGTCGGCCCAGCCAAACATTTTCAAAATAAGAACAACCGCAAGTCGGCCTTAAGAAATCCAAAATAAGGCACACATTAAATGCCGATATATCATCAAGGTCGGCCTAGACATAGTCCCCAATGTAGTCTAGCTCAATACATGCCCTATAATAATAGGGAAGCACAAATCTCAAGACAAGCATTAACTACCGCCTCCCTTATCCTTACTTTGGGCCAATGATCCTTGAACCTTCAAAAACACCCCATCTAACTCAGTGACAGGTGGCAAGGGAAAGATCTTAAGCTGACATTCTATGGAGCCAATCTCCTCCTTTGACTGCTTAACAGTCTTATCCCAATCATCCTTGTTGGCCTGATACTTATCCATTACTACCAGATAAGTTGCCGCACCATCTAGCTGATGTCCTGTTATAACACTCTCAGAATCTGGGGCATAAACATCATGCCACCATTCCCTGAGTTGCTCTAGACTTAAGTACTTGGGAGCAATCTTTCTTCTGCCAGTCATGACCTCAAAAAATGTAATGCATCCCTCATAGACCTCAGTCAAGTCACCATCCATCTGTTTCTTTCACTTTTGTATCTTCTTCATGGCCTTCTTCTGAATTTGCAAAGCCTCAAACCATTCCCAGGGTTCATTTAGCCTAGAGGAAGGAAGAATCCCATCCATAGCCAATTGATCTTTACCATGTCCCATGATGACCTTGGATTTCTACAGCAGAAGTTCGATGTCTTCCTTGCTCTGAGATAGCACATATTCCAACAATTCCTTAGCTTTGACTGCATCCTTTCCAATTGAAAGGATCTCCTTGATGGTATTATCTCCTTTTACCTGTACATCCTTCAACCAATCTGTTGCAATTTGAGCAGAGGCTTTCATCCTTTCAATCTCAGAGATAGTTTCCTTGGGCAAGAAACCAAGAGTGGCCGAAGAAGATGGGTGAAGAGATTGCAAGGGTTTCATCACTTCTTCCAAGCATTTCCTAAGTCTCTCATTTTCCTTTCTTAGCTCATGCTTGGTCTGGGTCTCTTTCCTTAGTCTGCCAATTATTATAGCACTAGACCCCTCATACTCCTCTATATCCTGCTCCATAGATGCTGGTCCGAGGTTGAAAGTTTGTACATTATAATCTTCACTGGTGACTTCTTCTCTAGTCTTGTCCACGGTAGGGGTGGCAATATGGATGACTCTATTGTTTATTTCATCCCTCTCCATCTTTGAAACTACTTTAGCTACCTTATTCTTTTTTCCTTTACCAATATTTGACAACATCTCATCCCAATCCAAAGGAGTATCCTCGACAACTACCTATTTCTTCCTTGTGATCTTCTTTTCAAGCCAATCTGGGACAGCAGGTTCTACCCGTATTTCCTCTATTTTTCCCTCTTCATGCTGTTCAATTGTTTTATCCTCCTCCTTTTCAGGGATTTTTTCACCTTGATCACCTTTTTCAGTCTCCTCTTCCTACATCGGTGATGGGGTTCTAACAGGGATGTCTTCCTCCTACTCAGGCAATCCATTTCCTTTGCTATTCTCTGGAGAATCTTCATATTGCACTGATGGGGAAGGATGTTTTTCTACTTCTTCAGCTTCAAGTTCTGCACCCACACCAAAGAGTTCCCCTTCTTTGAATGGCTCTGCCTCTCTGCTAGTCTCATGTTCTTCAAGAATTTCTTGCTCAGGTATGTTTGGTGGAGGAGAAATAGCCTTAGATGGCTCTACAGTTGGCATCTCTGGAGAAGGGTCCATCTTTTGCATTGGCTCCTTAGGGGATGGAGTCCTTGACCTTCTCATATATACTTTTTTCTTCTCTCCTAAACTCTCCACATCAACAATCAGAGGCTCATCTTTTGAGGTATCCTGACCCTTCTTCTTTGAAGCCCTGGTTGTTCTAGTCTTCTTTGGCGGTGGAGGAGCATCCTCTTCTTCTACTTTTTCCAACTCTTCCTCATCAGAGGACCTGCCTATCTTCAAAGCTTGACTTCTTTTCTTTCCTTTTGGTTTTCTTTTCGGTTCCGGCTCACTTTCTTTAGGGCTTCTGATTTTTATTTCGAAAGGTGAGCTCTTTTTAGTCTTCCCTTTGGGGTCATCTTCCCTGGATTCCTCTGAAGTAGACATTGGATTAAGATCTCCCATCAAATTGAAGGTATAGGGTACATTCTCACTCTCCAACTCCCAAACCTTATGTTTCAACCAAGAAGTGGTAAATTTCATGACCGGGGCCATTAGGTCTTCCATCTTTGTGACCTCATCCTCATCCCAGTTTATTTCCCCAATTGACCTGTCCTTAACAGATTCATAGGCATGATCTTGTACCAGGTTTCCATCATCCTCAAGTTGGTCCAGGATTAGCTTGACATTGTATTGTCTAATCACATCAATAGGGAGCCTTGAGTACCTTTTCTTCCTTGCCTCTAAATCATCTTTGATATTGACCCAATAGTCTTCTAAGTCATCTTTATGATGATACTCCCTAGTGGCCTTCTTCTGTGCTTCCTCGGTGATATCAATGTTTGTTCTTTTGGAGTGGAAGGCAAAGCCATGAGTTGCCAATTCATCACCTGATGCATGTGTTGATTGGATAGAAGGGCACACCTCTGTTACACCAATTCCAAGAGGGAAATCCTCGCCAAAACCTGTTTTATGCTTCTCCTTCTTGACAATGGCATCAAATTCACATATTTGTCTAACAATTTCCAATAACACAACATGATCCATAGGGTACCTGGGTAACCTGTATGGAGCAGTCGGGCATCCCTCAATTCTTATGTACGAGAAGGTAGGAAATTGGATGAACCAAGCCCCATATCTCTTTATCAAATCCTTTGCTCCATCTGACAATCTGACATGCTTGGCATTTTGAAGCATCCTAGTAATGTGCATAGTGAATGCATCATTGGCCCTTCGGTAATCTTTGTGTTTTAGGTGCAATTCCAGATAAATCTCATAGACTATGTCCTGTCCAAATGTCCCTCGTGGATTCAAACCCCTGTATGGGTAGAATCTTGCAAACACATACATGACATGGGAGGACATGGTGAACCTCTTGGTTTCTAGGACACCCCTCAGCTGCTTGTCAATTATGGTGTTGATAAGTCCTGCCTAATGGTAGTTGGTTCCTTGTTCAATTTTGGTGATCACATGGACCATCCAACTCTCTAACACTCTGACACTCTTCAATCCTGCCACCCTACTCAGGAATGTGATTGCATCATAAATGTCTGACCTGAATTTGATCCTATGCAATTGCTTGGGAAACTTAGAATAGTGTGACTTCGGCTTCTCCAACCAAGCATTGATCATCTGTTGAGCTTTAGTTGGTTCATTCTCATAGTATGTCCTGGCCATGTCCATGTTCAAAGCACACACAGAAAGAAAATCTGGCATATCAAATGCTTGGGCAATAGAAACAGGGCTAAATTTAGCCAAGACTCTCCCTTCAGTGCTGACAACCCTTTGGGTGTCGAAGTCATATTGTCGGGCACACTCAAGTATCAGCTTGTAGCACTGGACTGCCCGAGGAAACCCTGCCACATGAACTAATCCGGATTTCATCATTCCCTGTCTCAAAACTGACAAGTCCTTCTGCGCCGTCCTTTCTTTGAACTCCTTGTATCTCCAAGCTCCCACATTGGTATTAGACACCTCGGACCACACGGAAGATATCTTGCCTTCAGGGAGTTGGCTCCTAGTGTCCAATCTTAATCTTTCTACCTCTGAGATGGAGGACCCCTCCATGTCACCTTTGGATTTTCCTGTTGCAGCTTTGCTTGATTCAGCCTGCACTCACAAAAGATCATCATAAGTATCCATTTATCATGCATATTCTAGTCCAAAGGTTAGCAAAAAAAATCATATAAAGCAGTTAAAAACTATCACAAATTGCCAATCTTTGAAAGTCCAGAAAAGTAGAATAATCCAGGAAAATAATGTAACCTGGGAAAATCCGGTCAGGGAGTAATTCAGAGAAATCTGGCCCAGACGGATTCTTGCTGCCAAAACATCATTAGTCAAATAAATCACTAGTACAGATAAAAGATCATGAAATTCGATTAATAGCAACAATAAATAAGCATTTAGCATTTACTCCATTAATCCTATCCTCAGAGAATCAAAAGAAGTACAACTAGACAGGAAAACTAGAAAAGTCTGAATGGGATGGATTTTCGCGAACAATTTGAAGTACTCCGGAAATCGCTATACTCCGCGGAATTAGCCAAAACCGGGAAAATCCAGGTGTACAAAAATTCTGTGGACACCACGGGAACCTGACGAAAGAAAACACGCGAACCAGTGACTGAATGTCCATGTAAAACCTTGCTAATTGGGATTTAAATGATTTAAACATCAACGTCAACCAACAAGAGTCAAAATGTAAATGTTTTCAAGTTCTCAAAGCTCTCAAATGATGAGTCCTCATGGAAAAACAATGATGCCCTAATTTCGACGAACAACCTCTCGCCATGAAAACCAGGGTAAGCTCAATGTTTAAAATACCATCTATGAAGATCAGTCTAGAGCACCTCTAATCCTCACAAGGCAGGGGTCAGTTTAATACAAGTACAAGATTGACAAATCATAACAAATTCATTATTCTGGGCCGAGCACTGAGAAAACCCTAACCTTGCACAATATGGAAAATTACGCACTAAGAAGGCAAACAACCTAACCCAGAACACCTTCCAAATAGATGCACCCATCATCTAATGGATAAATACAAGCTCACATGGCACGGGTGAGGAGGTTTCACGAAGAGTTGGGTCAAACCCTAACTCGATAAGAAGGAAATCGTGGCCCAACATGGGCTGACCCGAAATGACCACCAATCACTCAGAGAAATTCAATCATTGCGTAAAAAAATGGAAGGGCCATTGATAACCTACCATGAATTATCCTAGTCGAAACTCAAATTCGAAGAGGTGATCACAAAGCAAACACGCTCAAGCAATGAAAACCTTAATCAGCGCTCCAAACGATCCACACACAAGTAGCTCAAAATCAATAATCAAAGCTTGAACAAGGAATGCACTCAGACGCCAAAGTAGCAAACAAGTGAATAATGAGGTCGAAATGATGCTTAAAAGGTTTTAAATCCACCCATTTACACATCTGAGCAAAGGTATTGTAAGCATTAATGAATGACAAGATGTGTCTAGAAAATCTAGAAACCCGAGCCTAGGGCAGAATTTCAGAAAATACCAAGATACGCGAAAAATCCGGATGAACACCAATTTCACGGAAATAGAAGAAACCGGGATTTTAACAAAGTTTGAGATTTTAGAGCAGTCTGGGAAAATCCGCCAGAACTGAAAAATCCCAGATTCAGGTCAAAACCTGGATTTTCAGTAAAACTCAACTTTAACCAATTCAAGCCTCAGGGCAAGATCAGAGCCAGCAAGACCAACATGTCAAAACCTCAAAAGACAAATCCAATAAAACCAAAGGTCAAAAGACATCCCGAAAAGAGGGTCCCTACTCCAAGTGGGGCATGTGTGCAAAACTACACAACAAATGGTGACTCTGCTGGGGGAAATGCTCCTGAGCATTTCAATGACAAACTAGAATCAAGAACCCATAACTTATGGTTTCAACTCACACATCCTACCATCGCCTCCATGATAAGACCAAGGAGCCCCTAGTCATTCGAATTTTCCTATACTAGGGTCAAAGTGTGTGCACATGCGTTCATTACCCTCCCTTAGTTGCAATAGGAACCAAACTTGGTATGAACAAGCTACGTAAAGATTCATACTCTAAAAGTAACTTGAACAAAGCCTCGCTGTTAGTCAGGCATCCATAGCCCCGATGAGGTTATCGTTGTGATCCTCTTGAACATAGCTCTATAGCCAATTAGGCGTTCATAGCCCCGGTAGAGATATTCAGATCCTCCTGATAAGTTGAATTCAAGCCTTTTAATTTTCAATCTTTTCTCTTCTTTCTTTTCTTTTTTTCTTTTGATATTTCTTTTCTTTCTCACTCATTTCATTTAACCTGTGAACAATGAAGTCCACACTCAGGGCTGAGAACCACAGTGGCATTAGAGCAGAAAAGGATTTTTCACCTGTTCAGACCTTATAAGGACCTTTTGCAACTTCAGGTATATTAAATAGTTGAAAGTATGAGACCCCAATATATTCCCATTCAAACTGACTAGAAAACCCTTTGCCTTAGCATAAGAATAAGTGACATTGGGTAGAGAGTTTGTACCACAGTGTCCTGGAAGGATGATTGGAGTTTGTAAGAGAAATACTAAGAATATCAAACCTATTTTGTCACAATTGCCATACAAATGCACCCAAAGATCCCAAAAGAGAAAGAACCAAGAGCAAGAGCAACGTGAACCAAAACAAACAAACCAAAGCATGCATATTCTAACCAAAGCAAAACAAGCAAAGCAACCTACACTAACTATCTACAGAGCGCAGAGCTGAAAATAGCTCAGGACTAGAAATAATGTTTCAAATATTACCCATTGATAGGTAGTGGGATATCTTCTCCCGTGAGATTCTTCAAACGGAAGGCATTATCTCCAAGTATCTCAGCAATCTGATAAGGGCCAAGCCACCGTTTATCAAACTTCCCATGGTTCCCTTTTTGATCATGAGGCTTATCCCAGTATAGGACAAGGTCAAAAATCCTAAAGGCTTTGACTTTAGCCCTCCTGTCAAACCATCTCTTAACTACTCCCTGATGTTTGGAAAAATTCTCGAGGGCATTGTCTCATTTCTCCTCAAGCTGCAGTAGTTCTGTTAACCTAGCCTCCCTTCTGTCCCCCTCATCATAAAACTGATTTATAAACTGTAAAGTTGGGATCTTGAGTTGAACAAGGAATATTGGCTCTAGACCATACACTAAGTGATAAGGTGATATTCCAATGGATGACTTAAGTCTTGTATGATCTGCCCAAAGGGAAAACCGAAGCTGGGTGTGCCAGTCCTTTGGGTTCCTCTCTAACAGCTTGCGGATGACAGTCAATAGGTTCTTATTAGAAGATTCTGCCAGGCCATTACCCTGAGGGTAATAATTGGATACAAATTTCACAATAATGCCATGATCAAAAGCCCAATTTGAGAATTTCAAAGACGAGAAGGCAGGACCATTATCACAGATAACAGCAATGGGGCATCCAAATTGATTAAGAATAGCTGATTCTAAAAAATCAATCACTACATCTGATGTACATTGCCTACAAGCAAAAGCTTCAGTCCATCTTGTAAAATAATCAGTAATAGTGAGAATGTACCTATTTCCTACAGAAGATGGTGGGTTGATGGGGCCTATGAAGTCCATACCCCACTGAGCAAAAGGCTTTACCTCAGTGACCGATTAGAGTGGAAGTGTTGCATACCTTTCTCTTGCTGCTGTAGTCTGGCAGGTGTGACAAGTCCGTACATGACGGTGAACATCTTTGAACAGTGTGGGCCAGTAATATCCAGCCCTCAAAATTTGATTTGTAGTGGCAATTGTAGAACCATGACCAGTACCATATTTTTCATGAAATTCGTTCATCACTCTTTCAGCTTCCTGTTTCCCAAGACACCTTAAATAAATGCCTTCATGATTTTTCTTGTACAGAACAGCTCCTTTCAACATAAAACCATCACTCTTTAACCGTAGAGCCCATCTCTGAACTGCATTAAGATGACCCAAAGATCGTTGGTTCAGCAAATAATACACTATGTCATCATATCAACCATATGGGGAAACTTCTTCGATATTATAATTCTGAACAGTCAATTCAGGGCCTATTTCAGCCATAGTCTGAGTGAGTCCTTGCCCTCTTACTAGCTTCATGGGCTGGATCTCAATGTCATACTCCTGTAATATGGTCACCCATTTAGCTCTACGTTCCCCTAATTCATTTTGCATCAGAAGTAACTTAACTGTAGAATCCGGGACAATTGCATACACCTTATTTCTAAGGATGTAATGCCTAAATTTCTTTACTGCTCTGACCAGGCCATACACCTACTTTTCCACACTTGGATATTTTAACTCAGCATCCTTTAATGGTGCACTCATAAAAGCAATAGGATGCTCATTTCCCTCATCAGACTTTTGAGTTAGCATTCTAGCACATGAATGGTCTGAAGCAAATGAATAGATATAAAAAGATTTGCTGTAATTAGGACTTACCAATACCAGAGCATCAGCAATGGCCCTTTTGATCTCTACAAAGGTTTCCTTTGCTTTCGTGGTCCATTCGATCTTGGAATCTTGTTTCAACATTGCGTTCAATGGCTTAACAATTTTAGCAAATCCAGTGATGAATTTTCTGACGAAGTTGATCTTACCAAAGAAGTACTTCATCTCCTTTTTGTTGGCAGATGGCTGGATCTTTAGTATGGCCTCAACTCTTTCTAGATCGATAGCAATTCCCTTTTCTGATATGACATGTCCAAGCAACTTTACTTCTGTTACTCCAAAAATACACTTTTTGGGATTTAGGGATATGCCAAATTCTCTACACCTTTGAAATACTTTGCTCAAATCTGAGATGTAATCCCCTCTGTTCTTTGAAAAATAGTCAGGTCGTCCATATAAATGATGATGCATTTTCCTATGATATCCTTAAAGGCAATATCCATAGCTCTTTGAAATGTAGCCCCTGCATTAATGAGTCCAAAAGGCATCCTCTTGTAAGCAAAGGTACCCCATTTAGTTGTGAAGGCAGTCTTATGCCTGTCTTCATATTGAACCATAACTTGATTGTACCCTAAATAGCCATCCAGAAAGGACATCATCTAAGATCCATTAACCACTTGAAGTACTTCATCCAATGAAGGAACTGGATAATTGTCTTTTTTTGACGATCTGTTTAAATTCCTGAAATCAACACAGAGCCTAATTTCTCCATTCTTTTTCCTTACGGGAACTAGGTTTGCTACCCATGTTGAGTGCCTGACAGGAAATATAATTTTGACAGATAGTAATTTCTGAACTTCTTTCTGTATGAGTGGTTCCAACAACACATTGATAGGTCTCTGTCTCTGTCTAAAAGGCTTAGCACCTGGCTTCAGGGGTATAGTATGAGTTATGATTGATGTATCATAAGTCTTCAAATCCTCATAACCCCAGGCTACTATATCTGGAAAGCTGTGTAAGACTTCAATTATCCCTTGTCTTTCTTCTAGGGTGCACACCTTGCCAATGAAAATGTTCTTAACATTGTCCTTAGTTCCTAAATTGTGAGCATCACACTGTCCACTGACTGATTCTTTCCTCGACTCTTGTTCTTGATCTCTAATCTTATCCATATCAAAAATTCACTCCAACTGTACCATTCCCCTCGGAATAGTATTAGACTTTAGATTCATCACACCTTCTAAGTCCAATTCTACTTCTTGGGGTTTTGTTTCATCAATGATTTGGGAAGTAAAAACATCTGTATTTGTGATAAAATTCAGAATATGCTTGTCATCTTCGAACACCTGAAAATTAGTAACATTGTCTAGGACTGAGGGCATAGGAGTCAATTCTATAGTGAACCTTTTCAATCCTGATAAAGACGAAGGCTGCAAGGTGCTTGATGCTTGGGCCAAGGAATCAGCAGTTTGATTCTTCCGCCATGGTATTAGTTGGATATTGAAGGCATCAAATCCCTCAATGAGATCCCATACTCTATGCCTATAATTAGTCATTCTCCTATCATGGCATGAATCTTGTTTCCTTACTTTCTTAATTGTTAATTTTGAATCATCGAAAACTTGCAGAATTTTGACCTTTTTCTTAAGTGCCATAAGAAGTCAATGAATTAATGCTTCATACTCTGCTACATTATTGGTGCAATGAAATTGAAGCCTATGGGCTACAAAGAAATTTTTACCTTTTGGACTAATCAGTTCGAACCCTGCTCCAGCTCCATGATTGGATTTGGATCCATCAAATTTGAGAGTCCAACATTCTGCAGTGATAGTCTTCTATATCGTATCTTTCAGCTTATTCATGTTAGAAGATTCCTTGGTCAGTATAGGTTTCTCTCCTTGATATTCCTCTTGAGGGTTATGCACCTTTGTCTCCATAGCTTGGGTGGGATTCAGGCATTTTTGTACTTGCTCTACTGCTGTCTGGCATAAACAACACTCCAACTCTGAATGGGAAGCATTATGAACTCTACGCCAATTTGGTAAGAGTAATTCCTTAAAGCTTGTCCTTCTACCTAGGTGAGTTTGATTTTCAACACACTGCTTGATGAATTCCTGGAAACTATCTAATAGGCTGATCTGATTATCTTTGAATTCTTCCTCTTCCTCAACTGATTCTGTTAAAATATCAACATGGCTGGATCCTGTCTCAGCATCAATAGGCGTCATATGTAGCATCAACACCTCCTCTGAGTCTGACTCCTCATACTGAGTTGATAGCATGTAATTTCCCATTCCTACTTCTGATATCAAGACTTCTGTCGAAGTACTTTGGTACTCTGTTATCATGTATTTCATTCTGGGTTCTCTTTCAATTCTGATCTGATTCGGCACTCCTTTCCAGGGAAGCCACATGTGAGAGTGGTCAGTTGACACATACCCATTCAAAGCCTTAGTAAATTATCTTCCTAGAATCAAACCATACGTATTAGGGATATCAGCTACCTGAATATTGATAACCTGTTGAATTCTTGGGTCAGAAGCTATCTGCATGTGAATCATATTTAATTCTCCCACCACATTTACTTCAGTTATATCTAACTGAGTTACCTTCTTCTGAGAGTCAGCAGGTGTAATTCCTAAAGCTCTACAAACTCCAAATGGCATCACATTGGTGGAAGCACCAGAATCTAATAGACAATTGTGTAAATTTTTACCGAATATGCGCACAAAAATCAAAAATGGTGGGGCTTCTGTCTTCCCTTGGAACAAAGTTGGCTGAGTATCTACCTGGGCCACTTGAGTCTTGTCCTTTTCTTTTCCTTTATCTCCTAGGGGCAAGTTAGTCCGACTATGGGCCTGGTTTTGTGTCTTCACAGGCTGAGAACTAGAAATCTTACTGATATTCTCACCAGAAGGCTTATCCAAAGACACTGAATGTGCATCATAGGTACCTAAAATAGTCTTTCTAATTGCAAAAACCTTAATAACTCAAATGCTGAAAGATTTACCTTTAATTTCTTGAACTCCTCAACAACATACGAAGCCATCTGCTCCTCACTCATATCAGTGGAGACCTCCTTGGAAGGCTCCTCTACCTTATCCTTGCCAGCTTGAATAGCCTTTTCCTTTTGTGGGTCAGTTTGAGCTTGTCTTTCCTTTGAAAGATACTGCTTGAAAACATGTGGATAAGACAGATTATTGCTAGCTTTAGGATCTGGAGGGGTACTGAAGTGGTGAAAGGTCCACCAGCCTGGGGACACCTATGAGGCATATCTCTCAAACCTTGCCTTTGGAACATTTGTACTTCTTCAACATAATTTTCTTCCTGATCAATGGGGCCATTATCATTCATTGCTTCCTCATTGAGTAATCGAGCAACCTCATCTCCATTGCATATTTGGTCTTCCCTTTCTTCTTGAGAATCAGGTCCCTCTTCTGGCACGTTTTCCTTACTTGTTGGGAAAGGAGCATTATTTAACACCAGCACGGGAGAGTCATATGGTGTGGAGGGAACAATCTCCTGTCCATTTGCATTATTTTCTACCTCATACTGGAAAATGGAGGCAGCAGTTTGGAATTCTGGACATTCTAGCTCTGAATGCTGACTTGTCTTATGGAGCCTACACCACTCTGATAGAACAGCTTTAGCCAAATATACACCACTGGGAGGTTTGTCTTGGCTGACTGGCTGATTTGCAGATTGGTTGACAATTTCATTAGAGGGTTGATCCAATGGAGTGGGGACTCCTCCATCATTAGGTCCTGTATTCCAAGTTCTGCTCTGTCCTTGTGACAGCCTTTTATCAAATCATGATCCATTGCCTTGGCCTTTATCAAAATTTTGTCTCCTATCGTTATTGAACCCTCTGTCATTGTTGTAACCCCTATCATGATTATATCCTCTATCATTTTGGAATCTTCTATCATTACACTGCCCTCTGTCAAAACTTTGCCCTTGTGGAAACTCTCTATTCTGATTAGATTGCATATTCTTCTGAGCAGCTTGTAATTGGCTATTTTGATTTCTTAGGTAGGTCACCTCCAGATTTAGCTTCTTTATTTGCTCAGTCATTTCATCAATCTTCTCCCTATTTGGATCTCGATAAGGGATCTAGTTTAGATTACTCTGAGGAGGAGCAGGCATTGTAGCAGATCCCATAGACTGATGCAACACCTCAGAATTCTGCAAATAGGTGGGGAAACTATTTGACTGTGGCTGATACATAAGCTGATTAACCTGCTGTTGAGGGAAGTTCGTCATAGGGGAGATCTGGCTCATGGGGTGACCAGGGTGTGGTACCATAGGTAACTGAGGTACTGGATTCATGATGGGACTATGACTAGCAAGTGCATGATTCACTGCCTAAACCTGGTTGGGATGTGCAACTAGTCCTAAAGAAGGTAATGGCCCCGTCAGGTGTTGTCTCAAATCTGTGCTAAGCTTAACAGCCTCTGTATAAGCATCAGTTAGAGTAGTTGGAGGATTGGGTCTCCATTTCAGGAAGGTTGTTGTGAGGCTGTCCAGGGCTTCATAATAGACTCCCAGGGTCGTATTATTATCTAAAATATATGGTTCTTGAAGTCTGGTGTATGCACGATGGAACCTATTATTGAAACTGGATATTGGTAAATTAACCTCTCTCTTAACTTTGGTGAATTGGAGGTATAATTCATTGGAACTGATAGGTATTCAGAACTTCTGTAAAAAGGCAGTTTCAAGATCATTCCAATTAAGAATTGAACCAGTAGGGAGATAATTGTACCAGTAAAAGGCCTCTTCTCCTAGTGAATAGGGAAACAACCTACAGGCAACATCCTCATGAACAATCCCTCTGTCTTTGAGACAGGTTTGGAAAATCCTTATGTGTTCTTTTATAGTCCTATTTGGGTCATTAACATGTAATTTTGAACAGAAATGCTCAAGATTTTTGGGCATAGCATTATAGGCATGGAAGAACAAGGGTGATGGGTTATTAGCAAGGAAAGCCATTGGTAAGAATGGAGGTGATGGTTGCGGTTGGTTAATGACAGGCTGGGGCTGTTGAATGGGAACTGCCTCAGGGATGGGTATAGCCTCAACCTCAAGATGTGAAGATGTGGATGTTGGTGGTGAAGGGATAGGTGATGATGATTCTCCCCTTTCTTGAGTCTTTCTTGACCTAGTGGGGAACTCTAATTCCTATAAATCTTCTTCTCCTGTGGTAGATCTGGTATTTCTCCTATATCTTTCAGGAGAGATGGCATTCAAGAAACGATCCAGTGTGCTCATTCAGGCCCTCCTTCTAGCGCCAATCTGTTGATGGTATTTTTTGCACAGCAACAACTTAAAAAGAATGCAATATTCTATCTCTCTTGTAAGGTAATCCTCAACAATAAATTACTGAAAATCACCCCAAGGTCTCTCGGGTGTCAGGTCATGACAATGCATAAACAACTCAGATAATATGTGAAAATGCTGGTAATCACAAAAGGACCTTACTACAAGCAAACTGTATCTTTCAATTTATCATATTTTGCAATATGATGATCTCTAATCCTAAATCTAACCAGATGATAAATAAATAGCAAAAGATAAGGGTGCAAGGATATAATAAGATCTAAACTATTCCTAGAATGAACAATGCAAATGACAGATATCTGAAATGGACCAACCTCAAACAACCAATTCCTGCTTAACCCACAATGCAATATCACAAGAATAGTGCAATCTTCTAGGGTATATAGATTTTCAAATCACAGATATTCATCCACAATCGAACTTAAGCACATATAAATGTATGGTCCCGGTTGACTTCACTAGCCTACTACAATCAGATAATTACTCGAAGTATAGACTAGAGATTGCTACAAACATTCCAAATATGAAATCATAAACATAATTCACCAAACTAAAACTAATTTAATTCTGAACACCAAACCCCAAATCTTCAAGCAATTTGAAAGATAGAACAAGAACCATGCAAGATAAACCAACACAAGAGATTTCACCAGGAAAACCACAATGTCTTCAATTGTATTAGATCATCAAAATACTGCAACAATTCCACTGTTCTGATTACAATACTTGCTTCAAGAAATTCACAAAATTCTCTAACTTGACTATATTGTCTCTTCTCTTTAATTTCTAATATCTAATCCCCTAATCCCCTACAATGAGGCAGGAATTCCTTTTATAACAAATTCCTAAGATATGTCGACCCAGCCAAACATTTTCAAAATAAGAATAACCGCAAGTCGGCCTTAAGAAATCCAAAATAAGGCACACATTAAATGTCGATATATCATCAAGTTCGGCCTAGACAAAGTCCCCAATTTAGTCCGGCTAAATACATGCCCTATAATAATAGGTAAGCACAAATCTCAAGACAAGCATTAACTATCGCCTCCCTTATCCTTACTTTGGGCCAATGATCCTTGAACCTTCAAAAACACCCCATCTAACTCGGTGACAGGTGGCAAGGGAAAGATCTTAAGCCAAAATTCTATGGAGCCAATCTCCTCCTTTGACTACTTAACAGTCCTATCCCAATCGTCCTTGTTGGCCTGATACTTATCCATTACTGCCAGATAAGTTGCCGCATCATCTAGCTGATGTCTTGTTATAACACTCTCAGAATCTGGGGCATAAACTTCATGCCACCATTCCCTGAGTTGCTCCAGACTTAAGTACTTGGGAGCAATCTTTCTTCTACCAGTCATGACCTCAAAAAATGTAATGCATCCCTCATAGACCTCAGTCAAGTCACCATCCATCTGTTTCTTTCACTTCTGTATCTTCTTATGGCCTTTTGCAGAATTTGCAAAGCCTCAAACCATTCCCAGGGTTCATTTAGCCTAGAGGAAGGAAGAATCCCATCCACATCCAATTGATCTTTACCATGTCCCATGATGACCTTGGATTTCTGCAATAGAAGGTCGATGTCTTCCTTGCTCTGAGATAGCACATATTCCAACAATTCCTTAGCTCTAACTGCATCCTTTCCAACTGAAAGGATCTCCTTGATGGTATTATCTCCTTTTACCTATACATCCTTCAACCAATCTGTTGTAGTTTGAGCAGAGGCTTTCATCCTTTCAATCTCGGAGATAGTTTCCTTGGGCAAGAAACCAGGAGTGGCCGAAGAAAATGGGTGAAGAGATTGTAGGGGTTTCATCACTTCT
The DNA here is from genome assembly GCA_007258455.2 of Sequoia sempervirens. Lineage (NCBI taxonomy): Eukaryota > Viridiplantae > Streptophyta > Pinopsida > Cupressales > Cupressaceae > Sequoia > Sequoia sempervirens. The sequence goes on along the minus strand of VDFB02281492.1, from coordinate 33,496,704 downwards.
TCCAAGCATTTCCTAAGTCTCTCATTTTCCTTTCTTAGCTCATGCTTGGTCTGGGTCTCTTTCCTTAGTCTGCCAATTATTACAGCACTAGACCCCTCATACTCCTCTATATCCTACTCCATAGATGTTGGTCCAAGGTTGAAATTTTGTACATTATAATCTTCACTGGTGACTTCTTCTCTAGTCTTGTCCGCAGCAGGGGTGGCAATATGGATGACTCTATTGTTTAGTTCATCCCTCTCCATCTTTGAAACTACTTTAGCTACCTTCTTCTTTTTTCCTTTACCGATATTTGACAACATCTCATCCCAATCCAAAGGAGTATCCTCAACAGCTACCTGTTTCTTCCTTGTGATCTCCTTTTCAAGCCAATCTGGGACAGCAGGTTCTACCCAGATTTCCTCTATTTTTCCCTCTTCATGCTATTCAGTTGTTTTATCCTCCTCCTTTTCAGGGAGTTGTTCACCTTGATCACCTTTTTAAGTCTCCTCTTCCTGCATCAGTGATGGGGTTCTAACAGAGATGTCTTCCTCCTGCTCAGGCGATCCTTTCCTTTGCTATTCTCCGGAGAATCTTCATATTGCACTAATGGGGAAGGATGTTTTTCTACTTCTTCAACTTCAAGTTCTACACCCACACCAAAGAGTTCCCCTTCTTTGAATGGCTCTGCTCTCCGCTAGTCTCATGTTCTTCAAGAATTTTTTGCTCAGGCACGTTTGGTGGAGGAGAAACAGCCTTAGATGGCTCTACAGTTGGCATCTCTGGAGAAGGGTCCATCTTTTGCATTGGCTCCTTAGGGGATGGAGTCCTTGACCTTCTCATATATACTTTTTTCTTCTCTCCTGAACTCTCCACATCAACAATCAGAGGCTCATCTTTTGAGGTATCCTGACCCTTCTTCTTTGAAGCCCTGGTTGTTCTAGTCTTCTTTGGTGGTGGAGGAGCATCCTCTTCTTCTACTTTTTCCAACTCTTCCTCATTAGAGGACCTGCCTATCTTCAAAGCTCGACTTCTTTTCTTTCCTTTGGGTTTTCTTTTTGGTTCCGGCTCACTTTCTTTAGGGCCTCTAATTTTTATTTTGAAAGGTGAGCTCTTTTTAGTCTTCCCTTTGGGGTCATCTTCCCTGGATTCCTCTGAAGTAGACATTGGATTAAGATCTCCCATCAAATTGAAGGTACAGGGTACCTTCTCACTCTCCAACTCCCAAACCTTATGTTTCAGCCAAGAAGTGGTAAATTTCATGACTGGGGCCATTAGGTCTTCCAATTCTGTGACCTCATCCTCGTCCCAGTTTATTTCCCTGATTGACCTATCCTTAACAGATTCATAGGCATGATCTTGTACCAGGTTTCCATCATCCTCAAGTTGGTCATGGATTAGCTTGACATTGTATTGTCTAATCACATCAACAGGGAGCCTTCAGTACCTTTTCTTCCTTGCCTCTAAATCATCTTTGATATTGACCCAATAGTCTTCTAAGTCATCTTTATGATGATACTCCCTGGTGGCCTTCTTCTGTGCTTCCCTGGTGATATCAAAGTTTGTTCTATTGGAGTGGAAGGCAAAACCATGAGTTTCCAATTCATCACCTGATGCATGTGTTGATTGGATAGAAGGGCACACCTCTGTTACACCAATTCCAAGAGGGAAATCCCCGCCAAAACCTGTTTTATGCTTCTCCTTCTTGACAATGGCATCAAATTCACATATTTGTCTAACAGTTTCCAATAACACAACATGATCCGTAGGGTACCTGGGTAACCTATATGGAGCAGTCGGGCATCCATCAATTCTAATGTACAAGAAGGTAGGAAACTGGATGAACCAAGCACCATATCTCTTTATCAAATCCTTTGCTCCATCTGACAATTTGACATGCTCGGCATTTTGAAGAATCCTAGTAATGTGCATAGTGAATGCATCATTGGCCCTTTGGTAAGCTCTGTGTCCTAGGTGCAATTCCGGATAAATCTCATAGACTATTTCCTGTCCAAATGTCCCTCGTGGATTCAAACCCCTGTATGGGTAGAATCTTGCCAACACATACATGACATAAGAGGACATGGTGAACCTCTTGGTTTCTAGGACATCCCTCAGCTGCTTGTCAATTATGGTGCTGATAAGTCCTGCCCAATGGTAGTTGGTTCCTTGTTCAATTTTGGTGATCACATGGACCATCCAACTCTCTAACACTCTGGAACTCTTCAATCCTGCCACCCTACTCAGGAATGTGATTGCATCATAAACGTCTGACCTAAATTTGATCCTATGCAATTGCTTGGGCAGCTTAGAATAGTGTGACTTCGGCTTCTCCAACCAAGCATTGATCATTTGTTGAGTTTTAGTTGGTTCATTCTCATAGTATGTCCTGGCCATGTCCATGTTCAAAGCACACACATAAGGAAAATCCGGCATATCAAAGGCTTGGGTGATAGAAATAGGGCTAAAGTTAGCCAAGACTCTCCCTTCAGTGCTGACAACCCTTTGGGTGTCAAAGTCATATTTCCGGGCACACTCAAGTATCAGCTCGTGGCACTGGACTACCAGAGGAAACCCTGCCACATGAACTAATCCAAATTTCATCATTCCCTGTCTCAAAACTGACAAGTCCTTCTGCGCCGTCCTTTCTTTGATCTCCTTGTATCTTCAGGCTCCCACATTGGTATTAGACACCTCGGACCACACGGAAGATATCTTGCTTTCAGGGAGCTGGCTCCTAGTGTCCAATCTTAATCTTTCTGCCTCTGAGATGGAGGACCCCTCAGTGTCACCTTTGGATTTTGCTGCTGCAGCCTTGCTTGATTCAGCCTGCACTCGCAAAATATCGTCATAAGTATCCATTTATCATGCATATTCCAATCCAAAGGTTAGCAAAAAAAAATCATATAAAGGAGTTAAAAACTATCACAAATTGCCAATCTTTGAAATTTCAAAAAAGTAGAATAATCCGGGAAAACAATGTAACCTGGGAAAATCCGATCAAGGAGGAATTCAGAGAAATCCGGCCCAGATGGATTCTTGCTGCCAAAACATCATTAGTCAAATAAATCGCTAGTACGGATAAAATATCATGAAATTCGATTAATAGTAACAAGAAATAAGCATTTAGCATTTACTTCATTAATCATATCCTCAGAGAATCAAAAGAAGTACAACCAGATAGGAAAACCGGAAAATTCTGGATGGGACGAATTTTCGCTGACAGTTTGAAGTACTCCAAAAATCGCTATACTCCGCAAAATTAGCCAAAATGGGGAAAATTCGGGTGTACAGAAATTCCGCGGACACCACGGGAACCTGACGAAAGACAACACGTGAACCAGCGACTGAATGTCCATGTAAAACCTTGCTAATTGGGATTTAAATGATTTAAACATCGACGTCAACCAACAAGATTCAAAACGTAAATGTTTTCAAGTTCTCAAAGCTCTCAAATGACGAGTCCTCATGGAAAAACAATGATGCCCTAATTTTGACGAACAACCTCCCGCCATGAAAACTAGGGTAAGCTCAAGGTTTAAAATACCATCTATGAAGATCAGTCTAGAGAACCCTGAATCCTCACAAGACAGGGGTCATTTTAATACAAGTGCAAGATTGACAAATCATAACGAATTCATTATTCTGGGCCAAGCACCGAGAAAACCCTAACCTTGCACAATATGGCAAATTACAAACTAAGAAGGCAAACATCCTGACCTAGAACACCTTCCAAATGGATGCACCTGTCATCTAATGGATAAATACAAGCTCACATAGCATGGGTGAGGAGGTTTCACGAAGAGATGGGTCAAACCCTAACTCGATAAGAAGGAAATCGTGGCCCAACATGGGCCGACCCGAAATGACCACCAATCAACTCAAAGAAATTCAATCATTGCGTAAACAAATGGAAGGGCCATCATTAACCTACCATGAATTATCCCAGATGAAACTTGAATTCGAAGAGGCGATCACAAAGCAAACACGCCCAAGCAATGAAAACCTTAATCAGTGCTCCAAACGATCCACACACAAGCGGCTCAAAATCAATAATCAAAGCTCGAACAAGGAATGCACTTAGACGCCAAAGAAACACACAAGTGAATAATGAGGTCGAAATGATGCTTAAAAGGTTTTAAATCTACCCATTTATGTGTTTGAGCAAAGGTACTGTAAGCATTAATGAGCGACAAGACGTGTCTGAAAAATATGGAAACCCGAGCCCAGGGCAGAATTTCAGAAAATACCAAGATATGCGGAAAATCTGGATGAACACCAATTTCGCAGAAATAGTAGAAACTAGGATTTTAGCGCAATCCAGGAAAATCCGCCAGAACCAGAAAATCCCGGAGTTAGGCAGAAACCCGAATTCAAAAAATTCAGCGATGACCAGACAATGAACCAGAACCCGGGAAAATCTGTCAGAGATGGAAAATCCCGGATTCAGGTCAAAACCCAGATTTTCACTAAAACTCAACTTTAACCAATTCAAGCCTCAGGGCAAGATCAAATCCAGCAAGACCAACATGTCAAAACCTCGAAAGAAAAATCTAATAAAACCAAAGGTCAAAAGACATCCCGAAAAGAGGGTCCCTACTCCAAGTGGGGCGTGTGTGCAAAACTGCACAACAGAAAGGCATATAATATCAATTCAAGTTTGAATTCTAGTGAAAACTAATATACAAATAAAGTTTGGAGGGAACAAGCTTTTGAAAAAGTCAAATTGTTGAGGATTTTGAAGAAAGAAGAAGAAAAGGCTACATAATTGGGTAGAAATCCTCCATTTGAAACTCTAGTTTTTTAGGTATGTGAAGTTTTTACACATTTTCTTTCATTTTATTATGGCTTGCTTTCATTTTTATTGTTTTACATATTCCATGTTGATAATTGTTTGTTTGTCATTACAACCTTAGGTTGTCAATGAACATTTTAAATTACACAATTCTATACACTTTCCAATTACATTTTTAAACCACATCTATACAAACCAGCTGATTTCCTTGTCTATGCTACTAAATTTTCCATACAAGTCTCTAAAAAATTGGAATATACTCCTCCCACATTGATAGCACCAAATTAAACTATTTTGGTTTTCATCTCTATTTCTAAATTACCTCATCAGTAAAGCTACCTCATCACCTATGTTGTCATATATTGTAAATTTTTCCTTGATTAGTCTACCTACAAGGGATTTTAACCCTTCTCTCCACTATTTCAAGACTATTTATTCAAGGATAAGTTAGCAAAATGGGGAAAGGTGCAGCCTATCTTATAGAGCATCTACCAAAAACAACAAACCATTGAGGGTACTTTGATGTAGTGTTAGAGGAATAAAACAAATTAACTCAATCTCACTCCAATCAACTTATCAAAAATGAACCAAATCTCAACTTGTCCATTCAATTAGGACTCCTTTACCTTCACAAAACTCATGGATACATGACATAAAACTGAGTTCTAAGCACACAGTCCCTTAAAAACTTCTCAAACACTTTAAACAACATCAATTTAATTTTTTTCAACCCAATTCCCAACTTTGATATATCCAATATGAAAACTTCTCAAAACAGACTCTCCTAATCAGCAAACTAGGCCCTTTTAGGCCCTATCAATAAGCAACTTCTTAATTCCAAGCCTATTTCTACTTCTTAATGCTTCAAACATGCATAAATATCTCTTTAGAACATGAAGGAATCATCCTCCAAACTTACTTCATGATAATTCATCAAACATGTATCCTAAACCACCATTCTTGATTGAAAATTAGGACTGTTACATCACTGTCATTGCAAGACAATCATTAAATGGACTTCAAAAACTCAAAAAATCACCGAAAAAAATCTTTAAATAGATTCAAAATACCCCAAAACACCTTTTAAAAACAATATCTTCAAGAAGGAATCAAAAACCATAAACAAATTCTTTAATTCTTAGTATACATTGTGCTTTTTCCTAGTTTTTCACCAAAATATGGCCTAGGGCATCATGATTTTAAAAGTTGACTATCACCACTCAGTCTGAAACTTTGAGAAATGAAAAAATACACAAAAAATACCTTCTTACTAAATTTAAAGTGATTCCATCAATTAGAATAAGAGAAAAGCAATTTTATTTTAATTTGGTTTACCCTAGCAAGGGTTTTGATCCATCTTCAGTAAACAAGCCATAACTTACTCAAATTTGCATGAAATTGAGTGAGACAAAAATAATAATACTGTAGACTCATAACTTAATCATTCCAAATGACAGACCCATTAAAATATGGCTCTATGAGGCCGTACAATTCTTCACAATGTTGTTTTACCAACAAAAACATAGAAAATTGAATATAAAACAGGGTCTCTTTATTGTTTTCTCCATTATTTACATCCCATCTACCTCTTGCTCAAGGTTCTCCATTAATTTAAGTGTTTTCCTCATGTAATCAAATGACCCAAACCAACCTTTCACCTACTTGACTCCTATACTTCCAAATTTTTCCATTTGTCAATTTTTGCATTTTTACTTGACAACAATTTTGCAAGATTTGCTTTTTTCCCACTTTTGAATCCCTCAATGCCTAAGAACCACCAAATTAAGTGATTTCATGCTGAAAAGGTCCACCAAGACCTTTTTCTAAGAACAAAACACCTAGAACCTATTTTGGACCTCTTTTTACAATATTTTACATTTTTTGTAAATTGGATAAAACAACCTATCTAAACATTCATCTAATGACTCAAACACCATGAACTAACATTCATCTCATTACCATGCTATAGGTAAAATTATCTACCATTCCAAAGAAATGAACAAGGAAGAAACTAATAGATGAAGAGCTCCAAACATTCAAAGAAAAGGAGAGAGAATAGTTGAGGGCATATCATGAAAATAAGAAATTGGAAACGATTGACAAAAAAAAGCCAATTGAAGAGGAACCTCAACTATCAAAAAGAGAATAGAAATTGGTAGCACAAAGGGCACAAATTCAAAAGTTTCATTGTAGGACAAATTCAGATACTGTAGTTGGAGACACACCCTCTACCAAAAGTGAATACGAAGGGGTCACACCATTAAGCATAAGCGAATATGGAAGGACACCATCTACCGCAAGTGAATATGGAGGGACACCATCTACCACAAGTGAATATGGTTGGACACCATCCACTGCATCTCAAGTTGAGAGTGCATCATCACTCAGATTTGATTAAGAAGGTATGTCTTATACTCCACCCTCAATCGAAGGTACGCAATCTAGCCCACCTCAATTAAATATTGATCAAATTGCTAATGTTGAGATGTTTGTGCCTAGGAGAACGCCACCTAGAATTTTGCATAGAAATCCAAAGTATTTGATTAATATTGATGAGGATATTTTGCAAAACATGGAAGGTTGGATTCCAGCACACACTTGTAGAAGATATGCTGATAAGATCTTCTTTGAAAGGCTTAATGAGAGCGCAAGATGTCAACTATTTGTTGAAATGATGTGAGGTTTAAAGTATAGAAATGTCATGAAGACTCTTGGGGTAAGAACGTCAAATGCATCAAGTGAAAACACTATTGCGAAGAATCTAATGGATGCTTATGAGAGTGTGGGTAAGACCTCATGCTCAAAGGATAGTAATGTCACCCAACGTGTCATTACATTGATTTTGGTAAGCTATCAAACAAAGAGAGCTCATCTCATTAAAAATATGAGTGAACAAATGAGAATCAGTAGAAAAACTTTATCAAAAGTCATTCAAAAGTGGCAAAGAATTGAGGGCATTGATTCAAATGAATTATGGGAATTCTTGAGGAGACTACCACAAAAAGATAAAAAAAAATGTTGAAGCATTGAGAACACTAATTGAAGTGTATTGGAAGAATAACACAAGGCCATCTTTGAATCAAAGGGATGTCGTAAGAAGGAGAATTAGTAATCAGAACTGTGAGCCACATCCAAAGCATTTTTTGGATATGACTCAAACCTAATTTTTTCATAAATTTCAAAATGATTATCTTCAAATTAGTATTTCTCAAATATTTTTTGAAATGATTAAATTGTTTATGTCAAGATAAATAACACACACACTACTTGTTGCTAAGACTACATATTGAATTCTTTAACCATTATGATGTTTATCATTCTCTATGTTTAGATTTGCATAGTAACGATGTTTTGCAGGATTGTGGCATAGAAGCCCCACCAAAATCTTCAAGAGAGTTCTTATCAAAAAATTATGTGAAATAGAGGATGGCCAAATATTCTACATGATAGCATGCTTGGATGATTCATGTGAGCGTTGTGATGGCTTAAAACAAATGCTAGTATGTCAACCTATGGAAAGCACAAATGAGGTAGGACAAAAACTAGTAGAGTTCGGGAAGTATTATTTAGTGGCATACATTACAAAAGATGGGTCTCAAGCAAAAAGGTTCGATTTGGTTATTCAGAAGATTCTAGTGTATCAGTTTATGTCCATGTTTCATGACAATATAGTGTATGAGTATGCAAGGCATACCCATAGAGCCTGATGATTAGACACACAATTCAAGCTATGCAAGGAAACCTTTCTAGTTTGTAGCATAATAACAGTGGTTGACTTGGTAGAGAACTACAATCTACAGCCACAGGGTGAGGTGCAGTCATAGTATTACAACTCCACACAAGTTTTGATATTTGTGCACATAGCATTCATTCATGTAGCTGATAGTACAGAATACCAAAGGAAGGTATTGAGGAAGTATCACTTTTATATTAGTGGTGATCGCACACATTCTCTAGAGTTTGTGCAAGGTTGCTTCCAGATGTTCTATAGTGATTTGGCTTAGAGGGGCATAGCATACGGTCAACATATAATATGGTCGGATAACTATGCAGCACAGTTCAAGAACGTGCACATGTTCTACTAGTTCTACAGGATGCATCTCACTATAGGTGTTCAACATATGTGGAACTTTGGTGAGGTCATACATGGAAAGGGGGAGCATGATGGTGTAGGAGCATGTGTGAAAAGAGCATTAACATGAGAAAATTTAAAGTATAAAGATAGTGCAAAGTTGATAGATGCAAGATCAATCGTTGAGTGGAGTAATGCTTCGATGGGTCTAGGTAATGAAGGTACATCTTTAGTTCGTATATTTTTTGGCTAATGGATGATACTAACATTGCACCATATGACTATTTTTGTATACTAACAGGATTGAGTGAGCTACACTCTTTCCTTAGCTAAAATGAAGGTTCATGGAGTATTGATACATGGAAGATGGCATGCTTTTTTCCTTCATGCATAATGTAAGCCTGGAATGATTGTGAGTCAGGGGAGTGGGTTGACAAATGGTTGACAAGTTATCTTAGCCCACTACACACATATCGCCCTTCGATGACATTGGAACTAACATAGATGGAATCATCAATTGACTTTGACCACGTATCATATCTAGTTCGACCAGGTAATATATCTACTTGCTTAGTATTTGATATTCCATATTGTTATCTTACTTTGTACTATATTCATAATGTTGACTAATTTCAAGAGATTTGTTGCACATATCAATGCAAGGCATGTTTATATAGTTGTTGCAAATGAAGACAACGAAGAGGTAACAAACTATTACTTGTTTTGTTGTGTTGAGGCCAAAAATAAATTGGAGGCCCTAGTTATAGATGGAGAAAATATTGAATACCCTACAAGATCAGTTGTTGTTACTGTAACATGGCTTATAAGGTGCCCACATAAGAGTGTTAAAAATTGGTTGTTTCAAGACTTTTACATGCATCATAAGATTCTTCATTACTCAAACCTTGTCATGGAATCCAATGTTTGTTTGACCAAATATGGGGTAGACCTTTTAACAAGACCTTTTTGAAGGTTCAAGAGTCTAACCATGAGGCAATACTTAACACAATAAAGAGTAGAGCAGACCCAGATGGTTCATTGGATTAATTTTTAAGTATATGCACATTGGTTCTTATTAATTTTATACTTGTATGCACATTAATTTTTTTGATACCAATGCTATCATCTTCTTTTACTTTTCCTATTTGTAACTAACCTGTTAAACATTGATTGGTGTCCCCTTCCAGAAAATGCAGATTTATGAGTCATCCAAGAGAATCTCAACCAAAAAATCAATGCAACATCCTTATTTTGATGATCTTGAAAAATATCAATTATGATTTTAAGCCATTACAAAAGTGTGTGAAAAAATTGGTGAGGGAATTTCAAGTTATTTGTTTGAAGTTAACCTTATCATGAGCACCTATGATGTGGACATTATAAGAGCATCTTGAATTTCAAGTTATTTGATTCATGAGAGGTGTTGTGTACAATAGGTATCTTGGAACTCCCAGTAAAGATGTATGACCAAGAGTGACTAAGTTGATAGACTGGCATACCTATCTGTAATTTCCTTCCATATATTTTCATTTCCATTTTGGATGCTCTTTCTTTTTCTACTTTTACTTTGTGTATCTGTAACCTGCTAAACATTGATTGGTGTCCCCTTGCAGAAAATGTAGATTTATGAGCCATCTAAGAGAATCTCAGCCAGAAAAGAAATGCAACATCCTTATTTTGATGATCTTGAAAAATCTCAATTATGATTTAAAGACATTACAAAAGTACACATGAACCTCGATGAGGGAATTTCAAGTTATTCATTTGAAATTAACCTTATCATGAGCACCTATGATGTAGACATTATAAGAGCATCTTGAATTTCAAGATATTATATTCATGAGAGGTGTTATGTGCAATAGGTATCATGGAACTCCTAGTGAAGATGTATGACTAGAATTGACTAAGTTGAGAAACTACCATGCCTATTTGTAAGTTCCTTCCATTTATTTTCATTTCATTTCTATTTTGGATGCTCTTTCTTTTTCTTCTTTTACTTTGCATATTTGTAAGTAAACTACTAAAAATTGATTGGTCTCTCCTTGTAGAAAATGTTGATTTATGAGTCATCAAAGAGAATCTCAACCAAAAAAGCAATGCAGCATCTTTATTTTGATGATCTTGACAAATCTCAATATTGATTTGAAGCCATTATAAAAGAGCATGTGAAGTTTTGCGAGGGAATCTCAAGTTACTCATTTGAAGTTAACCTCATAATGAGCACCTATGATGTAGACATTATAAGAGAATCTTGAATGTATGAGTGACATTGTAAAAGATCTGTGAGAACAGATTGTCTAGGGCATTGTAATGAGATTTACTTAAATAATGAAATTTGGTGTAGGGGCACCAAGGTTATTAAGCAAATTTGGTTCATGGAAGTCTTAAAATTATTTTTTTATTTTAAGTTTTGTCAATTGAATAAAGTCATATTAGACCAATTTATAATGTAATAAGTTATGTTAGTTGGTTTTGGGGTCATTTTGGGGTTCATATTGCATATTTGTCAAAATGATGTAAAATTACAAAAATTGAAAAGTTGTCAATATGAAAAAAGTGTAGAAAAATGTAAACTTGAAGTGATTCTGATAGGAAGTGATTCTAATAGCAATAAAGGGAGGAAATCAACTCACTTCCACAATAGAAAAGGATTCCAACCTCCTTCCTTCCCTCAAAACTCAATCTTGGCTTATTTTCAACTTTGTACCAAGTAACTCTTGTAGGTTTGCAAACCTATTTTTTCCACCCTAACTCTTAGAATTCTTTAACAACCTCTACAAAAACCACCATTTTAGGCACCCATTTAAGCCTTCTTCAACATGCATAAAACCCTCATAAGACTCTTTTGGATCAGCTTTCACAAAACAAGCAACCCCCCTTTATTCTTCCTATCACACACAAACCACCATTGGGCAACATTAACCAGTCTTCCAAACCACCAATTCCTCCACTTTTAGGGCATGATAAGCCCTCTAACATAACAAACCCCAAAACCCTATTCTTTCACAAGCTAGGAAATGGTTTATTGAAAACCTATACTCCAAACCTCCCCATAGCCAACTAAAGCCTGAAACATCTTCAAAAAGGCCTACACAAGCTTAAAATTTCAAGAGATATTGTTGCCCCCAAAGATTTCTTCAAACCCTAGCACTAAACCACCATTTTCCACTCAAAAATGAACCATTTGACATCTAGAGCATCACCTAAAAACCTTCTATTCACCTCCCTTGTACACAAAACTTTGCACACATTTTTTATAACCCTAACTAAGCATTTTCATTGAGTTACAGAAGCATACAGTGGGTTGAAGGTTTAATATGACATTTTAATGCACTCAAAACTTTTAAAATAGGGTATACAGATCGACCCTCAGTAATTGGCTTCTAAAATGCACAAAATCACTTGAAATCCAACCAAAGAAAAACTAAAATAGAGTTAAGTTTTCTGCCCACCTAATTCCATCAAAAAGAGAGCACAATTGCTCTAGGCTACATTCAACTGGCTCGATCCCTTAAGGGTCCAAAGTGCAAAACGACAGCAATCTTTGGTGGGTATTACTCAAAAACCGTGGTGCTTAAAAAATATTTGTCTAAACCAATGAGATCATGTTGGGCCCCTCTACAATAACCTCTCTTGGTTTTGGTTATCTCAGAGTGGTTTTCTCATGGTGTCCAGTTTTCACTTGATGGAAAAAGTGTCAAATGCAAGCAGTGAAAAGTTGCAAAGTGGTGAAACTTTCATTTTGCAACTCGTGTGACCAAATAGACTATTCCAATGTGTTTGAGTTGATATTTTTATGCTAGTAATGGTCCTTTTTTCACCCAAACACACGGAATTTCTTTGAGCTACGTTCAAAAGGATCAATCCCTTAAGCGTCTGAAGTGCAAAATGACTAAAAACTTCAGCATGTTGTTACTCAGATACTGTGATGCTTAGAAACTTCTTGTCTAATCCTAGGAGATCATGTTGGGACCCTCTACAATAACCTCTCTCAGTTTTTGTTATCTAGGAGTGGTTTTCCCATGGTGTCTATTTTTCACTTGATGGAAAAAGTCTTAAATGCAAGCAATGCAAAGTTGCAAAGTGGTGCAACTTTTTTTCTGCAACTTGTGTGACCAAATGAACTATTCCAACACATCTGAATAAGTATTTCTACACTATGAAAATTCCTCTTTCACACTCAAACACGCGGAATCACTTCAAGCTACATTCAACCAGATTGATCCCTCAAGGGTCCAAAGTGCAAAATGGCTGCAAACTTCAACATGTTGTTACTTGGATACTGTGACGCTTAGAAAATTATTGTCTAATCCTATGGGATTATGTTGGACCCCTATAGAATAACCTCTCTTGGATTTTTCTATCTCAGAGGCATTTTCCCATGGTGGCTAATTTTCACTTGGGAAAAAAGTTGTCAAATGCAAGTAGTTGAAAATTACAAAGTGGTGCAACTTTCAGTTTGTCGCTCATGTGACCAAACATATTGTTCCAACATGTCTAAATAGGTATTTTTATGCTAGGAATTGTCCTCTTTCACACCCAAACATGCAGAATCTATTCAAGCTACATTCAACCGAATCAATCCCTTAAAGGTCCAAAGTGCAAAATAGTGACAAACTTTAGCATGTTGTTACTCTGATACTATGACACTTAGAAACTTATCGTCTGATCCTATGGGATCACATTAGTCCCCTCTATAATAACCTCTCTCTATTTTTATTATCTCAGAGGAAATTTCCTGTGGTGGTGAATTTTCACTTGGGGAAAAGTTGTCAAATGTAAGTAGTTGAAAGTTACAAAGTGGTGCAAATTTCATTTTGCAAATCGTGTGACCAAACATACTATTCTGACATGTCCAAATAGGTATGTTTTCACTAGGCATGGTCCTTTTTTGCACCCAAAACATGCAAAATTATTCTGAGCTATGTTCAACCGAATTGATCTCTTAAGGGTCCAAAGTACAAAATGGCTACAAACTTCAGCATGCTATTACTCAGATACCATGACGCTTAGAAACTTTTCATCCTATCCTATGGGATCATGTTGGGCCCCTCTACAATAACCTCTCTCATTTTTTGCTATCACAGAGGAATTTTCTTGTGGTGGAAATTTTCACTTGGGGCAAAATTTGTCAAATGCAAGTAGTTGAAAGTTGCAAAGTGGTGCAACTTTCGTTCTGCAACTCGTGTGACCAAACAGACTATTCCAACACATTCAAATAGGTATTTTTGCGCTACGCGTGGTCCTCTTTTTCACCCAAACATGTGGAATCACTCTGATCTACGTTCAACTAGATCAATCCCTTAAGGGTGCAAAGTGCAAAATGACTACAAAGTTCAGCATGTTGTTACTTGGATACCATGATGCTTAGAAACTTCTCATATGATCTTGTGGGATTATGTTGGGCCCCTCTAAAATAACCTCTCTTGGTTTTTTCTATCTCAGAGGTATTTTCCCGTGGTGGCAAATTTTCACTTGGGAAAAAAGTTGTCAAATGCAAGTAGTTGAAAGTTGTAAAGTGGTGTAATTTTTGTTCTACAACTCGTGTGACCAAAAGGATTGTTCCAACATGTCTAAAAAATGTATGATTACACTAGGAATAGTCCTCTTTCACACCCAAACACGTGGAATCGCTCTGAGCTATGTTTAACCAGATCGATCCCTTAAAGGTCCAAAGTGCAAAAGGGAGGAAATCTTTGATGGGCTATTACTCAGAAATCATGATGCTTACAAACTCTCTGTCTTAGTCTAAGAGATCGTGTTGGGCCCCTCTACAATAACCTCTCTCAATTTTTGTTATCTCAAATTTATTTTCCTGTGGTGTTCATTTTTCACTTGATGGAAAAAGTGTCAAATGCAAGTAGTGTAAAGTTGCAAAGTGGTGCAACTTTCATTTTACAATTCATATGACCAAAAAAAAAAATTTAATGCATCCTGATAGGTACATTTATGCTAGGCATGGTCCTCCTTCGCACCCAAACACACAAAATTTCTCTGAGCTATGTTCAACTGACTTGATCCCTTATGATGACATGCAAAACAATCAAAAAGAGAAACATACACACGACAGTTGAGAAGTTTGATTTTTCCATACAAAAAGCATATGATCATTGGAAACTTGAAGTTAGTGGTTGTTGAAGAGTTTCAAGGAGAATATCAATCAAATATCTATGTTTCTTTGTTAATTTATGTGCATTTTCTTCATTTCTAGCCTGTGTACGTGTCCATATAGTAGGAGTTTTATCTAAGATGATTTGAATCTATTTTAGAATGGTTTTAGCTTTGATTAGAATCCATTCTTGTGGAATTTTATTAAGTTCCAAGCAACCTAGAAGTAGATTTCTAAAAAAGGGTCTGAACTTGCTCATACAAGGGTTTGAGTGTAATATGTTGAAATAGGTCATTCCACCTATTGTTTAGGTTGTGTCTTGGTGGAATGGGCTTTATTTAAGTATGATAGGGAGTAGGAATAAGAAAATAGAATTGGTAAAGGAATTGGAAGATATTACTAACACTGCCCCTATTGAAAATTCAAAATTTAGGCCTTAAAAGCAAGGCTAGAAGAGGTGAAAAGAAGAAAATACTTGAGAATAAGTTAGAATAGGTTGGAAATAGAGTGAGGTTGTGGAGTTTGATGTGTTCAAAAGGTTTTCAAGCATGGGGAGGTCAAAATTATGTTATGGCATGATGCCCTAGTTAGAAAAAGAGGGGTTTTCAATGAAAAAGAGAGGTTTGAGGGAGTAAAAGTGGGTAAAATCAGGGGGAGCATAATTTGGTGGTCAATTAAGTTTGTGAAGGAAGAATGAAGAGTGTTGGAAGAGTTTTTGAGGTTGTATGAGGTTCAGGTTCAGGGGTTCGATTTGCTGGTTCGGCCAAAAAAAATTGGAGGGGGGTTCAGTTTGTTTTGGGTTCATTAGTACAAAAAAAATGTAAAAACAATATATATATATATATATATATGTAGCATAGAAGCATGAATTAGGATTAGAATATCACATAACATCATATAAACAACAAAACCACCATAAGCTTGAATGTCATTTAAAACATGCATGATAAATATTCATCTTTGAAACTTGAATTGTGGTAGCTTAATATACACAGTCTATTGATGTTAGGGTTCAATTTGTATGATTTTAAAAAAAAGAAGCCAACTAAGTAGAGTTATCAACATTCTTCAAAAATCATAAGAATTTTTTTAGTACATTAGCCATTTTGATGTCTTCTTGCAGTCTCAAACATTATTTTGTATCGTTATTACATTGATCTTGAGAGTGGTAGCTTAATATAGCTCCACAATACAAAATCTAGTTTACCTGTGTAGTGTAACAGTGGCATAGGCATATTTCTCTTTGAAAGAACCAAAGGGTGACTACACAATTGAAGTTTATAAACACATATTTTTTTATAATATCGAGGATACTTTTTGAAGTCTTTTTATGAATCATTTCATGGAATACCAATTGAAAACATGTTTTTTTCTTTTACATAAAGTTGTTTAGCATCAATCAATTAATATTCAAGACAAACCATGAAGGACAACAATGATCAATGCTAGGGCTAACCAATTAACAAATATACACGTGAATAATTCAAGCATATACATGTGAATAAGGGAAGTATAAGTACTCAAAAACACATAAGCCTTGAAGTATACACACAAATACATAGTATACACAAATTAATACAAAGAATATGCATGAATACAAGGTATACACATGAAAAAACGTAAGCCACAAAGTATACATTGGAACACATGTAATTCACAAAGTATACACGTAAGTTGTAAAGTATACACTTGAATAGACATAACTCATATCTATTGAACCATAAATTTATAATGCAAATATGGATGCCATCGATAAAAAAAAATTGTATTAACCAAATAGCCATGTACACATACATCAATATATGTCAATATAAGTATAAAATATAGGTACGAAATAGCCATATAGGCTTACGAGAATTCCATATAGGCATACAATGTCAAATATATCTAATACAAAATATGTACAAAACTGCCATGTAGGCATACAACAAAGGGCTTTGGAATCAAAAGTCATTTCTCTCTATGTTCTAGAAATAAATTATTTCCCTTTGCTTGTCAATCAGATGACGATAGGTTTGTCACTCATTTGTATTGCACTTGAGGAGTGCTCCTGATGCTGCTCCTAGTGTTTAGTTTTTGGTGAAGTTTTAACTATTACAATAAGAAGTAAAGAAATTAATATATGAAAATTACATTATAAAAAATAATATATTTAACAAAATAATCACTTACCACCATCTCATAATAATCACTCGAAATGAGGGAAATATTCACATGCCCATGTTGAGGCATGCTCAAGCCCTATATAAAGCATCCAAATAGAAATTAAACTACAAATCAATAATGGTTTGATTTTTCACTAACTAACATCTATAACAACGAATGTAAATTAAAATTTAGTAATTTTCCTCATACCTCCCTTGTCAGAGCCATTGAGGATTCTATAGCAGATGAAACACCGATCTCTATTGCCCTAATCACATTCAAAGGCATTTTTTCTTACAACATCTGAAAATAAAACAACAAATTATTCAATCACAAAAACTACAATAGTGATCCACATCATGACTTATAATGTGTGAGATAATGAACAAAATTTTATGTACTTATTAAACTATATATTTCTAACTATCATGCTTACTATTTTCCCTATCCATATCTTGTTTGAAAGCACGTGTTTTTAGGCTTTTACCCATAGCAGCAAGCCATTGAACCATTTGATAAAATGCTTTCGTAGACATGTACGATAACTATGGTGGCATAGAGAAGGCAGTGAACTATTTGAACAAATGCCTCAAAGAAATGGGGTCTAGTGGTGATGGAATGCCATTACAAACAAATGCACATCATGGCATTCCATCACCATAAGATTGCATTTCTCCCAAGCATTTTTCAAATAGTTTATTGCCTTCTCTATGGTATTATTGCTTACTATTATGCTCTGATAGAAATTTTTCCAAGTATCCATGTTGGAAAGCAACTATTTTAGGCTTTTAGCCATACCAGCAAGGAAGTGAGTAGTTTGATAAAATGCTTTGGTACACATGTATGGAAAATGTGATATCATAAAAAAGGTGGTGAGGGGTGATCCCACAATAGTGGTTTACAATTTTTGGCCAAACTAGACACTAATTTTTTTTAAAAAAAACTAAATCTTCACATTCAAGCACCTATAGCGGCTAAACCATGAAGAATTTGAAGATGATGAAAACAAGAATCTCATCACATTTTTTCTGTAGATTCTAAAAATATTTTTTCAAAATTTTTGGAATTAGATTGCACTTCTTTTTCCATCTCCCACTTAAACTGGTTTTTTTCAAAAACAACATTTTTAAAAGTGCGCTTAATATAAACACATAAATTTTTTCCATGAAGGATAAAATTATAATTATTTCAAATTTAGATTTATAACTCTGATATCTAGTGCTTCCACTTGGTTAGACATTTTTTTATTGAATATTTTTTCTTTAATCAAGTTTTGAAGTCAAACCAATTACAATTCAGACATAGTACGACTGATAACGATAACTTTTTTGTATATATTGAAATTCAATTTTATTTTTTTTGTTGGATCAAAGACTTCAATATCTGGTGCACTCATATTTATCAAATTTTTTTTATAATCTGCTACTTTTCCACATTTGTAGAACAGAGACCTTCATTTTCGATGAAAAACATATGTTTAATAAAACTAAAAAAACAAATACATAATAAAACCAAAACATATTAAAATTATATTCATTGGATAGCTCGCTCTGAGGACTACCTAATTCCAGTTGGATTTGTGAATATTCTTCCATTTTCATCCTCAACCTGAGCTCTGAATTTCCAAAATTCAAACTTTTTTTGTGTCTCAGGGAGGGGATGAGGAATAAAGGGGGTTTGAACGAACCCCTAGGTGTTCGCTCGAACCAGGGTTCATTTGAACCTTGGTTCATTCGAACCCCCCTTCTATAAGGGTTTTTGATGGCTTTTTTAGTGGGAAAGTATTAGGATGGTTTTCCCAAACTTAGGTTCTAGCGAACCCCTAATGGGTTCGATCGAACCAATAGGTTCGTACGAACCCCTAAAATCATTTTTTTTGCCATGCATTTATTTTATGTGAATTTTCCTTCCTCACTTTAATTGTAAACCACTATTGTAGCTTCACCCTGAGTTTTTTGAAGAAATGCCTCAAAGAAATGTGGTCTCATGGTGATGGAATGGTCCATCACCATGAGATCACATTTCTTCAAGGCATTTTTTCAACCTACTAACTGCCTTGTCTATGTTATTGCTTACTATTATGCTTTGATAGATTTTTTCCAAGCATCCATAGTTTGTTGGAAAGCACCTTTTTTAAGATTTTATCCATAGCAGTGAGGAAATGAATTGTTTGATAAAATTCTTTGGTATACATGTATGGAAAATGTGGTAACATAGAAAAGGTGGTGAGTTGTTTGAAAAAGTGGTGCATGTGCACCTTTACAAGAGCATGCCTCCATGAGGAAAATTTAGGATTTTTAGGTTGTATAGGTATTCTCATGATGTAATAAGGCTTAAATAGCCATTTTTTAGTTTGTAATGGTCTTTGGTAGTCATTTTAGGCATAAATTGTAAATTTGTAGAATCTTAACAAAAGTTGTTAATCAATGTTGTAAAAATGCAAAAAGGTGTCAAGTGGAGGAATATGAAGATTCAAGGTAGTTGTAGAGGAAATATTAGGTGATTAGGAATTTGAAATGATTGGGAAAGTGTTTAAAATATGTGATTCATCATTTTTAGCTATTGTTGAAGAATTTTGAAGGAGAAAACTAATAAAATATCACTGTTATACTACTATTTTCTAGGTTTTCCTCCATCATCTACCAGTGTATGGTTTTGTGTAGGTGGTAGTGCATCTCTAATGTGTTTGAATTGAATGAGTTAGGTTTTGGCATCAATTTAAAACTAATTTGAGTATTTGATATTGAGTTTCAAGCTTTTGGTGACCTGATTTCTCTAGGCAGTCAGAAAACAGGGGCTAAGGGTTTAATTGCCCAAATGAACTAAAAATTCTATTCCACCTTTTTGTAGCAACTATTTCTTGGAGGAATGGACTAGTCTAAAGTATGAGAGGTGTAGAAGGTAAGGAATTGGTTTGATGAAGTTTTTGTGTGAGTTCTCCTCACTACCCTAGTGAAAAAATAGTTTTGGTGCCTTTTAAACAAGGCTAGATTGAGTGAAAAGAGGAAATGGGTGTAGAGGTGGATAGAATCCCTTGAAAACTATGAGAGAAAGTGAATTGGAGGGTTTTTAGAAGATCTGAGAGGTTGTAAGTGGTCAAAGAAGTGAATAAGTGAGAAACCCTAGGTGAAAGAGGGTGAAAACTACTGAAAAGGAGTGATTTTGTGAAGGAAATGTATGTAGAAATTTGGGGCAGAACTATTTGAGGATGGAATGAGCATGTACAGGCATAAATAAACTTGATTGAAGTGATTATAAGCTTGTGAGAGTTCAGTGCATAAGAGTTTCAATAAGCCCTAATTAATTGCAAGGAAAGTGATGGTTTTATGAAAAGGGGTCTAAATGAGCGAGAGGAGACCTAAAAGTTGAATAATTTGAGGTTTTCTTGGCTATCTTTTGACTATTTGGAGGTTTCAAGTGTTGGTTGTTTGTTTGGAGAGGTGTCTCTTTGAAAAGAGGCCTAATTGTGGCCTAATTCAACGTTAAAAGCAAAATTTGGGATAGTTGCACCAAAAGAGTTACAAGTGAGTTTCAGATATGTGAGAGTAGGCCATAATGGGTGCTTGGTTTGGAGAATAGACAAGGCAGTGAATTGTTTGAAAAGATGCCTTAGTAAAATTTGGTCTCATGGAATGCCATGACAAGCAAATGCAATTGGAAGCTGCTCCTAGACTTATTACTTATGCTATGTAAAGTAATTGCATCACTAATTATGTTGACTTTCTAAACAACTATATTGTAGTTGAAATTTTTTCATCTATCAACATCTAGTTATTAGTTATGGAATGTGACGTAATGCTTTGAGTTTGAATGATGTGCAATGCAACATAATCAATGATATGAATATAAACTACACAAATCTATTACTTCTACAATTCATTAGTTAAACTCTTTATTCTATTAATTGTGTGAAGGTTTGACTAAATACACTTGCACTAGGAGGTGTTCCCTTGAAACCTCCAATATTAGCCTATTCTACATCTAAAATCACATATTAAAATACCATTCGTAAAACAATGCTATTAACATGTAATAAATTTATAATTGTTTACTAGTTACATACCCCAACAATAGGTGTACTATAGAAATAAGTAGGTGTAGGGCTAGTGTATCCAGTATCAACACTGTGACCTTGCAAGTTTATTAAAATCATAAAACTAAATTAGTTAATATTGCATTTCAAAATTGAAATTTAATAAATTAAATGCAATGAACATGCTAACTTTTACCTAAGTATCAATGTCATATGCGCCATGCAAAATTTTAGTTTCCCTCTCCATCTCCATAGCTATAGACGGATCTGCACAATAGCCTCCTGAGTGTAGATGGGGTCATACGAACAATTCGCCCCACAAGATTGACACACATGGGATCGAAGCCCACCTATCGAAGACTCCCTTGGATGGCATTGTACAAGAGGGATAGCATGTTGGATGACACTCTGCTTCAAAGAGTTGATTGCTTCTAGAGTCTCTACGTCAGCACTCTCCTTTGTGACAGAAAGGATGATGATGTGCTCATGAGGTGGCCTAGCAAGAGGTCGTCTCGCTTGCCGTGTAGGATCAAACTGTGCACTGAGTCTATCTTGTGCCGACCCCCCACCTCTCCCATAGAATTCCTTCATATCAAAATAATTTGGGATTTTGTTCAAGATGAACTCAATGTATAGTTCCCTAAGGAAATACTGTGGGACTTCACAATTGTTGCATGGTGGGTCATCAAAAACCATGTTCCCAAAAATATTTCTTAATCTCTTGGTGGTGGCACCAATGAATAGGAAATCTCTTTGCATTGAGGGAGAAATTTCCATTTGATCGTGGGTCAATGAATAATGCACACAAATCACCTTTTATAATTTTTAAATCTTTTACTTCTTTATATGATAATTTATCTTGGTAAAAGGCCCTAGTCGCCTGCCTCCTATCCTACCAACCAGTTAATTGTTTGTTGATTGAATCTACATTTTTTAACATATCTTGCAATGAAGTTGCTAGGTTCATTCTTTCCATAGTTTAATTGTTTGGATCGTTCAACCTCCTGATTAAATCCTCAAATTTTTTTTTATTGTTCTCAATTTCACCCATTAAATTTTGTTGAGTGCCAGGACGGTATTGAGGGATTGGTGGAGGAGGTTGTTGTCCCTGAGGATTTTTTTGTTGAAGATTTTTTTCTTGTTGTGGATTTTGAGGATGGTTTCCAAGTTGATTAACATCTCCTACAAATTCAAAAAATAAATATCAAATACAACCTAAAACTAACAAATTCAAGAAAAAAAAAAACAATCCTTACCTCTTTGACCTCCTTGTCAACATGGTGACATCCTAGCAATGAATCAACAATTATTGATGAATATTTTTGCAAAAAATCTCCTCCTAGAATGTGAGCGTGAAATTATGGGATTTTTGGCCGCAGGCAACAAGAAAAACATAGTCATAAATGAGAATAAATTCAACCTTTTTTTGTTTTAACATGTCATAGTGTGCTCGCATTATGGGCTTGTGGTGGTTGAGCCTCAGGCTTGACACACCAAGCCATAACACGAGCGTGTTATGAGTTTTCAAATTTTAAAAAAAATTGGCCAAAAAATTGCTACCCATCTTCATGCACCCACCCTTAATATGGTAAAATGTTGTGAACCTGATGGAAAAAAAATTGGGCCTCACTAAGGACTCATTCACCCATTGGCAAATGGGTTCTTGCTAGGGTTCTGGAAAATCAGTTTTAGAGTTTTGTTCTTCAATATTTGCACTCCCAGATCCTACGTGTTCAGCTCTCAAAAGTCAGAAACAAGTTCTATAGAGTACTTTCTGTGATTTTTCCAAAGTTGTCACCTTTGTTGCACTCCAAAGTTGTCAAACCCTGTTTTGGTAATTAAACCTTATAATGAAACAATGAAATATGAAGGATGAAACATGAAACATGAAACAATGATACCTTGGATGAAAATTCAACAATCTAGCATGAAGTGGCTTTATGGAATGTAGATCTTGATCATGAACTTTGATTTGAAGCAATGCTCGAATTGGATCTTCAATGTTGCATCAACACATTAGCTCAACAACATGCATGACTTTGACTTGATGAAATGGCCCTTTGATTGCTACAATAAGCTTCAATAATCTTCCCTTGAATGCCTTCTTGAATTCTCTATAATGCTATTGTAAAAGTACTATTGATTGCTTATGAAGATTTAGTATGAAACTATGTGAAATACCTTTATATTTATACTTAACTTAAGATTAAATCCTAGAATTCAAATATCACAAGCCAAAATCAGATCAAGGATCTAAAATCATTAAAATACCACCAAAAACATATTCCAAGGGGCTTTCCTAAGTTAAGTGAGGAGGGTGAATGGGTCCTAGCACACTTAACTAGGACACACTTTAGGAGATGTGAAATAATATGAAAAAAGGGGGTCCTAGGACCTAGTGGGGACCCATTCACCAAGTGGAAAATGGGTCCTAGGTCACTATCCTAGGACACATTCCTTGTAAAATTAAATTTTCTGTAATTTCATTAATGAATTTCATATTTTATCCCTTAGAATCTGCAATTAGTTAGGCTTGGATTTGAATTTAAAGGGGCAATTAACTTCAAATAACCTCAATTAATTAATAAAGCCCTGGATTAGTGTGAAAGTGTAAATATACACTTTACAACACCCTAAATAAGGCACCATTAAGTCCATTTTATTAAAAGGGTCACAAACTTAATTTGAATGTGTAAAACAAATTACAACACTAAATCAAGGCAACATTTATCTCATTTTAATATTAATTATTCTCAAATTAAGTAAGGAAAAGGGATACATTTTTTGTTACCACATCAGTACATGATACATTTTGTTGGTTAGCAAATTTGTTACCATCAAAATACTATATTATAACTTTCCTCTGAATTTTAGAGGTACAACTCACTCTTATAAATAAATGTTAAGTTTTGGGGTATTTTTTTAACTAGAAATTAGGAAAGGTAAACGAAAAAATAAAACTACTTTAAAATGGCAAGGTAGTCTAACCACTCACAAGCAATGATTTCATAACATTAAGTACGCATGTATACCATCAAATATTTAGTTCCAAAATAGTTACTAGCTCATAGTCCAATTTACTATTTTAAAACCAAACTCACAACTATTTAAATGATGATAATTACTATTGCAAGGATATCAAAACACCCAAAATATCTACCATTCACATAGGAAATGATAACATGAACCCATAGTAGCACACAAACTTCTAAGATTCTTTATTCAATATGTCACAGACTTACAATAATTCCCCATTCAAAAAAAAATCCCTTTTAATGTCTTTCTCGATAACAATTATATCATCAAAATGTAATTGAAACTTTAAAGATTTAATGTTCTTGAGAATACAAAGAGGCCCCATAAAATTTAGGGGACTTCTAACATTGAAGAATTTTTCAAGAAAACTAAACATTTAGCCAAGATGGCACACCATCAACGTGTGTGTTATCTTTGTTCTTTTGTGGTGATTGAGTCGCTTGAGTAAAGTTCTTGGCCTTGTATGTCTGAAACACCTTGATGACAGGTCCCAACTCATTATGCTTCCGAATGATAATATTCTCAACTCTCAATCTCCATAATACCTTAATACCTCCAATTTTTTTTGTCTTGATTCGCTGAGCAGCCAAATGACATATCCCTTGAATCAGAGCCACATTGATGGTACTCAATTTCTCCATATTGTCAGTGCAAATGGATTATGGATTGAGTAGTTCTTTAACCTTTAATTTAATTTATTTATGCTGGCCTAAACTTTTGTAATCTACAAACTCGATTGATCACCCAAGTTGATAAATAAAATGCCACTCTGAATATCTATCTTAATTTGTTCACATTCCTTTAATAATTTATTTTTCTCTTGAATATTCTACCTTAGAGGCTAGAGCGATTGTCTTTCATTCAATAGTTTCCTTCCAAACAACATATAGATGTTATAATTGGAATGAGCTATAATTTTCTTGGCAACAAGTTTATCTGCTCCCAAATATATCATCTCTTTTAGGTTCTTTTCCACTTTGATCTAGTTAGTTTCTTAAGATTTCAAAGCCATAATATCATCATCAATCTCCTTCTCCTTATCTTCTAAACTATTCAATATTTTATTAGCTTCTTCAATAAATTTCACAGCTTTATTTGCAATCCCAATGACCCAATCTTTGATTGCTTTCCCATAACACTTATGCTTATGTACTTTTTCGATAACATTTTTTCCACTAACAGAATTTGGATCAAAGCTCCACCTTTGACTTCTTTTCTTTCTCAATTCACTCCACCAATCTTGTAGTTGACACCTAAAAATTGTGCACATCACCATCTTGAGAAGACCCCAAATTCACCTTGGTGATATTGAAATCTTGTACTGTTTCTTCACTAGCATTCTTTTGAAAATAAGGGGTGATCAATTTCAACATACAAACCTCCTATTGTAGTATCAATCATCAACCTCGAAGTATTAAATTTAAGTTATTATGTTGAGGAGCTCATTGCAATAGATTTGAAACAATGTCATTTTTCAGGAGGCTCAATTCTACAATCTTTCTCTTTTTAGATAGTGTTTATTGCAACCATGAAGTTGGAGTAGTAGGAGGAACATAAGGAGTGAAGTGCAAAGACCTACTGACTGGAGTGGTATCAAAGGTTGACACCTCGGGAGATAAAGGAGGGGATAGATTATGAGTAGAATGTCGAGGTGATGGATTACTTTCTTGTGAGGTGGATGATGACACTTCCACATCCACCTCCTCTACCACTTCTATTGTTTTCTTCTCTTTCCTCTTCTTTTTGGGATATCTCCACAAGTCTTTTCTGGTATTCCCTTAGGCAGTTCATCTTTGTCTCCTCCCCCAACTAATTGAGATGTTGCTACTAAAAAAGTGGTGTGAGGAGGAGAATAATGTACTTGATTTGATTCTCCCTTGCTTGATTTATAATAGTTAAATCATTCACATTAAACTCAAATTTCATTGCACACAATTGCAAACCATATATCTTTACCTACCAACATATCCTCCTTGTTGAACTTCCACAACCCATAGTTTGTGCCTAAGAAATTATCCATTTCTATTATTCACATGTACATGACATCCTTTTTCTAAAGATTCTTTTTTTACACTCACTTAAGCTTACTTAGCATGTTTTTATCTGGTTGCATTTATTTAGGTAAGTAATTAGTTTATTAGTTATTTACTTTATTTGACCTAGATTTCAATAAGCTTTCTTAGATAAACCTTCCTTCTTAGATAAGATTTCCTACTTTATTGGATAAGCTTTCTTAGATAAGCTTTAATCCTCCTTAGATAAACTTTCTTGCTTTATTGCGTAGGAAAACTCCAATTGAACTCCATGCTTTATGTGAGATCTTGGGTTATCTCATGCATTGGCTTGCTCTATATAAAGCAATGGCTCTTTGTATATTTAACACACACATTCTCATTTGTGATATATAGAATATAATTTATTTTAACATATTTTTATGTCATTCTTTCCTAATCTTTCATTGTATCTTAGACTTATTTAACAATAAATCTTACATAACTAAACTATTTACAACGTCAATCTCCATTTGATTTATTTCTTTTTCCTATTCATCAAACATAGGTTGGCTATCAAAAATGTTGCTACTCAAATTCTTCAATGGCTTGACTATCAAAGCAGGCTTGCCATATTTCTTCATTTTTGACTAGATCCCAAAAATCTTTTACCTATCGTTGGAGCCTTTGAAGGTGATGCAAGAGCATCCAGTGGTGTAAGGGCAATCTTGCATCACCCAAAAATAGTTAAATTTCAAGTTTCTCATTTTTTAGATGTTTTTACATTTTTGGATACCCTTTTCATCATAATGAAATTCCCAATTTACAATTTTTATTTTCTATTCCTAGGTTGAAAGATATTGCAGTTTTAGTTTCCCAGATTTGCACTTGAAAATCTTCCGAGTTGGATTTGAGGCACTTAGAGCTCCTGGAATGGCCCCAAAACTTTCTAAAATTGGCATAGCCAACTTCAAGCGCATTCTTGACTTCGAGACCTTTCCAACAGTTCAAACGGTTCGCAAATCAGAGCCCCGGATCAAAAGTTATGGCCCCAGGAAGTTGGCACACTTTCTAGAAGATACAATTGCAAATGTTCTTTTGAAATTTGAACTTCAAGTTATAATTTTTCGGCGCCAAACTGCCTAAACTCAAATTTTAATGTTGTTTTGGCTCCAAACTGAAGGGGAGCTCTATTTATGGGCGGGTTTCTAATTTTTGGGTAACTTTTTGGGGACAAGCTCGCATATTGCAAAAGGGTTATTTTGTAGCTTTTTGTGGCTTGCATGTGTTGTAGAACTTGGGGATTTGAGATCCTCTGCATGTAAGAAGCTCCATTTTATGAATAATAAAGTTATTATCTTGTTTGTGGGTTATTTTTTGTGTCTCAAGTTGTGCCCTCATCAAGTGTTATTAGAGCAAGGTTTTCTTGAGCATGTGGACAGATCGTCGATCATGAGGCAGTTCACACCAGGACCATGGTTGTGGGTCAAGGTCAAGAAAGATGCCTCCAAGAGTGATGTCTGGTAGGTGTGGTGGTGCGGTTGAGGCAGCAGAGATGCTGATGGAAGAGATGCACTGGCAACCCTCTAGAGATAGATTGATGCGTTACAAGAGTAGTTGAGAAGAGGGTTAAACCTGAGAGAGGAAAGTGAGGATGAAGGAGAGGAAGAAGGTTCAGATGTAGAAGAGGAAGAAGAAGCAATTGATCAAGACCAAATGCGACTAATTAGGGCCATTTCAAAGATTGGGAAAAGACCCAGAGTAGAAGTCCCCAGTTATTCTAGAAATCTGAACCCAGAAGAGTTGATCAACTGGATCAACGAGCTAGAAGAATATTTTGAGTATGAGGAAATAGAGGACCCAGATCAGGTTAAGTTTTCAAAAATGAAGCTGAAGGGCCATGCCAGTATTTGGTGGAAAGAGGTCCAGTTGGAAATAAATCGAAGAGGAAAAGTCAAGATCACCAGATGAGATCGCATGGTAGAGAAATTGAAGAAGCAGTTCATACTAGTGGACTACGAGTTAGATCTGTTGAAGAAATTGCAAGGGTTGAAACAAGGAAGCAAATCTATGAAAGAATATACTGAAGATTTTCACAAGATAATCATCAAAACGGGTCACACAAAGGCCAATAAGGAGAAGGTAGCCCAATATCTTAATGGGTTACGACTGAGCATTCAGAGGAGTTAGCCTAGCTTTAATGACCACCATTGAGGATGTGTATCAGTTTTCTCTAAAGGTGGAAGAGAAGTTGAACAAAAGATTTGATGGCAAGGAAAAAGGATGAGGAGGTCAAAGCGAAAGGGAAATGGTAGACCTTCAGGAAGCCGAAATGATGATGAAAAGAAAAGTGAAGATGTGGGATACCAGCCGAAGCCAAAGGAATGACAACTTCTACCGCCCTCGTGATCAAAACAAGTGGTGATCAAAGAGGTAGAGGACGAGGGAGATATGGACAAGGATCTGGAAGAGGTGGTTTCAAAGGAACATGTTTCCAGTGTGGTGAAGGGCATCGAGCCTATGAATGTCCACAACACCAAGGAAGGGTAGACAAAAGGCAGAAGGTCATGGAAGGGTTGCACATGCAGATGAAGAGGCCCAATCTGAACATTCAGATGATGCTGAAAGGGGAGAAACCCTAGTGACTGAAGAAAAGGAACCAAAATAGAGGAAGAATCTATTTCACACAAGGTGCAAGTGTGAAGGAAAAATGTTGTAGATGTCATTATTGATCATGGGGAGTAATCGATAATATGGGTGTCGAGGAGATGGTCACAAAGTTGAAGTTTAAGAGTGGAAAAGGTACCCACATCCATACTCAGATTTCCGGGTTGCGTAGCACCACAAAGTTTAGCTGGGCCAATGAGCGCGCCTAGTAAAGTTCAAGATTGGGAGCTACTCATGATGAGGTACTCCTATATGATATCATCCCCATGGATGGTCACATGCTGTTGGGGAATGTAGCCTGAAGTAGGCAAGCTATACATGATGGCCATGCAAATACTGGTCTTGAGCCGAAAGGATGGGGTTTGTCACAAGTTGAAACCCCCAAGAAGACCAAAGAAAAGATGGATTTATGGTGTAGATAGAAGAAAATTTTAGAAGTTGCATGAAGCATGAGCATGTGTGTTATGCATTACCCGGTGAGTGAGTAAGGAGGATAATGAGAAGGTTCCAAAAGAAGTTTCAGGGATGTTGGATGAGTTTCAGGTTATTTTTTTTGATAATGTACCTGAGGGTTTACCACCCATAAGGAAGATCAGTCATCAGATTGACTTGATTCCTAGAGCCAATTTTCCAAATAAGGTGCCTCATAGAATGACTCCACAGTAAAATGAGGAGCTGACCGCATGTGTTCAAGAAAGAAGTGGAGGAAAGGCGAGTCGATACGAGAGTTTCTTTACCTAACAGGCAAGACTCCCAATACTAGCACCAAAGAAGGATGGGGAGGGAGGGATGCACAACTGAGCCGAGCAAGAGACAGTCAACTGGCAAAAGGCATTCCGCTAAGGATGGACACTGATGGACCGCTGGAGGGAGCTCAATACTTCACAAAGATTGATCTGAAGAGTGGATATCACCATATCTGGATTTGAGAGGGAGATGAATGGAAGACTGTCTTCAAGACCAAAGAGGGCCTGTATGAGTGGTTAGTCATGCCTTTTGGGCTAACCAATGCACCGAGCACATTCATGCGGCTCATGAATGAGGTACTAAAAGAATTTCTGAGAAGTTTTGTTATTGTGTATTTAGATGATATTTTTATTTTCAGTAAGACGTTGGATGAGCATCTAATGCATATTTGGAGAGCCTTTGGGAAGTTAAGAGAAGAGAAACTGTTGATTAATCTGAAGAAGTGCAGTTTTGTGAAGAGGGAGTTAGTGTTCTTGGGGTTTGTTGTCTCAGCAAAAGGTCTCGAGATGGACCCAGAGAAGGTGAAGGCTATTCTAGAATGGCATACCCCAAGAACTACTACCGAGGTGAGATCTTTCCATGGTTTGGATAGTTTTTATAGAAAGTTCATTAGAAACTTCAGTAGTATTTGTGGACCCCTGACTGAAACAATGAGAGGGGATAGAAAAGAATTCAAGTGGAGCACTGGAGTGGCAAAAAGTTTTGAACTGTTGAAGCAGAAGGTGATAGAGCAACCTGTTCTATCCCTCCCATATTTCAACATGGTGTTTCAGGTGGATTGTGATGCCAGTGGTTGTGCCATTGGAGCAGTGTTGAGCCAAGAACGTAAGCCCATTACCTATTTCAGTGAAAAGTTAAATGATTCCAAGAGAAATTATTCTATATATGATCAAGAATTTTATGCAATAGTTCAAGCATTAAAGAAATGGAGACATTATTTGTTGCTGAAGGAATTTGTTCTATATACTGATCATTAGGCCTTGCAGTACATAAATAGTAAGGAAAAATTAAATCAGAGGCATTTGAAATGGGTAGAGTTTTTGCAGAGTTATACCTTTGTTTTGAAACATAGGAGTGGGAAGTCAAATAGGGTTGCAGATGCCTTAAGTAGGAGGCATACATTGACACAAAGATGCAGCATTGAAGTGGTTAGTTCAATGAACAAAGACACCTGATGCGTATAAGATCTTTATTGGTGTGCGTCAAAAGCTTGGTAAAGAACCCGCTATAGTGGGATGTGACAAGGTGGTTGGATTTCATAATCCAGGATGGCATGTTATTTAAGGGAAGTCAATTGTGTATCCTAAGGAGTTCCATAAGGGAGAACCTGATAAAGGAGAAGCATAGTGGAGGAATGGCAAAACATTTTGGTCGAGATAAGACCATTTCCATTATCAGTGAGCATTATTATTGGCCTCAGTTGTCACAAGATGTGAAAAAGTTTGAAAATAAAGCTGTGGTATGCTCAAATGGCTAAAGGAGGAGCGGTGAATATAGGTTTATACTAGCCCTACCTATACCTAAGAGGCCATGGGAGGATGAGGCATGGACTTTGTTCTGGTTTTCCAAGGACAATAATCTGGGAGTCTTTGTGGTGGTTGATAGGTTTTCAAGATGGCACATTTCATTCCATGTCAGAAGACCCATGATGCAGTCCACATTGCTGACTTGTTCTTCAAAGAGGTGGTGAGGCTACATGGTCTACCAAAGAGTATTGTTTTAGATCGAGACACCAAATTTGTGGGGTACTTTTTGAGGACCTTGTGGAAGAAGCTGAAGACAGAGTTGAAGTTCGCTATGCACCACCATCCACAAATAGATGGGCAAGACAAAGATTGTTAATGTGAGTCTAAGTAACCTACTCAGGATGTTTGGTAGGGAGATAAACCCAAGGGATGGGACTTGATCTTACCCCAGGCAGAATTTTCTTACAACAATTCTGTCAATAGAAGCACTAGTAGATCACCATTCCAGATTGTGTATGGAGGTAGCCCCAGAACAGCTCCAAAATTGAGGAAGATGGACCAAGAGAAGAAAATAAGTGTTAAAGTCAAAGATTTTGTAGAACACATCAAGGATATACATGATAAGGTAAGAGAACATATTAACAAGATGAATATGCAGTATAAGGCTAAGGCATATCAGAAGAGGATGTATAAGGAGTTTCAGATTGGTGATGAAGTGATGGTCCACTTGAGGAAAGAAAGGTTTCCAGTGGGAACATATAACAAATTGAAGATGAAAAAGTTCGGTCCCTATAAAATTTTGAAGAAGCATGATTCAGGGAATGCATATGAGGTAGAGTTGCCAGATGGATTCAATATTTCCCATGTGTTAAACATTTCAGATTTGACAGAGTATTACGAAGGTGGTGCAGAGGAAGTACCAACGATGGAACAGTGTGGGATTCCAGCACCTACTTCAGAAAAGGAGGAGATTGAGGAAATATTGGATAGTCGTGTGGGAAGGAGTACCAAAAACAAGCAATATTAAGAATATATGGTGAAATGGAGAGGAATGCATGTGGAAGATTCATCTTGGCTATCTAAAGGGCCAAGGACTGGTTAAGACTGATTGACTTCAATTAATAACTTACCAAGACAATTTTGCCATCATAATGAAATTCTCAATTTACGGTTTTTATTTTCTATTCCTGGGTTGAAAGATATTGCAGTTTTAGTTTCCTAGATTTGCACCTGAAAATCTTTCGAGTTGGATTTGAGGCACTTAGAGCTCCCGGAATGGCCCTGAAACTTTTCAAAATCAGCGTAGCCAATTTTTAGCGCATTCTTGACTTCGAGACCTTTCCAACGGTTCAAACAATTCATGAATCGGAGCCCTGGATCAAAAGTTATGGCCCCAGGAAGTTGGCGCACTTTCTAGAAGATACAATTGCAAATGTTATTTTGAAATTTGAACTTCAAGTTGTAATTTTTCGGTGCCAAACCGCCTAAACTCAAATTTTAATGTTGTTTTGGCTCCAAACTAAAGGTGAGCTCTATTTATGGGTGGGTTTCTAATTTTTGGGTAACTTTTTGGGGACAAGCTCGCATATTGCGAAAGGGTTATTCTGTAGCTTTCTGTAGCTTGCATGTGTTGTAGAACTTGGGTATTTGAGATCCTCTGCATGTAAGAAGCTCCATTTTCTAAATAATAAAGTTATTCTCTTGTTTGTGGGCTATTTTCTATGTCTCGGGCTGCGCCCTCATCAGAAGGACAAGATTGAGCATAATGTCCTTTCTTCTTAAATGCACAGCAACATACTTCTAATAAATTTTCTTTATGTGTGGTTGTTGCCTTCTATGAAAGAACTTATAAGGGTTGAATTTTGGAGTTTAAATCTCCCTTTGGCCACTCTTATAACTGTTCTTCTACACTCATAAGTGTTCTCCTTCAACTAAATTATTGGCCAGTGAAGAAATTTGAGGAAAACTCCTATGAACAGAAACATTGAGACATTTTTTTCTTATTTCATTTTTGGCTGCTTCTATTATATCCATAAAATACATTGTAGACACATCTTTGCCTTGATTAGCTAGTTTTCTCAAAACCAATTGTCTAATGTTTTTACGAAGAGAATTCAAAATTTTGATTTTCACAAAATCATTTCTTTATAGCTCTAGAGAACAGACTTAAATATTTTATATAGAAATGCTCAAACTATGTCAAATCACACAACTTCATTTTACCTAGAAGAAATTGGTCCTCTTTTTGTCTTAATATCTTATACAAATTCAACAACTATTCCCTGAGGCAAGGCTTCGTGACCACTACTACTTAGAACATTCTTAACTTCATGTGTAATACTTTTCCACCAATCAAAAACTATTCATGCTTCTGATATCATCGGTAAATCCACAATAGCGTATTTCTCCAATCTATTGATTTATAGCATGCAATAGTAAGGATTTATCCATACTGAAATTTATGTCTAGTGGATTGTTGTCTCCATCCAAATTTAAGCATGGAGTACTCTATGTTAGGACTAGATGCAAATATTGCACAAGTGGGACAACTCGTGATTGCTCTGAACTAACATGGAACATATTTACATGGAAATCTAAGTGATCCTTTTTCTTCAACTCTTTATAAAGTAGAAACCTCAAATCTACACCTTTCTATACATTTTTGAACAGGTGAGTCAAGACTAGCAGATTATGTTATAGAAGACTTGATTCTACAAGGATGGGTGATAATTCTTTTAAATTTTCTTGATGATTATTTTTAGCCATGAAATTGTCAATAGTTTCCAAATATGCTCTAATTTTCTTGATTCTACTAATGTATAATCCATTCTACTTGATATTTCAACCACATTTTCTTCTACATATTGAATCCAATTAGTTAAATGATTGAGCCACCTAACTTCTTCTTTTTGGTCATTAGGTGTGGATGTTGAATGTTCAAGCAAGAAAGAATGTATGGTTCATTTGATGGGGTATTTTCCAACTTTTACAAATGGATTGAGTTGACGATCCAGGTTCTCAGTCTAGTTTGGATCCTTCTCCTTCAATCATATTCATTCACTTTGATTTTTAGTGATCTTGATTTTGAGATTTGGGTCCCAAAAATGGATTGGTGATAAGACATAAACAGATGAAGATCATGATTGGGAGATAATTTTAATAGGTAAGAGGGATCAAGAAGAATCATTAACTGGTGGTGGAAGAGGATAGAGAGAGCGGATATGTTTTAGTTGAGTAAGGGAATGTTTTTTCAATACAAGATGGGAATGTGATGAAAACTTTATGGACAAGTTGACTACTAAACTGTTCGGGCTCCAAATAAAAATATATATGTGACGACAAATCTATTAACCTTCCAAAATCATTTTTTTTTTTATCCATGGGGTAATGGACACCCTACAAAAAATTTGAAGCAGATAATACTGTATCTAACACTCTAAAAATGTAATGACTTTTATCGAAAATCTTTCTTTTCTTTTTTTTCATACATGAGGTAATGGACACCCTATAAAAACTTTGAAGTGGATAATATTGTATCTAACACTCTAAAAATGCAATGACTTCTATCGTGCAATCATATTGACTCGTTGAATTTCAATACATAATAATAAATTATATGTGTCATTTAAGGATAGCTTAAAATTAGGATGAACAGACAACCATCTTGTTTCATCCTGTTTTAAAGAACCTTTAAACTGACATATTATTATTACATTTGGTTCTAAGCATGTATTCAGTCTCAATGTTTAACTAAACTAGAGATGGACTATAGTCTCTATTCATCCAATATGCACATGAAACTAATCTTGAGACTTCCAATTTGTTTTACAAATTCTTTCACATTATATAAACAAATTTATTTTAGAGCTCTTTAGATTAGTTAAAAATTTTGTGTTAAATTTTGATTTTTTATATTAATTAACATTTTTTTTTTAACTTTGATTTTTTTATACAAATTAAACTTTTACATGTTAGAATAATGAAATAACTATTTTTATCTATATATATTTGATATATATATATCTTTTGTTCAAATATAAAATAATATACTAATTCAATGTTTGATACCCATTCCATTACTAATAAGTACTTCTAGATATTAGAATTTGTCCACTTATTGAGGTCGACTCATGCTAGAAGGTATTAGGAAAATAGGGCAACAATCAAATTAAAATAAATTTTGATACAAAAAGACAAATATTTGCATGCAACAAAGTTCTTTAGAACTTATTTGATTCATCTGCTTGGCAAAGAAGGCATAGAAACAATAATTTTGATAACAAAATTAGAAGATAGGTAGTTTGTGGAGTTTTATGTTAATGGATCATAGAACTTTGCATATAAATCTAATATTATAAATAATCCCATGACTTAAAACACCTAAAGTTTGAAATTTTTAATCATGATGCACAAAGATCCAGTGATAACATATCGTGTTTGGTTACATTTTCCCATTTGATGCACAAATATGTGTTGATCACATATGGCATCCAATTGCATTTTTACATTTGTAACTTTATTGCAAGAAAATATTTGAATAGTTAATATAAAATTCTTACAATTGAAATGAAAAACACTTTTTATCTAATATCATCACATACTTAATTTCTTATAAAAAAATATCAAAAATAATTATTTTGTATTTTGTATATTTATTATTTAGAACTTATAATAAATAGATTATGTAAATTTGATCAAAGAACATATATTTTTATGATTTTATATATATATAAAGCAAAGAAAACAATGCCATCTTTTTGTACTGTTATATAAAACAAACAAACTTAATAAAAGCATATGAATTACTCAAAACATAAACGAAGACCTAATTTTGCTAGGTAATGACTCAATGTAGAAAAAGTGCCTTTGAATGCCATTTTTCTTGTATGACAATCCAACCTGAACAAATATGGAACTCTTAGGTCCACCATAACGAGTCAAAACAAGCATAGATTCATTATAATCAATTATAGTAGAGTATATGGGCGGGTGCCATCAAGTAACCAGTAGGCTCGAACAACGAAGTTGAATTTCCTGCCCTCCATGGAGGACTCAAACTATGCGTTAGCCAAAATAACTCAACCATATCAATATCGAGGGAGACTCACTAGTTATGATTTGCATGATCACATACCAGAAGGCACCTATAAGTTGGAGATCCACAATGTGGATTGAGCAGACCCATTCTTACTTGAAGGCAATTGACGGATACACAAACACACATATACAGAGAAGCGAATGGCGCACCTTACTATATAATCACACGATAGATCAAACATAGATGACGAGAAAATCTAACAAAATCGAGGAATGGAGGGAGTTCAGGAATATATCATTATAGACCAAGGATGATGACAAACAGGGAACCAATGAACCATGAATCTTGAAGAGCCGACAAATGAAGATGAGATTGCCTTGGGAAATGATCAGATTCAGTGTTAGAATGATCACAAGGATCACAAAGGGAAAGAGACTGGGCCAAAATGTTGTGTAGATATTTGCTGCACATTTATGAATAAAAATATAAAGTTTTTTCTCTGCCTTTGTGATTTTTAATCACAGTATATTGCTCAATATTAATTTTCTATTTTTATTTGTGTACTGGCATTTTGTTTTCTTTTAGTTTTTATTTTTAACATATGGTATCAGAGCCAACTCAAAAAAAATATCTGGGTTTGAGAATTTGCAGCAGCAAGAGATGATGCAAAAAAAATTGTAAGGAGTGAATAAAATGAGATATGCATATGTTGCAAATTATATATTATAAAAAGAAGATTTTGTTTTGTTTTATTGCAGATTATATCTGAGCATCAAAAGTTTTCAAAGGAGATTGTTTGTTGTTAATCACAACAATAGAGAAAGTTTTTGATGTGAAGCCGTTTGAAGGAGAAAAGTGTTGTCCAAAAGGAAAATGTTCGCAGGAGATCAAAATTGTTCAATGAAGGTTCACTATTATAAGAAATATTGATAGATCGTTGTTTAATGTATGGAAGAGTTAAGGAGATTATGTGAAGAGCTGATAGTCATTGAAAGAAAGGGATAGAAGCCCTAGCCAAAAAGAGATCAGTTTAAAGTCACTGAAAGGGTAAGATAAAAAGTAAGTTGCAGTGTTTTATTTTGTTATTGCTAAGGGGGAGATCTAGTTGCTTAAATTGAAAATCACAGTTTGAGTGAAAGAAAAAGAAATTGTTTAAAGTTGGTTGAAAGGTAACTTGGTAGAAAAATCATAGTCAAGTGCAAAGGTAAAGTGTATTTAATCATTTATTTCAATGGGCAAAGTTGGTAAACATGTTATGAAAGAAAATGAAGTTTTAGAGGAAGAATTGTTGAAAGTTAGAAAAGATAATTTTGAATTAGGAAGAAAAATAGAGGAGTTGATAAAGGAGAAATATGAGTGTTTATGTGAAATTGAGAATCGTGGAAAAGAATTGGGTGATGTTAAAAGAAAGAATGAAGAATTAGAAGATAAAATAAAATTGTTTGATGAGGTTAAAAAAATGAAAGAAGATTTTGAAGAAAAACTAAAATTGTTAGAAGAAGAAAGTTGTTTGCAGAAGGAAGAAATATATAAGTTGAAAGAAGAAAATAAATGTTTAAGGAAAAAGCCAGTGGTAAGTGATGTTGCTTGTGGTATAGAAGATTTGTATTGTTCACTTGATAAATCAAGTGGTTTGTGTAATATAGCTAATACTGTTTATGATGAAAAATGTATAGATGAAGAATGTAAAGATGATGATGTGTTTGGATCGAAAAATTATGTTAATTGTAATAAGAATGGTGTTGGTTTTAAAATTATGCAAAAAATGGGTTATAAAGGTAAAGGTTTGGAAAAACATGGGCAAGGGATGAGAGATCCCATACAACCAATTGTGAGGCCAAGAAATGAAGGTCTCGGATATGGTGAGAAAGATAAAAATGATAATGTAAGTGTTACAGGTTCATGTAAATCAACTAAAACATGGATTTTATGCAATGTTCTCATTGTCATAGGGGAGGACATAAAAAAGAGAAATGTTGGGATCTTAATCCTTGCAAAATTTGTGGGTTGAAAAATCACTTAGAAAAAACTTGTTGGAACAGAGAATGGAATGAACAATCTATGAAAGATTGTATGAAGATAAATTATG
Organism: Sequoia sempervirens; assembly: GCA_007258455.2. Lineage (NCBI taxonomy): Eukaryota > Viridiplantae > Streptophyta > Pinopsida > Cupressales > Cupressaceae > Sequoia > Sequoia sempervirens. The sequence goes on along the minus strand of VDFB02281492.1, from coordinate 33,458,537 downwards.
GGTGGATCGATGGATCCAATTGGAGAAAAGTTACAGGTATGTTTAAAAGGATGTATAAGCCTAAATATTGGCATAGTAAAAGCAATGTTGGTTTTCAAACAAAGTTTGAAGAATGAAAATGCCAAAGCAAGTGGTCAAAATTAAGGGGGAGTGTTAAAAAGTAATTTCTCCCATTGGTTGAGGAAATAGAAACTATAGTTTTGCATGAGCAATATCTATTGTAATTAGAAATAAGCTCAAATTTAGTTAAGTTTTTCTACAGTTTGCATGTTCTAGATTTTTCCTGTAAGTTGTGAAATCCTCTATAAAAGAGACATGATATAATTGATTTTGAGATGTAATCAAATCTGATGAAGTAATTAAAATATATTTTATGTAGCAGCACATTGTGCAAATTATTGTGCTTATCTGAATTGATGTGTTGAGCAAGTTATTGTTTTCTATGTATTGTTGGAAAGCATCATAGAGAACCCTTTCCAATAAGGGATTCCTAGAGAGCTTCAGAGCCATTAGAGCTAGTTCATTCAGATCTATGTGGTCCAATTGAGGTTGCTTCATTATCTGGTATGAGATACTTTTTGACCTTTATTGATGACTACAGTAGAAAACTTTGGGTGTATCCTTTGAAAAATAAATCAGATACTTTCAAGAAATTCAAAGAATTTAAAGAACCAGTTGAAAAGCAAAGTGGTTATTTTCTCAGAATTTTAAGGACTGATAGGGGTGGAGAGTATATTTCTCATGATTTTCATAATTTTTGTATTGAAAATGGCATAAAAAGGCAGCTAACAACAAGGTATACACCGCAGCAAAATGGTGTAGCTGAGAGAAAAAATAGAACAATTTTAAATATGGTAAGGAGTATGCTTAAAGTTAAGAGTTTACCAAAAGATTTTTGAGCAGAAGTAGTTTGTTGTGCAGGTTATATTTTGAATATATGTCCTAAAAATTCAGTTTGGGGCATGACACTAAAAGAAGCATGGGGAGGATACAAACCTCGGGTAGATCACCTAAGATTTTTTGGTTGTATTGCTTATTCTCATGTTTCAGATGCACTTAGATGTAAATTGGATGATAAGGCAAAAAAATGTATTTTTGTTGGGTACAGTGAAGAATCTAAAGCATATAGGTTGTACAATCCTGAGACAAAGAAGTTGGTGATAAGTAGAGATGCAAAGTTTATTGAAGATCAGGAATGGAGTTGGAATCTGAAAGAGAAATATCAACAAGTTAATATTCAAGATGAAGTTGTAAACACAGGAGCTAGTAGTAGCATTCAACAATCAGCATTAAGAAGAATTTCTTCTTCATCTTCATCTAGTCATGGTAATGTTTCATCATCCACCTCTGTATCTCCAAAAAGGTGGCAAAAAACAAGGAGCTTGTCTGACATATATCGAGAAACATCAGAGGTAAATGAAGATACTTTTCATTTTGCATTTTTTGCTGATAGTGATCCTATTACTTTTGAAGAAGCTATAAATGATGATAAATGGATTAAAGCTATGAATGAAGAAATTGCAGCCATAGAAAATAATCAAACTTGGGAAATTGCAGATCTTCTTGAGCATAAGAAGCCAATTGGAGTAAAGTGGGTGTATAAAACAAAGTACAATGAGCAAGGTAAAGTGAATAAATACAAGGCCAGGTTGGTAGTGAAGGGCTACAAACAAAAATCAGGTATTGATTATAATGAAGTTTTGCACCTGTTGCTAGAATGGATACTATTCGTATGATTTTAGCTCTTGCAGCTCAAAAGGGTTGGAAACTTTTTCATATGGATGTAAAATCAGCATTTTTGAATGGTGTATTGGAGGAAGAAATTTACATTGAGCAACCACCTGGTTATGAGATTAATGGTGAAAAAGGTAAAGTGCTCAAACTAAAGAAAGCTTTGTATGGTTTAAAACAGGCACCTAGAGTTTGGTATGAAAGGATTGAATCATATTTTTTGAAAAATGGTTTTGAAAAATGCCCTTATGAGCCCACCTTATTCTTAAAACAAAATCAGCAAAGAGATGTTATGATAGTTTGCATTTATGTTGATGATTTGCTTTATACTAGAAATAATGAAAACATGCTTAGAGATTTTTCAATGGAAATGAAGGGTGAATTTGAGATGACTGATCTTGGTTTGTTGCATTATTATCTTGGTATTGAAGTAACTCAAAATAGTGATGGGATTTTTATTTCACAAGAAAAGTATGTAAATGATATTTTGAAAAGGTTTAAAATGGAAAATAGTAAATCAGCAATTACACCTATTGCCATGGGTATGAAGTTGAGCAAAAAGGATGAAAGCAAAAAAGTAGATTCTACTTTGTATAAAAGTTTGGTTGGAAGTTTAATGTATTTAACTACAACAAGACCAGATATCATGTATGCAGTAAGCTTGATAAGAAGATTTATGGAGGATCCACATGATACACATCTACAAGAAGGTAAAAGAATACTAAGGTATGTGAAAGGGACAACAAATCATGAAATTTTTTATGAAAAGAAGAATGATTTGAAGTTAACTGGTTATACAGATAGTGATTGGGCTGGAAATCAAGATGATAGAAAAAGTACTTCTGGATATGTTTTTAATCTTGGTTCGGGTGTAATTTCATGGTCCTCAAATAAACAACCCATTGTTGCATTGTCTTCAGCAGAAGCAGAATATGTGGCAGCCACTTCAACAGGTTGTCAAATAGTTTGGTTAAGAAAAATGATGGAAGCATTGTTGCAGCCTCAAATGGAAGAAATGGTTATATTTTGTGATAATCAATCAGCTATTGCACTTTCTAAAAATCTAGTCTTTCATGGGAGAAGCAAACACATAGACATCAAGTTTCATTTCATCAGGGAGTTGGTTAAAAATAATGAAATTAAACTTTCTTATTGCAGGTCCAAAGATCAAGTTGCTGACATTTTGACAAAGCCTTTGAAAGAGGAAGATTTCAATAGATTGAAGAATCTTTTAGGAATGAAAGCTGTCACATAAATCAGATTTTAGGGAGGATGTTAAAATAGTAAAAAATCTATTTTTTGTGGTTGTAAATGGGACAGTTTCCCATAGTTTTGTTTTTTTGGCCATTTTAAGTTGGGAAAGTTTCCCAACATACTTTAGAAACTTTTATAGTTGCTCTATATATTTCATATTTTCTGAATAAAGCTGTGTAGATATTTGTTGCACATTTATAAATAAAATTATGAAGTTTTTTCTCTGCCTTTGTGATTTTTAATCAAAGTATATTGCTCAATATTAATTTTCTGTTTTTTATCCTGCGGTAATCGCATTTTGTTTTCTTTAGTTTTCTGGTTTTAACAGGAGGTCTTTTCTGTTAAACCCGTTTTGCAATTGATTAATTTTTTCTCTTTTCTTCAAAAAAAACTTTCCATTTCCTTTTGATAATGGCTCTTCAGTTTCCTAAGGATACAGGTCCCTTCCAAGGAGATGCTGATGACTTCAACAATGAGGTCCAAGTTAGCAAGGAAAGAGTACTCTCCAACAATAACAATTCCCTATCCCTCTTTCTAGGAATTGGAAAATTCCATAGATAAATTGGGGTTGTGCCCCATCATACCATCAACATAGCAGGCCATCTTGCCCCTTTGAAGGAGATTCCATACGTCCTTGTCATTCTTCCAAGCCTCACAGGAGGTGGGCTCATCTTGGACAAGGTCACATCCCATAGTGTGTGAGGTCCCCGAGCTTAATGCACACGCTTGACAATAGCTGGCAGGAATAAAAACAACTACTGACTTCACACAATCTAGATTTACCTTCAAATCTGGGTCTGACAATGCTCAATGTTTTGTTGAACAATACTAGTAACATTGGAATCAAACTTCAAATATAGCAATGAATAGATTAAAAGCAAACTGTGCACACCATATAATGAATATTATTACTCTGCTTGCAACAGAATTGCGCAAATACAACAAACAAATACTCCCAGATGTGTAGAAGTTTCAAATCAATAATAATTCTCACACAAATTGCAAGAACAGAAACTCATATATTTATATTTCGATCTGAGAAGATACACTGGAACGAATGCCGCACGATGGACAGAACCACCCCAGATGACCTCTGGTGAATAGACTATTGATATAAGCGTTCACAAACCTTCTAGATAATGACTTTGAATGTTGACTCCCTGACGCAGATCCTCCAGACTGAATGCTCGAATAACATAGCCAGGCGTCTCGTGATGAAACGAAGTTCTCCTGGATTGTCCCGTTCGAGCCTGAGGATCAAGCGATGAAGGCTCCGTCGCCCTTACAGTGGCGCCGTCGCCTATGCTGTATGCTCCCGGAGCAATGTTCCGATCGGATGATTAGACGGATTCGCTACAGATGCATCTGCAATTCCAATAATGGAATACGAAGTCCGTGACCTCCCGTGAGCTCCTGACCCTCTATCGAAAACCAGTATGATGATGCCAAACTCCCGTGATGCTATCGCGTGATGAGAGATCTGGGTTCCTAATACTATCAGATGCGAGGTGCGGTTCTGTGCTCTCGCGAATGGTAAGCTTGTCCGTTTGATGAACTCGTCTCTGTTTGGTGCGGCCTGCACTCGATAAACGGAGGATCCCGTAAGATACCCTGAAATCGCGCCGAGAGGGAATTCGCCCAGTATGCACAATGTATGTCGCTCCTTTCACTCCTCTCTGCAGGATCAGAAATACACCATAGACCTGTATAAGCGAATGATTGGATGATGGAAGGTTGAATACGAAATCCCCAGGCCGACACTACGTGCGTACCTGGTTGCCTCGCGCGAGCAGCTACGCTCTCGCCGATGGTAGGCAAAGACTCAAGTCCAAATTCTGTCGTGATCCCAGACAACCAAAGAGCCCATATAAATACTGAAGAATAAGCCTCCCAAAAGCACGTCGGCCCAAATTACTAATAGATTTATTTAAATTTAAATTTTATTTTATCAATAATTTAAATTTATTATTTAATATTTAATTTAGCATTTAAAAATGCTCTCTTTTCCACCAACAGTAAAGAGGTCCCAAATTGGGGACATGACATAGTGGTATTCACAACTAGCAGAGTAGGCTAAGGAACTCTATAGAGACGCCCAACAAAATGCACAAAAAAACACTGAGGAAGCTTATGAAAGGACATGATGGGATGGAAATATTTCCATAAATGAAATCTGTGCTAGTTGTCGAATTGAGCTGAAAAATATTTCAGCTCGAGCTCAAAGTTATAATGCATTTTCATCATTTAGTAATAACACACA
>VDFB02281492.1:32982479-33453192 GCA_007258455.2 Sequoia sempervirens | reverse complement strand
ACCAAGATTAGGTTTCTCAAGACTGACCCCAGGACCCTGCATATGGTCAATCCTGGGAAAAAAATTATGGGCTAATCTTCACTAATCAAACTACTTAATAGATTCACTAATTGGTAATATTTCTGGTAAACATTAGCCAATTTTTATTTGAAATTCACCAAAATTGAATATATTCACCTAAATCTACCAGCACTATTTGTAAATGTTATGTGCACATAAAGCTTAAATTTTGTAATATTTACTGACTATTCTATGCTTCTTAAAAAAAAAAATCCTGTTCTTAATCCCTGTCTAATATACAAGTGAAGATGATACTAGTAAGGTTTAAGAACCTTCGACAGTTTATGGCTTCTGATAACAGTTGCATGTCTAACTCAAAACATATTGGCTGCTTTATTTCTGCCTATTTTCTGTTTTTTGTATCTTGGTTCTGAAAAAAAACCTTTTAGTATGGCATGTTGCCACTTTCTTTCTTTTTTTTAAACATTGGATCGGAAACTAGAATCCTTTTATCTTATGGAATCTGGCACTGCTGCTGTCTAACAAGTAGTTTTGAATATGTTTCTAATATGAGGCTTATGTCTTTAGTTATAACATACCATTTGGCAGCTTTGTATTTTGATGTAATTAATAGAAATTTCAACTGTTTTAAAAATTTAATTTAGGTTTCAGAATACTCACAAGAATATGTTCCTCAAAGGCACACGTTTCAGATAATGGTTATAAATGAATGTTCCCAGCATCAATCCACCCCATCCAACCACCCGTGCAGCTCCCAAAAACGATGCATCGAGATGGAGAACATCTGTCTGATAGTAGAACATGACAGTTGAGATGTTTGGAATTGTAACTTGAGCTAGAAAGAACCACAGCATTGGCCTGATATTGCCACAACACATTACTGTCAGAATAAGTTTAAGCAAACACGTAAAGAAAGCCTGAAAATGTCACCAAAACCATATAACTGTAGTGACTATTGTATAAAAGAATATTTAAGTATGAGTGGCTTCCACTTAATTAGTACCGTAAAATTATAGGTTGTCTCATGGCCTGAATTAGAGTACTAAAAGCAGACTTCACATTAAGGAGCCATGGTTTTTCTCTGTAATCTTTATGATCAACTCTCTTTGACTCAGACTCAGATATTTTCTTCTCTCCCTCGATTCCATGAGGTTTTTTCCTCCTCCTCATACCATCCACTTTGTGAATGTCAAGTAAGGAATGCTTATCCTCAGAAAAAGATATTTCTTCCTTCATGGATGTGTCATCCTGCATCCTCTCATTACTTTCCTCTACAATCTCTCCTGATTTTTTCTTCTCAACTTTAACCCAATCTTCATCATCTTGTGTAACCTGTTCTTCCAAAACATCAGTACTGACATGTGGAGAGAATTCAGATTCTCCTCCATCATCCTTCTCTTCTGGGTTTTCAAGTATACTTTTTGGCATGTCAGGAGGTTCTTGTTCATTGCTGACCTCAGTATTTACCTGTTCATCTGTCTTAGAACTGCTTGAAGACTTTTCTTCAACCAAGCTACAGGCAAACAATTGAACAGTAGGAAATATGGAGAAAAGAAGATATATCATTTGGATCCTCAAGTTAGATAGTGCATAACCACCAATTAAGCTGCCAGCTATGCCTCCAACTGCCATAGCCAACCATGATAGCGACTGCAGATCACCAGCATATGCTGCCCTGCTCAAAGACAATTTGTTTTAGTTTATAATCCAGGTAGAACAAGCCAGCATATTAGTTAAGTTACAGAACACTGAAGCTAACCTTTCCTGCCTTGCAGCCTCTGCAACCATTGCATCAATAACAACGTCAGCCATTGCTGAACCCAAATTTTGAAATGTTAAAAGTATTGTGAGAAAGGCATATGAATTTCTCAAAGATTTGATGACCCCAAGGAAAAGCCATGGAACCAGTGAAAGGATGCTTGCTATAATCAAATATGGCAGCCTCTTTCTGCCTTGAATGGGTACACAGTCTGACAATATTCTGCATATACATAGCTCAGATTTTAGTGCAAATAAAGGAAACAATGTCACTAAAAAATGAAACCATCATTGTGAAAAGATGGCAAATGTGTTGTGAAATCTATTCCATATGTTATCTTCAGGGCTTTTCTTCAAATGAAGCCTACCCATATAGAGGTTTTATACTCCATGGGAAAAATGCAATTGAAACCAAAAATTGAGAGGCGGAAGGGCTCAATTTAAGTTCATCCTTCAACTGGTATGAAACTGCAGTCCACGCAAAGGATCTAAAGCCCTGAAAAATAAGAACAAATTGTCAAATAGATGCACTTGTAAGGACATAAGAGCTGAAACACACATAAGTCCTTTCAAACAAGATTCAAGACCATCCTTCTTTCCAACTTCCATCTATCCTAGAAATACATCCTCATGTGTCCTAGTGTTTGTATCAAAAATTTGTATCCTTTAATTTACTAGAGCATCTTGAGCAAGACTACCATGGCTAAAGTAAATGCCAATTTTGTCTACTTATAGTTATTATCTAAGCATTCTGCATGCAGTGCAGCATGAAAGCAACAGCATGAGCACCTATAATCGAGGGAACTCAAGCTGGTTAAGTGGCAAATTTTGCTTTAACAGCATTAGAGAAAAGAAAAGGTCATGCAACTATTCTTTGCTACACATATTTCTACTAACTTAAAAGTGCAATTCTTTCAAAGTAAGCCAAAAAGAGTTTACTGAGTATTTCCTAGTAGTACATAGTAAATGATGGTGTCTAGTTCAGTTCCTGGTCACTACAAATTCTACAAAATTGGCCTCAAAGCCATTAAAACCTGTACTCAATTGTGGGATCTGAGGGCTCAGTCATCCAAAGAGTCCATCCTATAATGATATCTTTCCTTGAACTGATGAATGTAAACAAGATTGAGGATTCTGCCTCACATCATGTTATGTAAGTGCTGTTCTTTTGTTAGGAAACTTCTTGAAATATGTTTACTGCACAATGTGGACTTCCTTTATGCTTAGATGTAAGGCCAGACCATAATAAAGCTAATCAGAGGAGGAATCGCACAACTGAGGCAGTGACGAGAGGAACAAAAACACCAGCATTCTTCCTATGTTATCAAACTGACTTATGAATCATCTATTCATCTGGGTGGATGTCAATTTATGTTCCAAAAAGTGCACAAAGATGAATTTTAGATACAAAGGCAAGCATTCTTGTAAAAGTGAATAAAAATTGCAAGGGAAGTTGTAGAGAAACCTGAGTCCAGTATATCAGACAAATAAGCAGAAGGAATGGAATCCCAAAGCTGCTCTGCAACTGCCTAATCCAATTCATGGTGCTTAAATATGCTCCACAGAAAATTGAATCTCCAATTTGTCTTATCTCCTCAGCTACTATTTCGTTCTAGAATCAAATGAAAACCATATTAACAAAACAACCATTCTTAATCGGTAAAAATAAAACCAGAAACAAATGCATGAACATTTCACCCTAATGAAAGATAAAGAAGTGTTCACATATGACAAGAGTTGAATTGATATAAAGTCTAGTCCATTAAAAAGAAAAACCATTCTTAATCAGAATATATAGCCCAAATGAAAGAGAAACCAATGTTCTTTAATACCAAGAACTGCATTAATCGAAACCTGTGAATTACTGACACACATAGATCTCACTAATGAAAACCTGTGATTTACCAACACCTAAATGAATCTTACCTATTAAATCCTGTGAAATACCAACATCCACATGAATTATCCTAATGAAAACCTCCAAATTATCTCCACCCGCATACATTTTACTGATATCAAATACCGGATTACTAACACCCACATCAATTTTACTGGTAAATACCTACAAACTACCAACAGCCACATCAATTTTACAAATACCAACACCCACATGAATTCTTTTTTTCCCTAATGAAAACGTACAAATTAGCAAACACCCACATAAATTCTACTATTAGTCACCTACGAATTACTGACACCCACATGAATTTAACTGATAAAAACCTACTAATTAGTAATTACTAAACACCCAAATAAATTTTACTACTATAACTGAAATGCAAAATTCTCTGAAGCAAAACCTACGAATTATCAACGCCCGCGTGAATTTAAGTCATAAAAACCTACAAGTTATCAATTTCCACATGAAGTTTACTAATGAATCCTGCTAAATATCAAAGCTCACATGAATTCCGCTCAAGAAAACCCGCAAACCGCCAACACCCACATAGGTTTGGACAATTGAATTTCAGCGAATTGTGCATTCAAAAAGCCAAATGCGTTCATTTTTATTTAAAAGAAATAAACGAAAACCATTTGAGACGGTAACGTGGCCTGTAAATTCAATATAATTCAAGTCTGATAGAGAAAATAGATCAGATCTTACCTTCGAAAATATTTAGAAAGAATTTAACATCCACTACAGCCAAAAACGAAATATCTACCTGCAAACCCGCCAAAAAATACGCAGGCCAAGACAACACTGATTATTTTCCAGTGCTTTTTGAGATGAATGCTTCTCCTTAATTGACAAGTAAACAAGAACAAATAAAGCAACAGAAGATCTCGTAATAGTGCTAATTTATATGCTGGCAAAATGAGCGTTGCGAATTTGTTTTTTAACTGTATTTTCAGTTATAGTCCTCATTATATTACGTGTTTCGAATTTTGAGGGTTTTCAAAAGTCAAAAAGTGAGAATTGGTCATAAATTCACAAGGATGAGTACAAAATTTTATTTGATCTGTATGTCGCATATTTGTATTTTTATATTTATCTGTAATATTTTTATAGTTTATTAATAGAATAAAGTATTATGATATTGCTATCAGGGTTCAACCGTGTAGTCTTCGAGTCAAACTCATTGACCCATGTTTCATGAGTAGTGGTTCACAAGAACCTATCTCTCATGATAATGAATGGTCCACTTAGCACTCATTGCATCTAGGTGATGCTCACAGAGGTGAAGCATTGGGTCGTCCCGGGAGGTCACCCATCCCAGTACCGCTCTAGCTCAAGCGCACTTAACCATAGAGTTTTCCCAAGGTTAAGCCCACTTAGCTTGCAACCCCACTGGTTAAGCGCGCTTGAGCTAGAGCGGTACTGGGATGGGTGACCTCCCGGGACGACCCAGTGCTTCACCTCTATGAGCATCACCTAGATGCAATGAGTGCTAAGTGGACCATTCATTATCATGAGAGATGGGTTCTTATGAACCACTACTCATGAAACATGGGTCAATGAGTTTGACTCGAAGACTACACGGTTGAATCCTGATAGCAATATCATAATTTGACACACTGTGGAAAAGTATAAAGTATCATATGTATTGTAATTATGTTGCTTTTGGATTAGATTGTGTGTAAGTTTTTTCATCATCCAAAAGCAACATTATGAATTATGGAAATCTCATATCATTAAGTCATATATGTCATTACATAAAATTATACCAAGCTAAATTACTTTAATAAATTTTAAAATTGTAGTATATGGTCTAAATTTAAAAAGTGGATGATAGACTATCAAATTCTAGACTTGATCACAATATATCTAGAAGAATATCTAGATCATATTTTTAACTAATTGAAAATTAAAAACACATTAATGTGTATCCTAATTCTAGACAATGCAAGAAGAATGTATGTAGACTTTCTTACATAAAGTGGTCATTATATTATACAAGAGAAGGAAAAAAATGCAATCCAAATCTTAATAAACAAAAAAATGTACTTTTGTAAGGGTGAAAGGTATATGTCTTCTAATTTTACACTATTTTGTGTATGTGTGTTGACATATAATTCTACCATACTGTGAATGATGAAAATGTGAATCACAAATATTAACAATGCAATGAAAGTACAAAATTCATATTTCAACAATTACTCAATAAAGTTTAAGATCTATGCATAAAATCAAATGATAAACAATAATGTCATAACAAAGATCTTAGATTGCTCTATTGTTTCTTTGATAAGTAGTTGAATGCTTGATGTAGATTTGTTCTCACATTTTTAGCATAACCTTGATATCAACATGATAGAATGAAGGTTTGATGCTTGACAATGGATGCTTGACAAATGTTTGCTTGACAATGATAACTTGATAATGCTTGATAGTAAAAGTGTTAAGATTTGATCATGAGAGCTAGAGGGATCTGACAATAAAAGTGTTAGGGAGATTTGAATGAAATGAAAGCTTCTTATTTATATGTTTCACTTGATATTTGATAAATGGGGGAGATGAAGATGAGATAATTAAAAATTATTTAATTATTATAGATATGATAAAAAGATTAAGATAATTAAATAACTAAAGATTATTTAATTATTATGAATGAAAAGAGGAAAATGTTAGTCTAATTAAATAATTAATATAGATAAAATAAATGACAAGGATAATGATGAAATGATAAGATGAAAATGCATTAGTCATTGTTGGGTGTCTATACACATGATTTTTTATTAATTTGATATTTTAATTTACCCTCCATTCAAATTGACTTCAAAAATTACAATTCTTACATCCTAATATATTGGTTTCTCTACTAAGGTTTAAAATTGTAGGTGCAACCTTGACCTAGTTCAAGGTTGCACATATGGGATCCACCCACCTTTTAAAAAAATTAATTTAATTATGGCCTTAGGCTAACTCAATCCAAACTAGTTCTTATGTGTCAAGTCTTGCACCTAAACTTTTAAATTTTGTGCCTAAGACATGTATAAAAGGACATCACTCGTAGGTTCTTTGCATATTACTTATCATCCAATATCATCCCTTTTCATCTAAAATCACTCATTATTAGCATTTTTTCAATCATATTCACCCATACCCTTACCATTACACTATTTTGCATTAACTATTATAAATGCCTTGAAATTTGTATCACTAAATTTGATACTCATAGTTATTGCAATAAGTCACTCTATCACTCATTGTCATTTCTCAAAACCTTTATTAGCTTAACTAAATCACTATAAGTTGCATTAGTCACTTGTGTTTTGGAACTGCATCAAAATTATCGAATCAATCAACAAGGCGTGATTGTAATTGAGGAATTCTCAAGGATTTGAACTTCCAATGGTGTTCTTCAATTCCACTAAGAATTATTGGTGTAGAAAAGAAATTATTGTGGGAACTAAAGAATTGAACCTCGGGTTTAGGGATGCAATAAAGGCTTAAATCCCACCATTCAAGTCAAAATCAAGCATAAGAGGATCAAGGCCATATGTATGGGTTTGAACAGTGTCCACACACAATCAAAAAATTTACAAAGCATGTTTGCCTTAGTTTTTTCATCTAAGATCAAATTTCAAGAAGAAGATAGTAAACATTTATCAAAAATTTCAATCTCCCCCTCTCTAACCATTTTTTATTTTTAGTTATTTATTTCATATCTAATCAAGTACACTTTTTTTATTAACTATAATATCTAAGGTGATGTAATCATTATTATTTATTTACATTTATTTACTCTAGATATTTATTTAGGGCCATTATATTTACTTATATAAATTTATGAACCCATTAAATTGTACACTCCCTAAGGCTTTTTCCTTATATTTTTATCCTTTCGCATTCTTTTTAGATGTGATATTTTATTTTGGATTTGATTAGGGTTTAGATCTACCCTCACTTTTGCTTCATCACTATATATTGCATAATCTTTTGAGTCTTGTTGTTTTCTACTTCTTTGATCCTTACCCCACCTACCTTCCTTTTGATTGTATTTCATTTTTAGATATTTCACAATGGCTTGTATTCAATCCCTATCTTTGGCCTATGTGTATTCATATATGAAGGATCCTAATGTCTTTTCACCATTTGTTGCATATTACTTGTTTTTCTCAAGGATATCATCTATTTTTTACCACATGGAGGGTTCTTTGTGCTCTATACATGCATTGATTCATAATGTATCTCCTTTTTCATATTTTATGCACTTTTTCATCCATGTTAGACAACTTTTATTCATTTATTTACATGATATAGGATGATTATACACCTTGTGTGACAAATGAGGATACAAATTTAGCTTTATTTTTCATGCTACATTTAGGAATTACTTCATGTGATGTTATTATACCTACTAAGAATATTCCTTCTACATCTCATGATATTTATCATATCACATCTATGGACTCGTGTACACATACCTCTATTGTTACTTCAATGATTTGTTTGTTGATATAGGATTATTTATATATGATGATTATCTTAGTGGTGAACTTTACAACAATTATATTCCTTTATGACTAGAGATATGCCTCTATATGATCATCCTTGCTCTTCATCTTCTCATGATGTGGTTGATGATATTTACTTCATAGTGACATTTTTTATGCTAATGATGCTTTATTATGTGGTGATAATACATTTCATGTTTCCAATGCATGATTAGTTGTGATCCTTTATTGTCTATGTATATCACTTTAGCCCTAACTTGTATGAATTCATTCAACATTTATGATTCATGAATGATGTACTTATAACTGATAATGATGGTGTTTTTCACTTCTTGTTTCTTAATTATTTATTTAATGGGGATCTTCATGATGTGTGTGTGTTCTTGATGACAAGGATTCACCTTCTTTATCGCATGATGTTATAAATTATGATCATGCTTCTCAATCAATAAATATTATTGGTACACAATTTGCAAACATCTCTCATAATTTTTTGGATTTTATGCTTTATAGTGCTCACATTTTTAGAGATATTTGGAATGATACATTTAGTTATTATGGAAATGGTTATGAATATAGGTGTATATGCATGTGTAAAAAATGTCTTCATATATCATGTCATGCCCAAAATTTCACGACATGAAAATAGAATAAAAAATTAAAAATTAAAAAAACACATCGATTAAGCACTCATACCCTAACAAGGTGGAACTTGTAACAATCTATATTTACAATTTGTGGAGGTTCAACAAAGACACTTACTTTGTGTGAGCCCTTAGCGTGAAGTACAAAAGTCACACAAATGAGTTAGGACTTGAATGGTATGCCTCATTGCTAAAGTGTGATATGGCCTTTAAGTCTAAACTTAAGTTGTGTAATACCCTTAAATTTAATGTTGATAATTATCATGCATGGACATAATTTTCCTTTGAACTTCATCATAAGGGAAATTTCAATGACCATCTTAGAATATTTATTTCTTCCCGCACATAAGAATTTTCTCCTTCACCCATAATTTATGCCCACACACAATATTACCAATGACATACACACACACATATATATACATATGTATACATATACATACACACACATATACATGTATATATACATACATATATATATATATATATATACATATACATACGTACACATACATACATATACATACACACACACATATATATATATATATTCAAATTGGATGATTCCCTAGCTCTAAATTTATAAGATTGGTCAGTGACATGATAATAATATAGTTGAATTGGATTCCAACCTTAGTCCATTTAGATTCTTACTGGCATTGTTAATTATATTAAATTTGGAAACCATTTGATTTTACATAATATTCTTATACTATTACTACTTTAATTATTTTTTCTCATTGTACTCGTTATTACTTATGTATATCTGTTAATGTTTCAAGCTATGGCATTATCTATTTATTTTAAGTATATATTGGGCACAACCCTCCCAATATACTTAATGTAATAAAACTTATTAAGGGGGGCCCTAAATTTCAAGGTGGAGGGAGAGATGGCATTGACATGGAGAGATTGCAGAACAAAGAGTCAGTTGGTCATATGAAACCGCCAGACCTTTATGGAGCCCTTCCTTCTCACATCTTTGGGTCGCAAAGGTGCATTCAAGCATATTACAAAGGATATCACGCCCTCGAACAGAGCTCCTGTGGGCATTTCAGGTGGGTATAGTATTCTTATTGGAGGTAAATAAAAAACGTTTTAGATTTTATTTTGTTTTGTTTTACAAGTTTTAATAGGTAGAGAGGTTAGAATGGCCATTGGTCGCTTTGAAACCCACGACTTTCCCTTGCAGGCCACGGCTTGGAAGGACTCGCGGCCTCCAAGGGAGCCGAGCGGCCCACAACCAACACCGCCTCAATGGGGGGCTTAAATCTTAGCTCCAATATAGTTATATTTTTTTTATTCTATTTTTTTAGTTTTTCTTGTTTGTCCATTTTAATTTTATTATTATTATGTGAATGGTATGATCAGGTGATTATTTGAGAGGATTTTTTTTTTTCAATCACACCTTGGTGTACAATGGGTACGTCGAAGAGGTGTGGAAGGTCAATTAAGGAAAAAATTGGACTATTTTTTGCATATATTTGTGTAGTACATGAGGTCAATTGGTAGGCCATTTAGGAGATGATGTTGTTTGTGCAACAAAGTTCTCAATGGAGAAGTGATAGCTTCAAATCAACCATGCATCTACTTATAGGGATCCAAACATGAATGAAACAAAACCTTTGAATTAGAAAATAATTAGGCTCCATTTCCAATAGGCTCATGTTATGTTTGCAATAGGGAGGGAGGGAGAGAGAGAAAGGGAGAGATAAATGATAGAGAGAGAGGGGATATATAGAGAGAGGAAGATATGGATATATATGGAAATGGAGATGGAGGTGGAGGAGAGGTCTATGGAGAGATAACCTGGGAAATATATTAATGGGATTGGTAGGCCATTTAACAAATGATGATGTTTGTGAAACAAAGGTTTCAATGGAGAAGTGATAGCTTCAAACCAACTATGCATCCAAATACAAGGATCCAAACATAACTAAAACAAATCCTCTAAATAAAAGAAAAAGAGAGGGAGAGAAAGAAGGGGAGGTGGGAGGTAGAGGTAGATAGCTCAAAAGATAGAAAGGGAGAGAGGGAGTGATATAGAGAGATAGAGAGAAAGATAAAGAGATACAGGGAGACAAAGAGGAGTGAAAGGGAGATATAGAGAAATAAAGAGATAGAGATATAGAGCAAGAGAGATGGATTGAATAAGAGAGATAGGTAGAGATAATGAGATATACATAGAGGGGGAGGGAGAGATAGGGAGATAGAGATAGAGATAGAGATAGAGATAGAGGGGCAAGAGTGAGAGAAATAAGGTGACAAAGACAAGTAATAGAGAGAGGTATAAAGAAAGAGGGAGAGAGAGATATAGAGGGGGGGAAATAGAGAGATAGAGATAAAGATTGAGATATGGAGAACGAAATAGGGATTTTTTGTGTATATGAGTGAGAGAGAGAGAAGTACAAAGTGAGAGATAGAGAGGGATATAGAGACATATAAATAGATAAAAAGGGAGGGAGAGTGAGGGAGGGAGGGAGATAATAGATAGGGGAGAGATGAGAAGTAGAGAGATATAGAGAGGGAGTGATAGGGAGAGAGAGGGAGAGATAGATATAACTTGGAAAATATAGAAGAGGTGTGGAAAGTTAATTAGGAAAAAAATTGGTCTCCTTTTTGCATAGATTTGTGTGGTACATGAGGTCAATTGGCATGCCATTTAGAAAATGATGTTTGTGAAACACAGGTCTCAATAGAGAAGTGATAGTTTCAATCAACTATGCATCCACTTACAAGGATCCAAACATAGTTGAAACAAAACCTATGAATCAAGAAGGTAATTAGGCTCCATTACGAGATATATAGTGGGGAAGAATGAGAGAGAGAGGGGTAAGGAGACATATAGGGAATAGATTTATAGAGAGGAAGATAGAGATGGAGATGGAGATGGAGATATATATAGGGGTATAGAAAGATGGAGATATAACGAGATAGAGATAGGGGAGAGATGAAAGAATAAATATGGAGAGATAGAGATAGAGACAAAGATATATATAGGTCTAGGAAGAGGGAGGGGGGGAGAGAGAGGGAGAAAGATGGATGGATAGAGAGAGGGAGACATGTCTAGAGATAAAGGAGAGAAGGTAGAGGGAGAGGGAGAGATAAAGATAGAGATAGGGAGATGGAGAGGAAGAGATAGAGAGATATAGATGATGAGATAAAGTGATAGAGAGATAAAGATATAAGGAGATATAAAAAGGGGGAGGGGAGAGAGAGAGAGAGAAGAAAATGGAGATAAGTGGAGATAGAAATAGAAGGGAGATAAAGAGAGGGAGAGATAAAGATATATGGGAAGAGAAAGAGAGAGAGATAGAGATATGCGGGAACAAAAGGGAGAGAGATGTAGAGATAAAGAGATAGAGAGAGAGTGGGGGAGCAAGGGAGAGACAAGGAGATAGAGATAGGGAGGGAGAAACATGGAGTGTGTGTGTGTGTGAGGGAAAGAGATATAGAGATAGAGATAGGAAGGGAGAAACATGGAGTGTGTGTGTGTGAGAGAGAGAGAGATACAGAGATAGAGATAGGGATGGAGAAACATGGAGTGTGTGTGTGAGGGAGATATGGAGAGATAGAAAGATATATATAGAGGGAGGGAAAGAAATAGAAAGATAGAGATGGAGACAAAGAGAGGGAGAAAATATAAATAAGTGGGCTAGGGTACTTAGCTCTTGAATTAATCTTATGGAATAATTATACTAATGTTATTTTGAATTAATTCACCACTATTATGAAAGTATCCACCTTGGTTTGATAAATTTCTTAAAGTCTAAGCTATAAAAAAATGGTAAATCAATTTTAAGCTCTACAAGGTTGACCTTGCTACTGTGTTGTTAGTTTCTTCTTCCAATTTTTTCGATGTTGCCACTGTTAATGTGCATTGTTCATCTTTGATTATACATCCATCTCCTATATTCTTGAACTAACTTTTGAAGTTTCGTCGAATTTAATTTGAACCATCTAGGTTTTGAAATGTTCCCTTTGGCTTCTTTCATTAATATAGCATAATCAACTTTATCAATCTCATTAATAGGAGCTAGGAAATTTTATTTTTTTGATAGAAGGGTGAAAATTTATTCAATCAGAGAAAATCCAAGATTACAAGCAACAAGAATACAAACAACCAAATCTAGGAAGGCATATTCAGCCACCAAGAACCAAAGAACACCAACCCACCTAAACAGGGAAACCAAAAATTGTTTATGGACCACACATATCCTCATGAATCAACATTTTTCAATTTATGAGAATAGTCACTAGGAAGTTGCTCCCATTCATCCATCTTCCAGTCACCCCTAAACTTTGAAGCCCATTTAGAAAGATAATCCACCACATTGTTCCACTCCCTAAGGATATGAACAAAGGACACCATCTCAAGTGAATTGCATAACTGATGAATCTGCCACATAGTCGAAGATAGTTTTGCCAATTCACCCCATCAATACTCTACTTATTTAATAAATTAATCATGATCTATGAATCTGATTCACAAATAATCTTACACCATCCAAGAGCACCATCCTTTTCCAAGGCATCAAGAATAGCTAGAGCCTTCATGATATTATTAGTCTAGATGCCTTGATACTTGGAGACTAAGAAAAGGGAAGCCCTAGAGCTATCTCTCCCCACACTTCCCACACCAACATAACCTGGATTTCCCCTAGAAGATCCAATAGTATTAACTTTCAAGATCCCAACAGGAAGCAAGAACCATCTACCTTCTCTCTAAATTTTCCTGCTGGGATGTCTCCTCCCTTTGGAACAATCCCTCCTTGAGTTGAGACCATTCAAATCCAAACCCAAAAACACCACAACCTCATCAACATTCAGAGGAGCTCCAACCTCACATTTAGTTGAAATAGTCTCCTGAAGCATACATAGAATCCGTTGCCAAACTTGCACAACCACCAACTTTTTATCCAAAAAAATCTTATGATTCCACTCCAACCAAATCTACCAAACAATGCATGAAGGCCCAATAGTCCACACCATTTGAAGAGGGAGAGAGAGAGCAGGGGGTCTCCCAAAAGTCCTCCAAAGCTCAATAAGGGAAATGGCATGCACACAAGAGTGTCTCCACACTGCTCACCATAAGTGCTAAATAGATCTAGAAAAGGTGTATTCGAAGAAAAGATGTAAAGAAAACTCCTCACTACTACCACATAGGAAACATATGGAGATCCCCTAAAAGCCCCCTTTCAATAGATTATCCCAAGTAAGACACTTATTATGAGCCACTAACCAAAGGAAGAAGTTGCAATTAGTCCATGCAAACTTATTCCCCGCATATTTCCACCAATGGGCTTCATCCACCCCATACTTCTTTCTATCTGATTCATGATACCCGATACCCAACAACCACTGAGTACACCCCTTTAGGATCCAAATCCCAAGCCAAGATGTCCCTTTACTACAAAGAGCTACATATTCTCTTCACTAAAATCTTAGTCAGCTCAACACAATCCACATCTGAACCCCTAGGGGCCCACAAGTGGCACCCAATCTCTCCACAACTTTGAAATCACTTACCTTCAACCACCCAGCTTCCTAAAAGTGCAAGCCCAAATTCTACAAATGAGGATGGGTGGTAAAAATTGGGGGATGACTATCCTAGGAATCAAGCCAAAAAAGAGCATCCTCACCTTTGTGACAAATCTAGAATAGACCTTGCTTGATCAAGCTTGCTCCTATTTTGAGTGTATCCCAAATCATAGACCCCTTACCATCCAAGGAGCATCTAGGAATATCCTTATCCTCAACACCTCTCAAATATTTAGCCTTGAGGATTTTGACCTAGCATTGATCTTGATTAGTACACCATTGCTAGTAAAGCTTGGTAGCCAAAGCCTGGCCAGTAATAGCCACCTATCAAAGACCCAAGCCACCCTGACGAATAGGCCTACATAGAGAGTCCCACTAAATGAAACTCCACTTCTAGGTATCTAATCTACTAGACCATAAGAACTACCTAGAGAGTGCATCAAGATCTCTAATGAATCTTGCAGGAGCAACTTGAACCATACACCTATAGATAGGAAGCTCTTGAACCACAACCTTTAGGAGCATAATCCTCCTAGCAAAGGACAACCACCAACAAGTCTAGTGATTGACATAACCCCTAAACTTATCCAGAACATTCTGCTAGGTTCCTCTTGGCAAAGGGGACACAAAGAGGGGAAAACCCAAATACACAAAAGGAAGATTACCAAACTGAAATCTAAGAATGTGAGCAATCAGAGATTGAATAATCAAAGGAGTGTTGAAGAAAAATATAGAATATTTCGCTTCATTAATCCTCTGACCCAAAGTAGCAAGATAAATGTCAAGAGCATGCCTAAAGTTGCTCGCTTCCCTGATTTTGGAAACGTCCAAGACTGCAGTATCATCCATAAGCTTAAGATGGGTCTAAGGAGGCAAGCCTTCACCCCAAGACCACTCGTGAATAAGCCCCCAACTCAGATGGGCTTTAAGAAGTCTTCCCAAACCTTCAACCATAATAATGAAGAGATAATGAGACAAGGGGTCACCTTTCCTAAGGACCCTAGAAGCATCAAATAAAGACGAAGACACATCATTAATCAACACAAAATACGACACCAACATGACACAACTCATCACCCAATTAATCTAGTTCTCAACAAACCCAAAGGCACAAAGAACCTTGTGAAGAAAGGACCATTTGACCCGATCATAGGCCTTAGCCATGTCTAATTTGATGAACATGGCCTTCTCTTTGGAAACCTCCATGGAATGGGTAGCCTCAATCACAATCACAACACCATCCTAGATATGTCTGCCAACCACAAAATCCCCTACTCCTCTAAGATAACATTGATCAACTAGGGCTTCAGTATCTCAACAATCAGCTTAGATGTGATCTTATAGATGACATTGCATAGGGAAATCGGTCGAACGAGGTCAAAAGAATTAGCACCCTCACATTTGGGAATAAGAGCCAAGATTGTGGAATTCATGGATTTCAACATTTGTTTACTATCCTGTGATTCCTACACCACCTCCAAAAGATTCAATTTGATATCTCCCAATATTCCTAAACAAAATCAACAGGGAACCCATTAAGGCCAGGGGCCTTACCTTTTTCATACTGAAGACAATCTCCTCTAGCTCATCAAGGGAAATTGGCTGATTAAGTTCAACATTAGCTTCATAAGAAATCATAGAAGGGATAGAAGTCAAAACTTGATTTACTTCCTCCATATCCTCAAGAGGATCCTCCAAGAATAAAGAAGAAAAATACTAAATGGCCTACTGAAAGATATCACAGAAAGAAGATTGCTGAGCACCCTGAGATGTCACAATAGAGGAGATTAAATTATCGTGTCCCTTAGCTTTGACGAAGTTAAAGAAGAAGAAAATATTGTTGTCTCTCTCCTGAAGCTAGTCAATCCTATACTTTTTCTTCCAAAACAACTCCTCCCGCAATTCCCATTCAGATAACTTCTCCAAAGCATTTGCTTCAGCTTTAAGGGACTCTCGAGTAATCCCTTGATCTTTGTTATGCCTAGTAATGATATTTAATTGATTTTGCGTCGCAGATTTTTCCTTAAAGACATTCCAAAATCATTCCCTATTCCACTTCTTTAGCTGAAATTTCACAAAATGGAGCCTTTTAACAAAGGTGTACATGACTATCCCATGTAGAGGCAATCCATCAGACCACCAATCTTTTATAAGGACCTGCAAAGAAGGCTCACGCAACCACATTAAATAGAATTTGAAGGAAGGATTCTTGGAATTCTCCTGACCATGTGCAAAACATTTTATTGGCCAGTGGTCTAAGTCTCTCCAGTCAAGGATTTTAGAACAAGATATCTACTGATTGCCAAGCCAAAAGCTAAAGACCAAAAACCTATCCAACCTCTCAGAGATAAAGTCCACACCACCCCTCCTATTACTCCAAGTGAATAAACCATTGAGAGGATTTATATCAATCAAATTTAGTTGGGTTATATTATGTTTGAAAAAGATGAAGAGGGCTCTAGACGATCCAAACCACCTCTCTTTTCATCAAGACTGAGAATAGAATTAAAATCCCTAGCCACTACCTAGGGAAACAAAGGAGCTAAAGATCTCACATACCTTATATGGTCCCACAAACAAACTTTGTGAGGCAAGTTAGTTAGAGCATAGACATTAGAAAATAATAGGATTTCTCCATATTCAAAACTTGAAGCAACCATGGACAAGAAAAATCAACCCGTAATCCACCACAGGGGGGAGATCTTTCACTTGTCCCAAAGGTATGCAATCCTACCACCACTACCCTATGCCCCAATGCATTGACACTGACCATGCCACCAAAGCTCAGAGGATACCTTAACCATGCCCTCCACAAACAACTTAGATTCATGGATAAATAAAACATCAGGGGAATGAGCCTTTATCATTTCCCGAACAACCTTTTGTCTAGGGATGTTGTTCAAACCCCTCACATTCCAAGAGAGAATAATCATTTTTGGGGATTAGAAAAATGGAAGTCAAGAGGTTTAATTGAGCCCGACTCCACCAAATTCTCACCCATTAACTTGATCTTATCCTAATCTTTCTTCCTCCTAGCCCTGGAAGGTTTCTTTGAGTTCCCCTTCTTAAATTTTTTCTGGTGCAACCCCATGGAAGATGAGACTAGGGAGCCCTTACTAGAATCCTAATCCAAAAACAAAAATTATGAATCCATAAAATCCATGGATGGATCAACATCCACCTCTACCTCCACTAGAATGACTGATAAAATAGAGGATTTTGGGGTATGATCAGAATTTATCTTAGTACCTGTTTCCACATAGAGATTCCCACTCTCATCCTTTTGAGAAGTCAACTGCTCCACCTCTAAGATAATATCAATAGAGACACCCCTATTAGGGATAGCCACTTGCTACTCCAATTCTTCTAAGGCCTCGAACTAGTTAAAACTTGCATCATCTTTCCTATCCTTAAGGGTTCTTTTTTCTCCTATTCCCTTATTGCGGGATTTACTAGAAAAAAAACCCTCCTTATTAGTTTCCCCTTCAAACATAGGGGATTTTCCTTTATCTCTCAATGGAACTGAGAAAGGAGGCATCCTAGTAGAAGCCTCACCAGAAGAAGAACCAAAAACCTTAAGTTTAAGACACTTTCACTACAGGTGACCATATTCATGGTAAATTCAACACTAAAAAGGAAAATTTTTGTAGTCCAATTGTCGAATCCATGAAGTGGACCCAACTTGAAGTTCCAACGAATTAGGTAGCAGGTTGTTTAAATTGATTTCCACACAAATATGAGCCAAATACAAGGCCCTCCTCTCTAATTTATATTGTGATGGCCCCATTGCTTTACCCAACAAAATTGCAATCATGTGCAAAATATTGTTCCTCCAAAACTCAACTAGAAGCCAAGGATCACACCCAGATTAGAACACTCAACAAAAGCTCTTCAGTCATATTAAATCCATTGTGCTAGGGTTTCAAAAATAACCCCATTTGATTGTAAAATTAGGGACCTCCCTCAAAATATTTATTATGATTTACAATACATGAAAAAACCACCATAAAATAGTCGTTTACAATTTGCAATACCTCCATGTCTTCATCCGGGTTCCAAGTTCGATGAGCCCAAGATTCAAGAAATGGGAGAGAGATTTTGATTCCCATGAACTTACATATTAATGCATGGCTTCTCCAATACTCAACATCTTTCACAATAGATTCTGGTTGGATAACTAAAACTGAGTTAGTCTCACTCTTACCCAAGCAACCATTCACTTTTAGAATTTGGGAGAGACCACCACGTGAAGATCCCATGCCATTTAAAGCATTATTCATAAAATCAATAGCCATAGCATGTCTAGATGGGGAGGAATCTACCCCCATTACTATGTCTAAAAAAGGACAAAAACCTAGAGCCCGAAGGATCAACCTCTAGTTCCATGCTCATCCCCAAACCCTTACACCTATATAGGCACCGATCAAACAAAACTACACAAATAAAATACAAAAATCTTAAACACAAAATCCCCCTTATCACAAAAAAACCTACCCAAAGCTTGAACACACCCCCTTCCAGCCGATCTCACACCCCTTACATGCATGCAATGAAGAAATTTTACATGTAGGTCGCAAAACTACATTACCATCACCTACGCACTTGCCATTCTCCAATATTTTTCCATCAATCACTGGAAATTATTGTGTATGATTATGTTTTTGTCTCCAATTTGATCTTTCCTTGTTATTCAAATCAAGTGCATCAAGTATATATTTAGTCTGTCAGAGCACATTCATGTTTTTGTGTGATTCATTTAACTGGTTTCTTCAAGAAAGAATTAAATTCTTTTAAGTAAATCACAGTAACTTGGAAAATCATTTGGATCAATAAGAAGAGTCTTATAATTACTTCATTGCATGTTTATGCAAGTCATAAACATCTAAGTGCCAAACAACTAGAATTATAACCAAAAGAATGACACATATATCAATACATATTTTGACTCCATTTCCCAACAAGAAGTCACTGATCATATCCATTTTAAAACAATATTTAATAAAATCTCATTTATACATTTTAACTTTTAGTTGTAGAAGTAGGAGTATTAGTTAGTTTTGTATCATCTATTTCAAACCCTCATGCCAGTCTGAAATAGATTAATAGAAGATTATTTAATTGAAAGTTTTGTGATCATATGAAGTTGATGAGGATGATTTAATTGAAAAAATTGGTGATCACACAAGCTCTCCAAATTTGCAAAATATTTCAATATGCTTAATCATCACCATTCAATCTCAAAGAATAAGCATTCATTGGTGATCTAAGGGTACACCTGCCTAGGCATAAAAGAGCTCGAAGAGCAAGGAATCCCAACCATCCTAGTTGATTCCATTCATTGGCCAAATCGTTGTTGAACCTGATCATAAAGCTTGGCATACTTTTAGGGTTTAACAATCTGCTAATTTGGGAACCAACAATAACAACACTAAGAAGTTTTTTGGTAAGGGAAAGGTAAGTTTTGTTTCAAAAATGGGAGGATTAAATCCCTTGATGATGTTTTACATATTCTAGGACTTGTGAGAAATTTACTTTCAGTATCCAAGTTGAATGATTTTAGAATGCATGTGACATTTGACAAGTCTAGTTGCAAGTTGGTAAGAGGGAGTTTGGTGATAGCTAAAGGATCTTGGATAGGGAAATTGTTTATTCTAAATGCCTCTATTTTATGTAACTCTTACAATGTAACTAGCATTGAAAATGCATGTATGTTACGGCACCATAGATTGGGTCACATTGGTGAAAAAGGTTTTAAGACCATTCTTAATAAAAAGTTGGTTAATAATATTTTTGATTATTCTGTTCACAAAAATGATTTATGTGAACATTGTTTGTTTGGTAAATAGAATAGATGTTCATTTCCTAATGTAACTAATAAGGAAAAGAGACTATTAGAGATAATTCATTTGGATGTATGTGGACCAACAGATGTTGACTCTTTGGGTAAATCTTAGTATTATGTCTCTTTCATTGATGTCTCAAGATACACATGGATTTATGTTATGCGTTCTAAATATAAAATTTTCACCAAGTTTAAGGAATTTAAGGACTTAGTTGAGAAGCAATCAGATTATAAGATAAAAGTGTTGAGATCTGATAATGGGGGTGAATATTGTTCTAGGTAATTTGATGAGTTATGTAAGCATGCAAGTAATGTTCAACAAAAGACTACTCCTTATACTCCTCAAAAAAATGGGATAGCAAAAAGAATGAATCGAACCTTGATGGAAAGAGCTAGGAGTATATTGAGTGGTGCTAAGATTGATAGATGATTTTGGGAAAAAGTAGTTGGTACTAATTATTTGATCAATAGATCTCCTTGATTAGATCTTGTTGATAAAACTTCTTATAAAGTGTGGATAGGTATAAATCCTTATGGTTCACACTTAAGGGTCTTTGGTTGATATGCTTTTGTTCATGTGCCTCAAGAGAAGTGATCTAAATTGGATCCAAAAGCTCATAAATGCATCTTCATTGGTTACAATGAGAATGTAAAAGGTTATAAGATTTGTAATCCTCTAACCCGTAAAATGATATTTTCTAGAGATGTGATTTTTAGGGAATTTAGAGATTACTCTTGAGAAGAACGACCAAAGGAGAAAGATAATACAAATACAATACACTTTGAAACAAATATTGAGAAATAGGAAGATGCATATGTGGAAGAACAATCAAATGGATCTAAGGATGGAGAAGAAGAAGAGGGTTCAAATAGTTTAGAGGATGTGCAAGATGAGCACACAAAAGAAGAAGAATAGCTAGAGCCCATTACTCCTACCATGAGGAGGTCCACAAGATAACAAAATCCAGTTGATAGGTGTAGCCCATCAGATTACCATTGTTTATTTTCTTTGTTGAGTACTGATGATGAACCTAAATCTTTTAAGGAGGCTCTCTCTTTGGAGGAAAGCGAGTCTTGGTTATAGGCCATGTAGGAGGAGATGATGGATTTAGGTAGTTGTGACACCTAGATCTTGTTAGTTTTCCCAAAAGAAGGAAGCCCATTGGATGTAAGTGGGTATTTAAAAATAAATTTGGATCAGATGGTCAGTTAAAGCCATATAAGGCTCAATTAGTGGTTAAGGGCTACTCCCAAAGAGAGGGAGTTGATTTTGGTGAAATTTTCTCTTCTATTTATAAATTAATTTCTATTATATTCTTATTATCTATTGCTGCTACTTATAATTTTGAGATAAAGAAAATGGATGTTAAAACTACTTTCTTGCATGGGGATCTTGAGGAGGAAATTTATATGTCACAACTTTATGGTTTTTGTGAAAGGAAAAGAGCAATTGGTTAACAGTTTGAATTGTTATTTGTATGGCTTGAAACATTCATCTGAGATATGGTACCATAAGTTTGATGCTTTTTCATTAAAGTTAAGTTTTCTTAGGAGTGAGGAGAATCATTGTGTTTACATTAAGGTTATTGATGATCAAATTACCGATGACAAGTTTTTTATTGGTAACAACAAGGTGATGATTAGTGAGCTCAAGACACAACTTTCTATCTCATTTTATATGAAGGAATTGGGGCCTACAAAATACATTCTTGGGGTGGAGATAAAAAAATATCAGGTTCACATAAAGCTTTGGTTAAGTCAGAGTAAGTATGTTGATACCATTTTGTAGAGGTTTAATATGCATGACTGTAAGCTAGTTAGTATTCCATTTTTTGTTGCTACTAAGTTGAGCTTAGATATGTGTCCTAATTTTGATGATGATTTTGAGGATATGTCTAAGGTTCCTTATGATAGTGTTGTTGGTAGTTTGTTATATGCAATGGTTTGTACTAGTCTAGATAGAAGCCAAGCAGTGGGAATTCTAAGAAGGTTTATGTCTAACCCTGGTAGAGAGCATTAGACTTTTGTTAAGAGGGTGTTTAGATATTTGTGAGGTACTTATTATTACTATTTGGTTTATCATGGTACTGATGATGTAGTCAATTCATTGGACATACTAGGATTTGTTGATACAGATTAGATAGGTGATGTGGATAGTCGAAGGTCCACTAGTGGCTATGTATTTACTTTATTTGGAGGTGTAGTGAGTTGGATGAGTAAGAGGTAGTCTATAGTTGCATTGTCCACTACTAAATTAGAGTATATGGATGCTACACATGCCTCTAAGGAGGTGGTATGGTTATAGAGGATTGGTAATGGCATTGGTTTTGATTGCAGGATAGTGAAGATTGGATGTGACAGTAAGAGTACTATATGTTCAACCATAAATCCTATGTATCATGCTCATACTAAGAATGTTGATGTTCAATATCACTATTTGTGAGAGATGGTTGAGAATGGTAAGGTATTGATAGAAAATGTTGACACTTTGGATAATATTGTAGATTATCTTATGAAGCCAACAACCAAAACTAAGTTCTCTTGGTGCAGGAAGGCCATGGGCCTTGGACATTGTACTTGAATTTATTATTTGTATCTCTTGGATGTAATTACAATGTATAATGTCAAGTGGAAGAATGTTATGATAAGGTGACATGAACCTTGTCATCCTATTTTATTTGTATGTCTCCACATTCCTTGGAATGTGTTCTAGGTGACATGTGAGAAACTATTGAATTTTGGCACACATTGTAATTATATTTTAAAGCAGAATTAATTTTGGTAGAGGTTACACATCAAAAATGGATAAGTAATATTTCCTAGGCATCCATAATGGAATTTAGGTCTTGGATGAGGCACAAAATATTAGAGAAGAAAAGGTGTCCATTGGTGTTCCATTGGGGAGTGGAAAGGTCATCAGAGCATCTGCAAAGTCAGGAGTTGGATAGGCTATGGACTAGGTGCACATGTAGGAGCCTTGTAATTCCATTTAATATTTTATTATGTATTTTGGCTATCCATGAAGAGGGTCGTGGATTTTTGTAGGTGGTTTTGTACCTCTTGTTTTGGTTTACCATTCATGGTTTTACCTCCCACAATTTCTAGAAATTGGAGCCATGATATGGTAGTTTCATGTTGGGTTCTTGCAGGTAACAAGGTGTTTCCAGGTTGATCAAAGATTAGTAGTGAAGTGTATTATTGTGTATTCTCATTCAAATATTAATAATATTCTTTCCCTCTTTTCTCATGTGGAGTTTTTTCCTAAAAGGGTTTCTCCACATAAATCCGGTGTCACATTTTGTTTGTTGATTTTAATATTATGATGTATATTGCAATACATGTTCAAATTTGATTTAGTAATTTGATTTTCAGATATGAATTCACTTGCATAAGTTCATATTGTAGCTTTCCTTCACCTTGTTTTCAACATAATTCATTGATGAAAGTATTGCACATAATTAGATATTTATTTTATCTCATTTAATGATGCTTCTTGCACAATGGTGCACTTAATTTATTTGCAATATCTTGTGTGATGATTGCCACTTACACACATTTGTGAATAGAGGATATGAAACATCACTAAAATTTTGATTAAAATATACAATGGAATTGGTACAAACCATTCATTTTGCTTAAGATAACCTATAAAATATAATGTCACGGGCCTATAAAACAACCTATAAGTGACTTGAAAAGTTGTATCCCTTTCAATTAGTGTATGGTTTATATTTTTCTCTACCAATGCAACATTTGGTACCCAATCTTATATTGGAAAGAAAACTAAGAATAAATGATGATTAATCCATGAAGGAAAGATTGGTGGATTTATAAAAAAGTGATGATAAAAGGATTATAGTTGTGTATAGCCAAGTGCAAGAAAAAATCCTTACATGAAAAAATGATCAAAACAAACCCATTCAAATTAGAGATTTATATTTATTATACGGTAGGTTCAAAAAGTGAGGGAAATAAAAAATGTAGTGGCTTGGGATCTATAACATTCATGGTGTTTTATAATCAGGGGCTATAAAGGTAAGGATCTCTAGAATTATTTGTTGTATGGATATGTTAATGACACAAGATTGAAACCTTAATATGTTGGGATTAAGGAATGGAAACAATCCAAATCCACTTTGGGTATAGATGTAGTACCTTGTAGCATATGTACTATACTTGTATATTAAAATACACATTATTTAAATTCTATCTTTCACATCCTAAAAGCTAGCTACTTTTCATTTGGAAATAAAAAAGTTACAGAAGAATGAAAGAAACATAGGTAGATATGTTCATTCATTTAAAAAAAAATCCATTAAAGTTGATATACGGGATATAGATTCACAAAATTTAGACACAAAAAATTAGCAACAAATTTGAGTTAAGCCACAAAGAAAACAATAGAGCGATGGAACTAGAAGATTTAAAGTGCAAGGTAAATTAGTGAACTATGCAAAGTTGTGGGGAATTGGAGATACAATTATAGAGAGAAGAATTAGGGTTGGAGTGGAAAAGGGAATAGGGGAAGGAATGATGATAGGACCCAACTCAAAAAAGAATCGAAACACCAAAATTGGTGGAATAAAAAGATAACCTTAGAATAAAGCATAAGAAATACCCATGGAAGGAATTGGAGGTAGATAAAGTTGGAGCATTATCAAATGTTCCTACTAATACACTCTATATAGAAGAGCTCTTTATATACATCCATGTTACCATCATATAGATGATCATGCATAAATTGAGTAGGATAGGCTCCTATTAATATTGAACATAGACACAATTTTGTGTGAATACTTACCAATATAGGATAGTAGGAGAGTTGAAATTAGACACATGCAAGGATTTATCAAAATTTAATAGTGATAATGCATGGATTAGGTTGATTTTAAGCCAAATACATTTATATTTCATCTACTTAGATTGACCCCACTAAATCACAAATCCATTAAAGACTAGGATCAAGACAAAATCCTTATAAAGAAAATAGTCAAGAATAAATAGGTAATGACACTAGATGGATTATAAAGTTTCAAAAAAATAAATTTATCAATTGCGCACATCATAAATATTTTCATATGGTATGCTACATAAGGAATATCATACAAAATTTACTACACATGTAGGGGAAGATCTACTATGTGCACCATAATCATGACCACAAACAAGATGGTAGTTGATGAGAATGAGTTTGGTCCGAGTCTATTATAATATGGATATTGGAGAACCTTGATAGGAAAAAAAGGAACATACACACTCTATTATGGCCCTTCATTTCCAATAATTTTACTTTAATAAATATGGGTGACAATGCATTTTGGAAATTTCACAAGCAATATAGGCACATAAATTGAAGCTAGTGGATTATTTTGTATTTTGATAAACCATATTTTAGATTTTACTTTTGGTGATGTCAGAGGATAGAGCCAAGATGTCTAGAGGATAATAAATGGTCTAATTTGGGGGAATGATGTCGACCTAGGATATATTCGATCTAATTTCATTATGTTGAAAACCTAAAGGGTAGCCTAGTAGAAGATAATAGTGAAAAGGTAAAAGGGTGACATCCATAGGCCAAATAAAAATCAATGTGTCACCATAAAATAACTTATAACAACTCTAAAAAGGTGTAACCCTGAAGGAATATGGATAGATACACATAACTATACATGGTAAAGCTATTTTAATAACATATATATACCATAATAAGATAGGAGTTAGAGAAGTATTAGTAGGAGAAAATGTATGAGATAGAGTATAAGAAAATATAGAATATAAGGGACATATAAATGTTGTATGACATATACTAGGAGATATATAAAGGATATATGGAAACACCTTTTATGATGATATAATGCATATATGAGTAGTTTATGGAGACTCAATATGTGTATGAACTGTGAAAACTTGTATATTTTACTTTATCTACTCTATAATATTACCACATATGTTTTGATTCTCTTCCTTATTCATCACACTAGGGTAAAACACAACACTAGCATATAAATAACTCAAATAATTGGTCTATATATTCTTGTCAATGATAGCACTATAGGTCTAGTGAGTAGGGTCTTAAGTATTTTGGTTTATTTCTTTTCAATTATCCTATTGTAAATACATTAGGGAACACCCCATTACCTAAATATGGAAAGTTTCCCTCTCTCAAGAATATTCACTTGGCCATATTTTGTTGATGGTTCTAGCCTTGTCCTTATGGTAATTTTTTTCCCAAGACTTGAGAATTATTCTTGTCCCTAGAATGGTCGAGTTACAAATTTGGTATCAAATAAAACTCGTAATCATAAAATAAATAGTTCATGTGTCATTTCGTTTCTCACAAAAATATATTATAGTCCTACCTTCTTAACTTAACATGGCTTTATGGCTATGTCACTTACATCACATACACCTAAATTAAATTAAAATCTAGTACAAACAAAGGTTAATCCATCACCTTCTTATTGAACTATTATAATCCATGCTTACTTTCTACAATATAGACAAAAACATTCCTATTCTAAGGAGAAAAAAGGTTGATAGGTTGGTTTTTAACATAAAATCTCAAGCTTATATCAATCATTGAATGAGACTAAGATCTAGAAAATAGTACTATTTAACCAAGAATGTGTGTAATCTTAGTTAACTCGTATTTTTTCCTAATTAAACTACATCTATCCTTTAAAAAAGTACGAAGATGGAAATGGAAATAGAATGATATGGAAACAAAGACATAAAATATGAAAATAAACTAAAGAACAACAAAGTTGGATTCCTCTATTAGATATGAGATATTCATTTTAGATACAAGCATGCCAACATTGTTGTCGTCTAGTTATACTATCATTCTATAGTCACATTTCCCTCCAAAATAAATAGAAGATTCAAGGAGCTATATAGATCCCAAATTGTTGGGAAAATGTGTCTTAACCTTGCAATTACATAAGGTATTGTTGATATGTAAGCTAAATTGTTTTATATTTTACTATTGTAAATTTGGACTGTTCATCATTAGGTCTCAGATCTAACCAATATTTTGTTCACTTGACTTTCCCTAAAAGGCACCCCTATTTTATGAGGGCTTTGTATTATGACTATGTATTGTGATGTGTTCTGAGAGTTTGATAGCGGTCGTGTTACCTCTGGATCTCTAGTTGGTGATACTCTTGTGAGAAGCTTACTCTGCAACTATATTGTAATCTTTGTGATTTTTGAATAATATATTGGGCGGATTTTGGAGTGTAGGGTTTTTCTCCTAAAACTGTTTTCCCCATGTAAAACACTATGTTGTGGTATGTATGATATTTATGTTTATTTTTGTTTAAGTTTCTATAACTGTTAAAAAGATCTGTAAAGTTTTGCATTATTCTCCTCTCAAGATTAGTGTAGGAAGCCATTCCACTACCTTACAAGTGGTATTAGAGCTTGATCACCTTGTTGAGAAAAATCTCTCAAACTTACTGGCATAAAAGGCTTTATGTTTCGAGTTCATCAAGTTGACAGTTGAGTTTTGGTAGGACAAAGTTGCTATTCTCCTTGATGTTCCAATAAGCGCTTCATGGGTTGGCATTAAGTGCTTCGTTGAGTTTATAGTCAAATGTCGACGAGACTTAGAAATGATTATCCTTGAAATTTTGATAGATGCTTGGCTTATCGCTAGGTATGTTTGGTGTTTGCATCGGTCAAAGCTTCATCAAACAAACAAGTGAATGTTGAAGGGAGTCACTTGGAAGTCTCTTCGACATTCTGATGAGCGTCAGGTTGGCAGTAAAGCTTCATCAAGGAGACAAATGCATATTTGTAGGAAATAATAAGCAGTCCCTTCGATATCCTGATGGAAGGCTGGGTCTCTTCATCAGAGGGAATGATGGATTTTGTCAGGACGTAGATGTTGGTCCCCTTAACATGCCAATAAGGTGGGACCAAACTACATGAAGGATAATGTTAGCTATATAATGATGACATGGATGACATGTAGGCAGTGGGGACCACCTGATTAAGGTTGCAAGATTCATCGACGGGATCTCCTTATATTGGAAGGAGTTGCTACAACATCCCTTTGATGTCTTAATAGGATGAAACGATGGGCATGCCAGAGTGATAGCGAGATTTCAGAGAGATAAGGTTTGAAGTCTCTTCAATGTTCTTATATGACTTTGACAGGGCAGAAGGTAATGATGGTTATGTCGTTTGTGACCATTTGGTTGTTATGGAAGTTGGAATGACGGTTTCTTGGAACTATTGAGATGCATGTATGAATGCCATAGTGCATTGTAACAGAGTGAAGTGTTGATTAGAGTGAATGTAATCAAATTGTTGTTGGATTTGTTTTGTGAATAAACACCTGGAAGAGCATAGCTCTATACTTGTATGTAATTTAAATTTTTTTGCAATACAAGAGATCTTTGCTTTGGTGTGTGGGTTTTTTTCCCGAGAGGGTTTTCGCACATAAATCTGGTATTCATTCTTTGTTGTATATTTTGTTATTCATGTATGTGCATCTTTATGTTCTATAATTGCAAGTTTTGAAAAATTTCATGTATCTCTCTCCTAAATATTAGCATTAGGAAGGTATATTCCACACTCTTCTTTCCTTTCAATTGGTATCAGAGTTTGGTTAGCTTTGTTGTCCTTGTGGGTAAGATAGGTTTTTTGTGCTGATTTTGTTTAGTGGGAGTTTTGTAGAGAAATTAATTTTATAAATTATTATAGATTTAAGATGGCGAGCACATCCAAAAGAATAGAGATTGAGAAATTTAATGGTGGCAATTTTGAGTTGTGGAAACTCAAAATAGAATATTTTCTTGTGGATCAATAGTTATGGGTTGTAGTGTCCTCTATCAAACCATCAACAACCTCATAGGATGACTGGGATGCAATGGACCATAAAACCAAGGGTTTGATTAGATTGTGCTTGGTTGATTCAATTCTCCTAAACGTCCATGAAGAGAAGACAATGAAGCTTTTATGGAAGAAGCTTGGTGACATTTATCAGGGGAAATCTCTGGTAAATAAGCTATTCTTAAGAAAGAAGTTGTATTTTTAAAGATGGAGGAAGGAGCTTCTATTGCAGATCATTTGAATATGTTTAACATGATCATTGCTTAGTTGGGGTTTGTTGGTGTGAAGATAGATAAGAAGGATCATTGCATGCTCATGTTTCATTTGTTACTTGACACATGGGATCACCTGGTAATGGCTATTGGGAGTACACCAACCACTTTCAAGATGGAAGATGTGTTTGCTTCACTATTGTCAAAGGAAATGCGAAGGAAGTCTTTTGAGATGGCCAAGGAGGCCCTTGCTATTCAAGGAATATCAAAGGAGAAAGGCAAGAAGAAAGATAAGAAGTATAAATCCAAGTCAGAGGGGAGATCAAAGTCTCTTGGTAAAAAGTCCAAGGTGAAATGTTGGAACTGTGGGCAGACTAGACACATCTGGGAAGATTGTAAAGAGGAAAAAGAAGAAGAAAAAGAAATAGTTCTTTAGAAAATGAATATTCTCAGAGTGATGCAGATGCCTTTTTAGCAGCCTTGGTGACTCAGACATCAAATGTTGTTTGGTTGATTGACTTAGGTGCATCCTTTCACATGACCTCTCATAGAGGTTGGCTCTCAAAGTATAAAAAGTATGTTGGTGGAAGGGTGTATCTGGGTGATGATTCGCACTTGGAGATTATTGGCCATGGAAGAGTTAGAATTCGGTTTCCTAGTGGAAGAGTGAAGGGAATCAATGATGTGATGCATATACTAGGTCTGGCTCAAAATTTACTTTCTGTAAGTAAGCGTAATGATGTTGGTGTACAAGTCTCTTTCTTGAATGGTGTTTGTAGAATGACTAGAGGCTCTATGGTGCTGGATAAAGGTGCACAAATTGGCACTCTGTATATGTTGGATGCATGTACAGTATAGTGTAATAGGGCTTCTGCAAAGCCAAGTCTGATAGTGTAGAGAAAGGAGGTGTTATTCCTGAGGGTGCAAACTCTTTAGAGATTAAGCTTCCGGTAGAGAAAACAATGTTGTGGAATCAAAGACTTGGCCACATTGGTGAAAAAGGATTACAAGCCTTGAAAAATAAAATCCCAGTTGAAGGGCTTGACAATTGTAATCTTCAGTTTGATTTTTGCAAACATTGCATATATGGAAAGCAACACCGTGCTTCATTTTTATTCTAGTCCTCATAAATCTTCTAGAATTCTGGATTATATTCATCCTGATGTGTTTGGTCTAGTAAATGTTCCTTCATTATCAAAATTTGTGTATTTTTTCTCATTCATAGATGATTACTTGAGGACACTTCTTTATTTTCTCAGAAGTAAAACTGAAGTTTTCAATCGGTTTAAGGAATTTAAAACCTTGGTTGAAAATCAGACTGGTAGGAAAATAAAATGTTTGAGGATAGATAATGGTGGTGAGTTTTGTTCAACAAATTTTGATAAGTTTTGTAAGGACCATAGGATTAAAAGGCATAAAGCCACTCCTTACACTCCACAACAAAGTGGAGTTGCAGAAAGGATGAATAGAATGTTGATGGAAAGGGCAAGAAGTATGTTGAGTAGTGCTATTCTGGAACAAAAGTTTTGGGTTGAGGTTGTAGCTACATGTTATCTAATTAACAGTTCTCCCACTTTGGTGCTCAAGACAAGAAACCTATGGAATCATGGTCTGGTAAGAAGCCCTCATTGAGACATATTAGAGTCTTTGGTTGTGAGGCATATGCTTATGTGCCTAGTAAAAAGAGATTTAAATTGGAGAACAAGGTAGTAAAGTGTATCTTCATTGGTTATGGAATTGGTGTGAAAGGGTACATGCTTTGGAACCCAGTTGCAGAGAAGGTGTTGTATAGCAAAAGTGTGATCTTCTATGAGCTAAAACCTTCTATAGTTGATCTGTAGCCAGAGTTGAAAGAAGCAAAAAAGGAGTTAGTTGAATTTACTCTTACTCCAGATAAGGATGAACTATGTACTCCTAGTGGACCTGTTAGTGAGGAGAGCTCAAGTAGCTCTGAAAATTTTGATCATGATGAAGAACCTTAGCCTTAGCTTGTGATGAGGTCTATGTGTGTGAAGCAATAGCCTGAAAGGTTTGGTTATTCTATGTTGGATTCCAGTTGTGCCTATACTTTGATTGCTAACACTGATGAGCCTAGGACTGTTAGAGAGGCTATCCAGGTATGTCTAATTCAAATTCCTAGTTGGAAGTCGTGAATGAAGAAATGACATCATTGAAGAAGAATGAAACATGGGATCTAATACCTTTTCCCGAAGGATGAAATCCTATTGGATGTAAATGGGTGTTCAAGAAGAAGATTGGTTTGGATGGCAGTGTTGAGAAGCATAAAGCAAGGTTGGTCACAAAAGGATATTCCCAAGTGGAGGGGATTGATTATGGAGAAATATTTTCTCCTATAGCTAAGCTGACATCTATTAGATTTCTATTCTCACTTGCAACTGCATATGACTTAGAGATCGAGTAGATGGATGTGAAGACAATGTTTCTTCATGGTGATTTGAAGGAAGAAATTTGCATGTCCTAGTCAGAGCACTTTTTGAAAAAGGTAAGGAAAACCTAGTTTGTAAATTAAAGAAATATTTGTATGGTTTGAAGTGGCCGCCTAGAATGTGGTACCAGAAGTTTTATACCTATGTGTTGTCTTTAGGATTTGTGAGATCAAAATTTGACCATTGTATTTATTTTAAGACTAAAAATGGTTGGCTTCTTATTATTTCCCTATATGTGGATGGCATGTTGTTCTTTGGGAATGGTAAGGGTATGATTTATGAATTGAAATCTCAATTGTCAACAAAATTTGAGATAAAAGATCTAGGTTTAGCTAGGTATATTATGGGGATGGAAATCAGAAGGGATAGGGGAAATAGAAAAATTTGGCTCAACCAAAGCAAGTATATAAATTATGTCCTAGAGAGGTTTAATATGATAGATTGCAAATAGTTAGTTGTTCCAATGTTGCAGGGAATGAAACTTTATGTTGAAGATTGTCCAAAATCTCCTACTGAGATGGAGGACATGACCAGGGTGCCTTATGCAAGTGCAGTTGGAAGTTTAATGTATGTAATGGTCTCTACCAAGCCAGACATTTCCCAAGCAGTGGGAGTGCTTAGCCGATTTATGGCTAATACAAGAAGGCCACATTGGGATGTTGTGAAGAGAGTTTTCAGGTATTTGAAGGGTACTTCTAAGTATGCTTTATGTTATCATGGCTACTCTACTGGATCTCAGAGTTTAGTTAGCATTCATGGATATGTGGATTCTGATTGGGTAGGGGACATTGACAAAAAATGATCCTATAAGAGAGGGGGACCACCGCATGCAAGACCCGAGGTCACGAAGGGTCAAGATGCGAGAGGCTGCCCTAACTTACCTCAACTAAGTGTATTGTCTAGGGTATAAGGACAAGAATGATGAGGATTATGATGTCCTTCAATCAATCTGCACTCTCAAATTTCAAGGTCGGGCTAGGCGAGTTAGTTTTTAGGTCCAACTTTGTGCCTTAGGAAGCTCTCTGCCGAGAATGTTAGTGCGGACTTTGGACAATAGTGTGGTGTGATGGTGTCTCAAAAATGCATTGTGGTTCATATGGTCAGATCACAATAAAGACAAGGTCGGACTCGTCAAAATGACTAACATTCTAGCTTAACAAATTCTAGGAGGACAAAATAATACTATGAAATACGAGAAGTACAAACGAAGGTGATAGAGTAGATATACCAAAGCTAAGGTGACGAAGACAGTCTTGTAAAAGACCTTGTTCACTAGCTAGCTCCTTGGAATGCACCCACCTACACACAGCAAGAAAGAGAATGTTGGGGGGTGGTTGTATAGGGGCCTGCCTTAGTCAGACCCCCGTTTAGGTGTTCCCACCTCCACAGACAACCAAAGGAAGAAAGATAAAGAAATGATAAAACACAAGCACTACAAAAACAATACTATGCTACTCAACCAAATGATAGAGGAGAGAAGAGGGAAGCTTACCACCTCCACCAAGAGAAATCAATGCTGCTTGGAGGAGAAATGAGAGGAACTCAAGCCTTTGCTGCAATGGTGTGGTCCCAAACTTATTCTACCGATGTGATGGAGTGTGATATTGCTACTATCAAATGCTTGGAATGCTTGGAAGTGAGCTTGTGAGAGTGAGTATGAGAGCTAAGTCTGTTCAAGATTTCCTCCAACCTTCATCCAACCTCCTAATGCAAGTTCAAAGACTGATTATGAAGGAATGAGAAAGGAAATGGCCATATTCGGGTTGGGTGGCCAAAGGAGGCATTACAACTTCATTGCCAATGGGAAGAGTAATGCCTCTGCTGGCTCATCCACATGAATCTGCTAGGGACATAAGCGCGCCATGCAGATGTCTGCACACCGTGCAGGCATCGTCGACAAAAATGCCTCCATCGACACACAAAACAAGCATTGAGTGGAATGCCATCAGCAGGCTTAAAGTGAATTAAGCCTCCGACTTAGGTTTTCTAAAGTACAAGGAGGAAAAAAGGGGAATTTCACCTAGGGTGCAAATTCACTCTTATACATTCTGCCCCCACTTTAGCAAGCACAAGTACTAATGAGTGCTCAGTAAAGTAGATCAAGAAGAGAGTAGGGTTAGAAAAGTATATATAAACCGTCAAGGAAGCAAAACGTGATTTGGTGAACCTGAAGATGTAGGGAAAACAAAGGACTCCACAACAGCTCAAAACTATGAAGTTGGAACAATGAAGCGCCTTACATGCCCGTAGACCTACAAGGAGGCAACCCCCAAGATCTCTCGCATGGAGGAAGCCCCAAGGAAGTGAACTCTGCAAATTCAGGAAGAGGCGACATGTCTACCCAAAGATAGAACATGTCAGAAGCAGCGACACGTCCACCCATATATAGAGCGTTTCTAAAGCGTCGATACATCTACCCACAGATAGAACGCATCTAAAAGTGGTGACATGTCTACTTGCAGACAGAACATGTCTAAAGCGGCCAGTCATGTAGACCGAAAAACTTTCAAAGGAGTCCCTCAAGAACCCTTCAAAAGGAGAGGGATCCACTCAAGGGACACATTGTTTGAAAAAGTAAGGTCTAGTCAGGCTGCCTCCAAGCTAGACGGAAAAGGATGAATGAAACGATTCTAGTCGGCCTGTGCCTAGGCTAGATGTGAAAAATTTCGTTCATTAAAAAGGATTTTGAAGAAAGGGTCCTTGAGGAACCCGCCATGAAGTATAAGGGGGGTCCACTCAACAAACATGCAACTCAAAAGTCTCAATCTTGGAGTGATTCGTCATCAAGGGATCCTTTCGGAATATGTTCACTTCATCAAGGAATTCGAAAGGAATGTCATGCCCCCATGCGAGGGGAAGTCAAAGCAGTTCCTGCTTCAGAGGAAGGTCTTCAAGTGCTTTGTTTACGAACCCGTGATAAAGGAAACACATTCCATTAGGATACCAAGTTGAGAATGCATTTCCAAGGAAAAGGTACTATGAGGACTTTCAAGAGAAGATTCGTTGGTGATGAATTCATTTTATGAAAGTTGAAGTGTTAAAGAACATTGTCACACATAGGAGGGATAACTCAAGCAAAGAAGAGAGAAAGATAAAGAAAAAAAATGTACAAACAAAGGGCATAGAGGGATATGGTTTAGCGAGGTCAGGTCTGTCCGAGCTCATATAATAGTAGGTAACTGCAATGCAAGGAAAAAGACCATCAATCCCCAACCAGACTAGGAAGAATGCATGGAAAACAAAGTAAAAATAAAAAATTGGGTCAACATGGAAGGGAGCCCTAAATACACCCGACGCTTTGCATCATCCCCAATTTACCAAAAATCAAGCACAAACATGGAAGAATGAGGGTACAAATAGAAGGTTTACGGCACAAAAACCACGCCTGTATCCAAGCACCAACAAGGGTGACGAGGTTCATCCAGACACACATAGCACGGGTATGGGGGAACACATCACAAGACATGCACACACGCACACAAGACTAAGAAAAAGGGACCTCCTCCTAACACTGATCGTCTAAAAGGTCATCCACTTCCCAATCTAAATCCTCATAAGGGGAAGGAGGATGAGCCTACAAGGGTGGAATGTTAAGAGGAGGGTCATCTGGCCCTCCCACAACAAGGGCCAGGGAAGAGGGCCCCTCGAGGTGCTCTCTGCCAAGCTCTTGTGGAGTCAAGGTCAACGATTTCATGAAGATCATTGACAGGGTTGGGACTTCATCCACAAAGTTAAACATGCACCCCATGGGAGCGCCATGTCTTACTTTAGCAAACAGGATGGGCTATGCCTGAGATCCACTGCTAGGCTCATTGAATGATTCAGGAGTGGTGACAAACTCAGGAGAGGTCGGGACTGGTTTTATAACAAGGACATAATAGATCATCACAAGGCCACCTTGCAAAGGTGGGCTTCTCTTATGTCCTTTATCAGGAGAAGGACTAGCCTTTGCCTCTTTCTTTGTAGGAGGAGATGAAATCCTCAGAGACGAAGCTAGAGGTGCAGAGGAGGAGGACAGAACCACAACAGATATGGCTGAAGCATTAACCATATCCACAGGTTTTGGGAAGGACCAAATATCCGAAATAGACATCAACGAAGGCGGCTTCGCCAAAGGAGCGATAAACACTTGTACCCGTTTAGGTTTAGGTTCATTTGTGCTCGCAATGGAAGTCAGGAGTGGATTAGGTAGAAGGGACACAATAGGAAGGGGGAAAGAAGACGCTATCGAGGGCCCTGAAGTGGAGGTGGTCGTTTCTTCCTCCTGTTGCGAAGCGGCCTACTAGGCCAGGAGAGCCTTTCATCGGTGCTTGCACTCTTGTGTGAGGCAGTTCCTATGGCTCTTGGAGTTAGAAGCCAGAACTTGCAAAGGGATGGGAGTTTCCTACTTGATCATAGGAACGTCCACTACGGCCGTGTTAGGTGGAGGAACGGGTTCCTGTGCAGGAGCAAGGGGAGCAGGCTGAGGAGCGACAGGAGGAGTTGACTCAAGAGCCTCAATAGCAGGCCTCTTTCTGTTCACTACCGTAGAAGCAAGAGCAGTAGGAGGCTGTGGATCGAATTCTCTATGAGAACCCTTTTTTCTGTCATATAAGTAGTACCAAGGTCCTGGAAATTCCTTAAGAAGGTCTGCGATTCTAATCTTGGGCCTTCGCCAAGGAGGAATCATTAGATTCAGAGGATAGCCACCGGGATTGCTCATTCAGTACTCTTCTTAGGAAAGGGGAGAGGATGGGGTAGTCTAGGAAGGGGTCACTTTCCCTTTACCCTTACGGGAAGAAGAGGGAGCCGTTATGGGCTTCTCCTCCTTTGTGGGGGAAGAGGGAGTGGACAGTGTAACTTTCTCTTTACCTTCGTGGGAAGGAGAAGGGATCAACATGGACTTCTCTTTCTCTCTTGGAGGAGTAGTCGTAAGCACAA
Organism: Sequoia sempervirens; assembly: GCA_007258455.2. Taxonomy (NCBI): domain Eukaryota; kingdom Viridiplantae; phylum Streptophyta; class Pinopsida; order Cupressales; family Cupressaceae; genus Sequoia; species Sequoia sempervirens. Next base: position 33,416,570 of record VDFB02281492.1, on the reverse strand, counting down.
GCTTCTTCTTCTCTTCTCGGGAAGAGGAGGTAACCAATTGCTCTGTCACAGGAAGGGTCAGCTTTGGCTTCCCTTTGCCTCTAGTTTTATACTTCACATAGTTCTTGTAAAGTAGGTCCATTCTTGAAGGAAGCAGACCAACCAGAGAGGGCCAAAAGTGATCCAATGAATATCCACCACGAGATACCAAAGGTTGATATCTGATATCATACACTACATGCACGACACCCTCGTGGGAAAATTTTAAGTATTTATGGATAATAGAGGCGATCCCATTCATGGAAGCCAACCAAGGAATGCCTAGCTTCACTCTAAACAGGTTTGACTCTAGAATAATGTTGAAGACCATGTTGACAGTCCTATGTCCAACTAGAATGGACAAAGCGATCGAGCCATAAGGTTTGAGATTCATACCATCGTGGGTACGGATAGTAGATCTTGTTTCTTCATATTTTTATTTTTGCAGTGAGTTCAATACCAATGTTTCCTCAATAATGATATTCACATGACTTGCAGGGTCTGTCAAGACTCTTGTCACAATGTTACCATTGATACGAGTGAGAATGTAAAGAGGTGAGGGCTTATTCAAAGGTAGATCATGTGCTGTAAATGTAATATCCGGCGAATCAGATGCGGGTGAAACAGTGGAAGTCACTGTGACCATATTCATATAGGCTTCGGGTTGAGAAACATAATCAATGGGATCGATAATCATGTTAGTAGAATGCGATGAAAACGGGTCCGTGTATATTTTCAATTCGCTATTTTATTTTGCCATTGATTTGTTAGTGTTTTGTTTATTCCCATCAAGACAAATGCTACTGTCCTTGATGCAGTCTTGTATCTCATGACACAACCGCATACAGAGTTTGGTATCATGTCCATTATCCCGATGGTACTGATAGTAAGTGCTCCCATCATACTAGTTAGGGTAAGGCTCCTTAACAGGATTAGGGGCTGACAAAGTTATGATCTTATCCCTCAACAACTTCTATAAGACGGAGGTACAAGATTCTGATAACTTTGTGAACTTTCGGTTACGTTTGATGTCGTTGTCATTAGCAACGACTACTACATTCACAATGGCTTTGCCTTTTCTAGAGATTGATACAATGGATTTCCCTTCAGAATGGGAGCACAAGGAATATCCCCTGAACTGAGCAACCGTCTATTGGTATTCTTGTAGAGATGCACACAGATGCGCGAAAGAGGGATATTTCATTAAGGAAAACTTCTCTTGCCAAGGCATTTTTAAGTTACCTATGAATACACGTCAGAGTTAGGCAGCTGATACGAGATTTGTGAAAGAAGCACTTGATAACGTGCTATGAAATTAGTGATCTTTTCATTGTCTCTTTGCTCACATTGGACAAGATTCGAGAAGGTCATCTTCAGCCTGATGTTTGCTTGGAACTGCCTAAGGAATTGGTTAACAAGCTGATCAAATGAGAAAATAGAATTATCAGGCAAGGAACATTACCACTCGAGTGTTGTGCCCTTGAGAGATCAAGGGATTAGTTTAGCCATCAAAGCATCATGATGGAAGAAGTTAGTGCAAAGAGCATTGAAGGCAGACATGTGTGTTTGTGGATCCCCCTTGCCACCAAACTTCTCAAACTTTGGAATCTCCATTCCTTGAGGGAAGGGAGTGTTTAAGATAGCAACTGACAATGGGCTATGTCAAAAGAAGCATTGGAAAATGGGCTGGATCGAGGCCTGGGAGAGGCTCCCTAACTAACTTTACATCTTACCCATACTCTAAAGTAGAGTATTCAAAATAGGGTTGTTAGAAGATAGAGGGCCAGAGGAACCTCCTCCTCTAGAACCACTGTTAGGTCCATTTCTAGAACCGCCACCGGTGTGACTTCTACTAGAACCACTACTAGAGCCACCGCCACTGGTAGGGCCATCGCCGGAACCATCGCCACGACCTCCACCAAAACCACCTCTACCAACACCACCTCCACTACAAAATCGATCGCCACTACCAAAGCCTCCACCACCAGTCCTGCCAAGACCTCCACCACCGGAGGTGACATAAGGGGTAAAGCTAAAGCCCAACAGGACCTTATTCACCTTGATAGTTTCTAGTTGTTTAGGGATGGAAGGGATACTAATGGAAGGGACTACATCGGCCATGTAGACAGAAGTGGGAGGCATTGATACTCCTAGCTATCTCTCGTGTTCTCCAAAGGTGACTCCTTGTGCAAAACTAGAGTTGCCCGAAGGAGTGCATGCTTCGGTGATACCGAAGAGACTACTCAAAAGCTCTACACTTGTTTGATCTTTGTTCATCATGTGTTTTAATTCATTGACAAATTGAGCGGCTCTAGCCATCTTTGAATTTCTTTCCAAATGATTCTCAAGGTCGCCCAACCCCCTTGTAAGGGCGGACACATATTTAAGAGGGATTTGAATGACTTCATGCTCATCCACCGATGATGGCATGGGAGACGCAGGAGGAGTGGGAATGTGATCAATCTCATTAGCAAACCCCATCTCATTCCTCGATAACTGTTCCTACGCCACCAAACTAATAGCGAGACCAGAGAAAAGACCTATAGAGATACTAAGCAAGACCTTTGTTCTATCCAACATGAGGTGTCGTATACTTCTCTTCATGATATGCCTAGAAGTTGTGGAATGGGCTGTGATGCTCATAAACCTTTACAACATGCAAGGTCACAACAACCACAAAAGATATAGAGGGAGTTTTAACACCAATGGATGAATAGACGTTGGCTCACATCAGGTTCACCAAAAATGTAAGAGAGGGGGACCACTGCATGCAAGACCTCAGGTCACGAAGGGTCAAGACACGAGAGGCTTCCCTAACTTACCTCAGCTAAGTGTATTGTCTAGGGTATAAGGATGAGAATGATGAGGATTATGATGTACTTCAATCACTCTACACTCCCAAATTTCAAGGTGGGGCTAGGCAAGTCAGTTTTTAGGTGCAACTCTGTGCCTCATGGAGCTCTCTGCCTAAGGATGTCAACATGGACTTTAGATGATAGCGTGGTGCACTAGCATCTCAAAAATGCATTGTGGTCCTTACGGTCAGATCACAATAGAGACAAGTTTAGACTCATCAAAATGACTAATGGCCTAGCTTAACAACTTATAAGAGGACAAAATAATACTATGAAATATGAGAAGTGCAAACGAAGGTGATAGAGTAGATATACCAAAGCTAAGGTGATGAAGACAATCTCATAGAAGACCCTGTTCGCCAGCTAGCTCCTTAGAATGCACCCACCTACACACAACAAGAAAGAGAATGTTGGGGGCTGGCTGTATAGGAGTCTGCCTCATTCAGTCCCCCGTTTAGGTGTTCCCACCTCCACGAACAACCAAAGGAAGAAAGATAAAGAAATGATAAAACACAAGCACTACAAAAACAGTACTATGCTACTCAACCAAATGATAGAGGAGAGGAGATGGAAGCTTACCACCTCCACCAAGAGCACTCAAGGCTGCTTAGAGGAGAAATGAGAGGAACTCAAGCCTCTGTTGCAATGGCATGGTCCCAAACTTGCTCTACTGACATGATGGAGTGTGATATTGCTTCAATCAAATGCTTGGAATGCTTGGAAGTGAGCTTGTGAGAGTGAGAGTATGAGAGCCAAGTCTATTTAAGATTTCTTCCAACCTTCATCCAACCTCCTAATGCAAGTTCAAAGACTGATTATGAAGGAATGAGAAAGGAAACAACCATATTCGAGTCGGGTGGCAAAAGGAGGCGTTACAACTTCACTGCCAATGGGAAGAGTAATACCTCTGTTGGCTCAACCGTAGGAATATGCTAGGGATGTAAGCGCATCGTGTGGACGGTTTTGCGCTACGTAAGCATCCCCAATAGAAATGCCTCCATCGACACACAAAACAAGGGCCAAGTGGACTACCATCAATGGGCTTAAAGTGAATTAAGCCTCCAACTTAGGTTTTCTAAAGTGCAACAAGGAAAAAATGGGAATTGCACCTAGGGTACAAATTCTCTCTTATACAGATCCACCGGTGGATATGTATTCACATTGTTTGGTGGTGCAGTTAATTAGATGAACAAGCGATAGGTTGTAGTCGCTTTATACACTATTGAGGTTGATTACATGGCAACAACTCACACCTGCAAGGAAGCCATTTGGCTTAGAAAATTGTGTTCTAATGCTAGTTTTGATGCATGGAAAATTGTTATTTGTTGTGACAGTCAGAGTGCCATTTTTTTGGGGTGATCCCACAATATTGGTTTACAATTTCTGGGAGATTGTGATTTTTGCTGAAATCATATATTTTTAGAAAATATAATGATTTAAGACTTGAAAAGTTCCATTTAAAGGATTACAATTGAAGAGGCTTTGTTATGTAAGCAAGGTGGTGATGACTCTCTATCAAACACAAATTGATCAGATTCAAACAAGGAAACAACCCTTGCAACACAATTCTCTCAACTTATTCCAAACACTCCCCAATAGGCCTGTAGCCCTTAAAACCCAACTTCAGGAGATATCTTTTGGAGAAATTCGTACAAAGACCTATCAAACATCAATTTAGACTTCTCACAGAACCCAACTCAACATCCCAAAAGGTTTCAAATGGTTTCTTTGCAACAAAGTTGAAAACTAATAAACTACCCCTGTTTTAGGCTACTTAATTAGCCCTCCTTTAAAAAGGAGGTCCCTCCTAAACACCAGGTAACCACCCAAACTCAAGTGATAGTAAAAAAATTGTCTCAAAATAACAAAATTCACCAATATTTCTCAGATACATGACCTTTATGACGCTGATCCATCAAACCCTCACTTTACATGCAAAAAGGCTAGGGTTTATTCAATCTCCTATTTCCTAGACTTACCAAACACAACCAATGAATCCAACACCTTTCATATACCCTTCACAAACTCACAAGACCCTTGGATAGCTCATTCAACATTTCATAAAATCCCTTCCTTGACATCCCACTTTCACATGGAAAAACACTTTGTTCCACCCTAGGGCATCATCCAATTGCCAACAACTCACTTCCTCTAGCTTTAGGACCATGTAGACACCTAATCTAACATAATAAAAGTCATTCCACTAAGTTATAGGGTTTCTTCATTAGGTGGAATTACTAAAACATTATTTGAACTTCAATCAAACTCTTCCCTGGCGTTTTAACAAGCAATTATTGACAATAGAAGAAATCTCCCTCTAAACTAGATGATAGACTCTCAAAATGAATAAAAATGAAAGTAAAACATGTTCCAATAGAATACTATGAAATTTAGATCATGAATTAGGTTGTACAGGCCGTACAAATCCAGAAAAGTGTGAAATTACAGTAAATTTGTAGAAAGAAATGTTGTTATTGCTTTGAATTTTCAATACAAACTAGATGAAATCTCCCTCTAAACTAGATGATAGACTCTCAAAATGAATAAAAATGAAAGTAAAACATGTTCCAATAGAATACTATGAAATTTAGATCATGACTTAGGCTATACAGGTTGTACAAATCCAGAAAAGTGTGAAATTACAGTAAATTTGTAGAAAGAAATGTTGTTATTGCTTTGAATTTTCAATACAAACTTCTCCAACAGATGCTCGAGCCTATTTGAAATTTTTTATACTTGTTCCCTTCAAATCCTAACCAACCCAATGCCTATAACTTCTTTTGAAATTCTTAAGACCCTTCATATTCCAAAAGTTGTATTTTTTGACAATTTTCTTGCTTGAGAACATTTACACTTTTGCAAGTTTTACTAACTTGACATCTATGACTCTAAAGCCACCCAATTACATAATAAATGGTCTCAATAGACCTTATTTAGAGTCAATATCCCTTATCTAATGCAAAAAGACCCTAACATCACTACTTGACTTATTGACTTATATTTGAAATCTTCAAGTGCTTGGGTGCACCTGCACCATACAACCCCACTGAAAAAGAACTCATGTCACATGAGTTATGCATCATTCCATGCTCTCCACATAATCTTTGATATGGAAACACCTCCCTTTGATTCATACACTGAAATCTTGTACTATAGCCTGCATCCTTAACCTTGCTTTCAATTGAATGTGATTCCACTTTTGCAATCAGACCCAATGATGGTCTAAAACCTGATAGTATTCCTTCATTCCTGCCTACAAATAAACATTTACCAAACTGAGACTGAAGTGTCTTCATCTTCACCCTTGGAATAAACTCCAACTCATCCACTAGTGCTTTCCTTTCAACTTGATATGGTTGCCTCCTTGCAAACTGACCTGCTTCATACCTTCTAACCTTTCTTTCATCAAAACTTGATGTCATACCTGCAACCAGACACTTTAATCTTGTTTCTTAGACACTCTTCCTCATGATATCTTTGCTGAATATTTAAATTTACCCCATTTGCCTTGCCACACATCCACTTTTATTTCACTTTTTGTCTTCTCGCTTAATCTCAGGTCCTCCACTCTTGGAACCTTTATGAAATCTCTATCATAGTAGCCTCTAACTGCCTACTAACCTCTCTTTTCCCTAAAGGACATAGCATTGTCCCATCCATACCTTCATCACACTTCTCCAACTCATTTGGAGTTCTTTCAAACAACTTGTCCTCAACCTTTTCTAGGCCCATCCCTATCATCTTAACATCTTTGGTCCCTTCCTTCATTGAGACCTTTTCCAAACTCATTGCCTTCACAACTTCACCTCTTGGGGTGACTACAACCTTCTTCCTTTCCTCAACCTTTATTATTCCTTCCACTTACTTCTACCATTCTTCTTGGCTCAATGTATTATTTACCATTTTGTCTTGCATTTCCTCTCCTTGACTATCCACACTTAGCATCTGGTATTCTATTCCAAGGACCTTTGTCCTACCAAACTTATGAACCACCTTGGCAACATAATCTGACTGTCCTCCATCTTCTCTAATCATCATACTCTCACACTGCTTCTCTTCAACCTCTTTCACTTGCCCTCTACATGGAATCTTTGCATCTTCCATTCTCTTACTTTGAATCAAACTTTTTTCTTCCTTTACCTCTATGTTTTCAAACACATAAACTTTTGTTTTGGTAGTACTTTATTTCTCACCATCCTCTTTCCCTTTCAAGGGACACATCACTATCCCCACCATAATCTCTTCACTCTTTCCAAGCCCTTCATGGCCTTCCACAATCCATTTTCTATCTTTTCTTTGACCTTTCATCTCTACATTCATCCTCTTTACTTCTAAGACCTCCTTTCCATTAGGTCGTCCAACACCTTTACCGCCAACCACTTGTTGCCTTCCATCTTCTTTATCATCAGTGTTCTCCTGCACTTTGTGTTCTTGTCCAATCAGTGGACAACATTCTTTCCTCATGGTGTCCTCACCAGACCCTTCTTGCATTTCCCTAAGCAATTCTCTTGCATAATTCTCATCTCTACCTTTTTTCAGGGTCTTTTCCCCAAGAACCTTCATCACACAATTCTTTGTATCAAACTCAATCATGTCAGATCTTCTCTTCATTTTCTTGACAATGCTTGACTGTCCTACAACCTCTTTGGATTTTCCTTGACAAAACTCCATCTCTCCTTTGCTCCCATCATGCTTTCTTGACTTGTATTGATTCTTCATAAAGGAGTCTTGCTTGGTCCTTTCTTTTTCAAACCTCATCAGTAATTCACTATCCACTTTGCTCTTCAACATTGCATCCCTGTCAATACTGTTGTCTGAACATTATTCTTCTTTGTAATGGCTACACCTTCTTTATTTTTGTCTTCCTTATGCTTTAGAAACTCCTTTTTTCCTATCATATCTATCCTGGCCATCTTATCTTGTGCTTTATCATTTCCCTGCAATGATGTTAGTTTGAACTTGATCCATCCTTCTCAATTTCATAAACATTATTCCTACCATCATGTAAGGCATATCTGTCAAACTACCACTGCCTTCCAAGTAACAAGTGACAATAACTTATTGACAAAACATCACATAGAATGCTATCCTTATATGCACCAATCTGAAACTTCACTAAATCTTGTTCATTCACCACAACTAATTGATCAATATTCAACCAAAATTCTTTATATGGTCTTTCATGTGGAATTATTTCTAACTCCAATTTGTCTACCATTTCAACTAACACAATATTATCAATGGAACCTGAATCTATTACCACATTACATACCTTATTTTTGCATTTGCATCTTGTCCTGAATAGTTCCCTCCTTTGTTTCATCTCCAACTTAGCATGTCTCTCTTTGAGTTCTCTGATCTCCTTTGCCATATCATCTCCTAGATGCATTATGTCTCTTCAGTTTCCCACTTGTCCTTCACAAACCTGCAACCTTCAATCAAAAGACCTACTCCCTATAGCTATGATACCACCTGATGTAAGAAAGGTGGTGATGAATCTCTATCAAACTCAAACTGATTAGATTCAAACAAGGAAACAACCCTTGCAACACAATTCTCTCAACTTATTCCAAACACTCCCTAATAAGCTTGTAACCCTCAAAACCCAACTTTAGGAGATATCTTTTGGAGAAGGCTGCACAAAGACCTATCAAACATCAATTTAGACTTCTCATAGAACCCAACTCAACATCTCAAAAGGTTTCAAATGGTTTCTTTGCAACATAGTTGTAAACTAATAAACTACCCCTGTTTTAGGCTACTCAATTAGCCCTCTTTTACAAAGGAGGTCCCTCCTAAACACTAGGTAACCACCCAAACTCAATTTATAGTCACAAATTGTGTCTCAAAATAATAGAATTCACCAATATTTCTCAGATACATGACATCTATGATGTTGATCTAGACAACCCTCACTTTACATGCAAAAAGGCTAGGGTTTATTCAATCTCTTGTTTCCTAGACTTACCAGACACAATCAATGCATCCAACACCTTTCATATACCTTGAAAAAACTCACAAGACCCTTACTTGGATAGTTCATTCAACATTTCATCAAAACCCTTCCTTAACATCTCACTTTCACATGGAAAAAACACTTTGTTCTGCCCTAGGGCATCATCCAATTGCCAACAACTCACTTCCTCTACCTTAAAGACCATGTAGACACCTAATCTAACATAAGACAAGTTATTCCACTGAGTTACATGGTTTCTATAGTAGGTGGAATGACTAAAAAATTATTTGAACTTCAATCAAACTCTTCCCTGGCCTTTTAACAGACAATTATTGAAAATAGAAGAAATCTCCCTCTAAACTAGATGATAGAATCTCAAAATGAATACAAATGAAAGTTAAAACATGTTTCGAAAAAATACTATGAAATTCAGATCATGACTTAGACTGTACGAGCTGTACAGATCTATAAAAGTGTGAAATTACAGTAAATTTGTAGAAACGTTGTTATTGCTTTGAATTTTCAATACAAACTTCTCCAACTGATGCTCGAGCCTATTTGAGACTTTTAATACTTGTTCCCTTCAAATCCTAACCAACCCAACACCTATAACTACTTTTCAAATTCTTAAGACCCTTCATATTCCAAAAGTTGCATTTTTTGACAATTTTCTTGCTTGACAACATTTACACTTTTGCAAGTTTTACTAACTTGACACCTATGACTCTAAATCAACCCAATTACATAATAAATGGTCTCAATAGACCTTATTTAGAGTCAATAACCCTTATCTAATGCAAAAAGACCTTAACATCACTACTTGACATATTGACCTATATTTGAAATCTTCAAGTGCTTGGGTGCACCTACACCAGTTTGATCAAACCACCTTAGATCAAACCCCCTTGGATAGAATCTCGCTAGTTTTAAACCTTACCTATATCAAAGTCTCCTTTACACCTATCAAAATGTTGATAAAAAACCACTTTTGATTTACCTTTTGGGGGATCAAATGAATTCATTTTTTTTTTGTATGTAGTCCTTATTATAAGCTTCCTAAAAAATATAACTTTAAATAAATTTAATTTAATTATTATATTTATTTTTTATTTCTTATGAATGTAGGTTTTTTACCAAAAATCAAGCTCTCTATTTTGCACATGTGGAAAAATAGTAGATTATCAAAAAAAAATTGAAAAATATCAATGCACTAGATATTGAAGCCCTTGATCCAACAAAAAAATTGAATTTTGATATATACAAGAAAAGTTATGTTGTATGCAGTTTGCCTATGTCTAAATTGTAATTGGTTTGGCTTTGAAACTTGATTAAGGAAAAAACATTCAATAAAACACTATGAAACCAAATGAAAGCACTATATATCATAGTTACAAATCTAAATTCAAAAAAAATAGAATTTTATCCTTCATGGGAAAAAAATTATGTTGTATACGGTGAGAATCACTCCTTAAAAATGGTGTTTACTGAAAAAAACTAGTTTTTTAAGGAGATGGAAAAAGAAATGCAATATGATTCCAAGAATTTTGAAAAAAATATATTTAGAATCTACAAAAAAAATGTCACAAATCACTAGTTTGCATCATCTTCAAATTCCTCACGGTTTAGCCGCTATAGGTGCTCGAAAGTGAAGATTTAGTTGGAAAAAATTAGTTCAGTGTCTAGTTTGGCCAAAAATTGTAAACTGGTATTGTGGGATCACCCTTTGGTGAAAATCCAACCTTCCATTCTAGGACGAAACACATTGACGTGTAGTACCACTCTGTTCGTGATATGGTGGAGAATGTAAAGGTTAGTCTGGAAAAGAATGATACTCTGGCGAATGTTTCTGATGTATTAACGAAGCTTGTAAGCACATATAAGTTCAAATGGTGCACTAGTTTGATGGGCCTTGGGGCCTAGAATAATTAGTAACTTCAAGCATTAGAAGGATCCAATAAGTTCTTCGTCAAGTGGGAGAATGTTGAGAAAAATGTCTCAAACTTACTAGCGTAAAAGGCTTTAGGTTTTGGGTTCATCGGGTTGACAGTTGAGTTTCAGCAGTATGAAGTTTCTAGTCTCCTTGATGTTTTGATAAGTGCTTCATGGGTTGGTATTAAGTGCTTTGTCAAGTTGACAACCACATGTCAACAGGACTTAGAAATGAGTCTCCTTGAAATCTTGATAGACACTTGGCTTATTGCTAGGTATGTTTGGAGTTTGCATTGGCCAAAGCTTTGTCAAATAGACAAGTGAATGCTGAAGGGAGTTACTTGAAAGTCTCTTCGAAATTCAGATGAACGATGAGTTGGTGCTAAAGCTTAGTCAAGGAGATGAACACATATCAATGGGACATAATAAGCAGTCCCTTCGATAGCCCGATGGAAGGTTACGTCTCTTCATTGGAGGGAATGGTGGATTTCACCGAGATGTAGATATGGTCCCCTTGACATGCTGATAAGGTGGGACCAAAATACATGAAGGATAATGTCAGTTGTACGATGATGACATGGATGACATGTAGGCAGTGGGGACCACTTGATTAAGGTTGTAGGATTCATCAGTGAGATCTTCTTATATCAGAAGGAGTTGCTATAGTGTCTGGTCGACATCTCGATAGGATGAAAAGATAGGCATGTCAAAGTGATAGTGAGATTTTAGAGAGACAAGGTTTGAAGTCTCTTCGATGTTTTGATATGGCTTCAATGGGGCAAAAGGTAATGATGGTTATGTTGTTTGTGACCGTCCATCTGTTATGGAAGTTGGAATGATAGTTTCCTGGAATGCCTGAGATGTATGTACAAATGCCATAGATCACAGTAACAAAGTGAAGTGTTGATCAGAGTGAATGTAATTGAATTGTTTTTGGATTCATTCTGTGAATAAACACCTAAAAGAGCATAGCTCTGTACTTGTATGTAATTTATATTTTTCTGTAATACAAGAGATCTCTACTTTGGTGTGTGGGTTTTTTCTCGAGAGGGTTTTCTCACGTAAATATAGTATTCATTATTTGTTGTCTATTCTATTATTCATGTATGTGCATCTTTATGTTTTGTAATTGAAAAGTTTTAAATTTTTTTATGTATCTCTCTCCTAAAGATTAGCATTAGGAAGGCGTATTTCACACTCCGCTTTCCTTTCACACCTTTGGTTTTAGTTATGGGTTGTTGGGTTTTTTTGAACTAATCTAGATTTGAGTGGGATCTTGTGCAGAAGATAATTTGTGATCTTGTTGCAAGAATTCTCAAATGGCAAGTTCATCAAGGAGAATAGAGGCAGGTAAATTTTCTAGAAATAATTTTGAAATGTGGAAGTTAAAGATGGGGGATCTATTGATAGATCGAGATCTGTGAGATACTACTGATGAGAATGTTTCAATGCCTATAGATCCTACTTTGACTACTTAATATGATGTTATGGACCATAAAGCCAAGGGTCCAATCAGATTATGCTTATTAGACTATGTTTTAATCAATTTCCATGAAGAGACCTCTACACAAAAAATATGGAAGAAGCTTGGTGAGATGTATCAAGCCAAGATCTTCTTGTATCAAAAGTTGTTATAGTGTCCCTTAGATGTCCCAATAGGATGAAACGATAGGCATGCCAGAGTGACAATGAGATTTCAAAGAGACAAGGTTTGAAGTCTCTTTGATGTTTCAATATGGCTTCAACGGGGCAAAAGGTAATGACGGTTATGCCATTTGTGACCATCCGTCTGTTATGGAAGTTGGAACAATAGTTTCTTGGAATGCCTGAGATGTATGTACAAATGCAATAGATATTGTAACAAAGTGAAGTGTTGATTAGAGTGAATGTAATTGAATTGTTGCTGGATTCGTTTTGTGAATAAACACCTGAAAGAGCATAGCTATGTACTTTTATGTAATTCACATTTTTTTGTAATATAAGAGATCTTTGCTTTGGTGTGTGGATTTTTTCTTGAGAGGGTTTTCTCACATAAATCTGGTATTCATTATTTTTTTTCTATTCTATTATTCATGTATGTGCATCTTTATGTTCTGTAATTGCAAAGTTTTGAAAATTTTTATGTATCTCTCTCCTAAAGATTAGCATTAGGAAGGCATATTTCACACTTCTCTTTCCTTTCACACCTTTGGTTTTAGTTATGGGTTGTTGGATTTTTTTGAACTAATCTAGATTTGAGTGGGATCTTGTGCAAAAGATAACTTGTGATCTTGTTGTAGGAATTCTCAGATGGAAAATTTATCAAGGAGAATAGAGGCAGGTAAATTTTCTAGAAATAATTTTGAAATGTGGAAGTTGAAGATGGAGGATCTGTTGATAGATCGAGATTTGTGGGATACTACTGATGAGAATGTTTCAATGCCTACATATCCTACTTTGACTACTTAATATGGTATGGACCGTAAAGCCAAGGATCTAATCAGATTATGCTTATTAGACTATGTTTTAATCAATGTCCATGAAGAGACCTCTGCAAAAAAACTATGGAAGAAGATTGGTGAGATGTATCAAGCCAAATCTTTAGTGAACAATATTTTTTTGAGGAAGAAATTATATTCCTTGAGAATGGAAGAGGGTGGAAAAATTATAGACCACCTAGAATTATTCAATATGTTGGTGGCTCAATTAACATCAGTTAATATCAAAATGGATGAGGAGGAGAAATGCCAAATCTTGCTTTGTTCTTTTCTTGATTCATGGGATTCTCTTGTTATGGCTATTGGGCGTATGTAGTGCCCCTCCATTTTAGTCGTCCCTGATATTCAAGTAAGTTGTTTGTTGGGTGGTCATGTCATTATATTTGATTAAAATTTTTATTGAGTAATGTGGTTGGTTGATTTGCGATGATATGATGATTTTGTGATGGGATTGTTGTCACCTAGAATTGCACCCTATGTAGAGTTTACAATAAACTGAGCATTCTAGAGCAACATGGGATCATCTCAAGGCTGTGGGTCACCTATAACTAAAATGAACCTCCAGAGAAGGCCAACTTCCTTTGGGTATCACCTACACTATTGATTCTTTGAGAGAAAAGAGGAAGAAGGTGCATAAATTAAAGGACCACACTAGGATGACACACAAAATGATAAGAAATCATGAAATGAACACAAAAAGAACATACACTTGAAAGACCAATTGCTATTCTCAGAACAATATCTTTCAGATTTAATGCTTGTCTTTCTAACAGGTTTGGTCTACATACGCATCTCAGGAAGGAAAGATTGATTTTCACAACTCTAAGATAAATACAATATTATGGAAAACACAGTTAGAAACTTGCAAGCTCAAAAAAAAAGAAAGATACAAAAAATGAGAATCATACAAATATGAAGACAAACTTCCAAGGTAAATTTCTGTGTTGTATTCAAGATTTCAGCTGAGTTACATAAAACATACATTGACTAAGAAAGGATTTGACTGAAAATCACTAACTCTTCAGAGTGTGCAATCAGAACTACTTACAAAAAGGCAAAAATGCCTTATATACAAATTGATACGTCGGCCCCTTAGGGCTTACAAAAATATCTCGATTTAGGATAGAATTTCCCTAATATTTTATCGAATTAATGTTGAAGATCCTGCGTTTCCCTATTGTTGGCGTCGATGTGAAACATTCTCGAAGAAGTCATCCTCAGATATTCCTTCAGCTACCACATTTATTCGATCCATCGTGTCCAGTTGAGCTACTTCGGCCACACCATGAATGCTCTGATCCTGCAATAGATACACATCGCCCTTCATCCTATCAACACACTTTGGACTGCCACAGTTTACCCTTAGATCTTTCTGATTAGCCGAGTGAAAACCACGTAGCCCTGCAGCCGGTCAAAAGTCCTTTGAATGGGAATGCATCTCGGCAAGACATACGCCGAGGTATGAACCCTCAGCCAACTTCTTTTCTTTCGGCCTGACTCATTCCGGTCGGAAAGAGGTTGCCTCGAGCTCATTATGTTATGCCAAAGACCTCCCTATTTGGTGATATTCATGGTAGGCACCTTTTGTTTCAGCAAGACATTGGTCTGCCGGCCGGACTTTATATCGAGCGCCTCCTTCTTTTGCCAACGTTTCCTTTATTTTCGCCGTGACCTTTATCCTTCGGCAAGACACCTTGCCGAAGGCAATATCCTTTGCCGAGATCTCCCTTTGTCTGCCCGAAAAGCCATCATTGTGCTTTTGGCAAGAGTCCTGCCGAATTGCTTTTGTCTCGGTGAGGGCTCATCCTTCCTTTCGGCGAGACTTGTTAGTTTTGCTAAGACCTCTCCCCGAAACCCTTGTGTTACACCGAAGATCTTTTCCTATTCGCCGAGACTCTATGTCAAGTTCCATGACTTTTTCCGAGCTCCATTTGTTTACCACGATTTAATTCCTGTCCTCCAGGCTTGAGCTCCCTATGGCCTTCGGCGAGATCTTACCAAATCGGCAAGACCTCCCGTTGATGGCTTTATCTTATGGCGAACTCCCTATCTCCTGGCCAGCTTCTCGTGCTTCACTAAGACCTATGCCGAAACCAACATCATCCGCCGGCCATCCATTTGCCGTTGGCTAGACATCTCCACTTCGGCGAGACTCTATGTCGATATTCGATGACTCTCGACGAAGTCATCATAATCAGCACGACTCTCACTAAAAGAAAGATATCGAGGCCTCCATCTTTTGTACCGGGCTCCTTGTGACTTCGACGAAACCTGAGGTGTTCGCCGTGACCCTTTATCAAAGAAATAACCTCCACTGAGACCCATGCTTTATCCTGCCAACAAGCCCATCTGTTTTCCAACTATGTCGCTATAGCCTTCACCCATCGAAGAGACCTCTCATAGATTGCATCTGTTACACCGAAAGGCCTCATGCATTGAAAGTCGCTGAAACAAGGAAGTTGTTATGCCAACCAAGAGTCTCATGTTTCCCATTGGCGTGACTAAAATGAACTCATGCCGAAATACGACCCCCCTGCACACTGTCGGTAAGACAAAAAGAAGTCGTCGTGACACCTTCGTGAAAACCTAAACTCATGCCGATATGATATACTTTGCTCCTTCGGTCGGCAAAACTTGAAGACTTCGCTGAGACTTTATGCCGATAGTGGTATACCTTTGCCGATGAATCACCATATATCCAGTCGGGGAGAGATGATAAAATCGGTAAGACACAACCCCGACGGTAAAAACCTATGCCGATAGAAACCCCACGATCGCCAAAACAAACGAAGCCTCCCGCCGAATGAAGTATGCAGAAGCCTTTTGATCGCTGTGACATCGGATGAGTCCTGCCGATAGGCAACATAGACTCATCCGATGTAGAAAACGTAACCTGAGTCGGGGAAAATTCACGGACCTATGCCGATAGGAACTGGGATACAGAGAATGCAAAAACTAAGGGAACAAGCGATGCAACATGGTAAAAATGTGGGCAGAAATTGTTCAAGAGGGAACCTAGCATGAAAAACCTTTGATGGAGAGATCCGATTTGACCCTTATGACACCTGCAACATAGATGCTTGCCTGATTGAGCCCGAAACATTTTTGGCAATTTTTTGCAGGATGTTTGCCTGCTAAACATGAAGACCGGTAGCCTAGGCCTATCCATTGGGCATGGAGTCATTAGAAAAACTCAAAGAACAATTAAAATGTCATTTTGCATATGGTCCTGACCTGATGAGATTTATAGAACACAACAGGTGGCCAAAACAGAAAGACAGGGGAAACAAAAAGAGAAGATATATATAGTGCTGAAATAGCACTTATGGAAAATATAAAACCTACACTATTACGTACATTAGATAGATTGCGTCAAATTTGAAAACAGGGCTTAAGGTGTATCCCATTGACTGGGATAGGAAGCACTTCACCTTCTATTGTAGCCAGTTGATATGCATTGTGTTCTTTGCAATCTCTGACGATGAATGGACCTGTCCACATGTTATCAAATTTAGTGTGATGGCCAGGTCTGCTTTTGAGAACGTCCCACTTCAGCACAATGTATCCCACCCTGAAAACCTTCGCTATTGCCCTTTTGTCAAATGTCTTCTTTGTCTGGAGCTGATGATCCTCCAAAGTTTTCATCGATCTGTCCCTTGATTCTTCGAGCTCCATGAGCTTTGCATACCTTACAGACATTGGGTCTTGTCCTTCAAGCACTTCCAACTGATGAATGATGTCTAGAGCTGGAAGCTCCATAGATAGTGGAAATTCACCTCCTTGCCATAGACCAACATATATGGTGAATTTCCAATAGACCTCTTAGGGGTCACTCTGTCGGCCCAAAGTGCATTCTTTAAATTACTGGGCCAGGTCCTTTGGCTGTCTTCTATGGTTCTTTTGATGATCCTGATGAGGTTTTGATTTGTGCTCTCAACTAGGGCATTACCCTGGGGGTAATAATTTGAAGATGTGTTCAAATGAATACCATGCATGATGGCCCATTCAGTCAGTTTTAGACCCGTGAATGCAAGGGAATTATCAGATATGATGGAGTTAGGTACCTTGAACCTGGTGACTATATCTTCATAGAAGCTCAAGACTGAAGACTCCCTTGCTTCTTTCAAGGCTATTGCTTCTGTCCACCTTGTAAAGTGGCTGTGGCTATAAGTACCCACTTGTGACTAGCACTAGAAGGTGGGTTTATTGGACTGATGAAATCAATGCCCCATCTCATGAAGGGCTGCTCTACTTGAATCGGATGCAGGGGCGTAGCTGGAAACTTTTCCTTTCCTGAAAACAAGGCGCATTTGATGCACTTTCTTGACCAGGAATACGCATCCTTGAATAGGCTGGGCCAATAGTAACCAGCTCTCATGATTTTCCAGGCAGTGGTTATGGGAGCAAAGTGACCTCCTGCAGCTCCATCATGAAACTCATGAAACACCTTTTCAATTTGGTCACTGTGAATGCATCTTAATAGGACACCACTTAGATCCTTTTTGAAGAGAGCATTATTTACCAGCACATATGGTATGGACTGCAATCTGAAGTATCTCCTTTTAGCTCTATTCAATCTTAATGGGCATTCACCAGTCTGTAAGAAATGGGTCATATCTTGGACCCAATTGGTTGTCTCATGTGGTACATTATCCTGGGCGTTCCGAGGCTCATTTGAATTGGAAAGCACAACATCTTTTTCCAATTTATTTTCACTACTCGACCCTGAAGCAAGCTGTTCACAAAGGCCTCTGCCTCTAACTAACTTGGTGACGCTGATATCTACATCATACTCCATGACCTTAGTGATCCACCCTACTCTTTTTCCATTTAGATCCTTATTTAATAAGAATTCTTTCACACTTGAGTGTGCCACCATGATATGAATTCTATTATGAGAGACCAAAGGCTTGAATTTCTTAAGGCTTCTGATCACAGCAAGAATGTGCCTCTCCACAAAGGAGTATTCTTGTTCATAGTCAACTAAGCCTTGGCTGAAGAAAGCTATTGGTTGCTCTAAATTCTCTTCATTTTTTTGAACCAATATTGTAGAGATGTTACTTGTGCTACCATAAGCATATAGATAAAAGTCTTTGGAAAAATTAGGATTTACCAGTGTGGGAGCTGCTGCTAAGGCCTCTTGACCTTTGCAAAACTATTCTTGGCATCCTTCATCCAACTGAAGATTGCATTCTTCTTTAACATAGCTATTAAAGGCTGTAATGGATTTGCAACATCAGGGATGAATCTTCTTAAAAAGTTGATCTGGCCCAGAAAACTCTGTAGGCCCTTCTTATGATTAGGTAGCAGCAACTCAAGTATGGCTCTGACTCTTTCAGGGTCAATAGTAATTCCTTGCTTTGACACTATGTGTCCTAATAGTTTCCCCTCATGAACAACAAAGATGCTCTTTTTGGGATTGAGAGAGATCCCAAATTCTTTGCATTTTTTGAACACTTGCCTAAGATGTGACAGATGCTCATCTGCATTCTTAGAATACATTGTTATGTCATCTAGGTAAATTAGTATAATCTTGTTGATCAAGCTTTGAAATGCCATGTCCATAGCTCTCTAAAATGTGGCACCAACATTTGACAAACCAAAAGGCATCCTTTTGTATGCCATAATGCCCCATTTAGTTGTAAAAGCAGTCTTAAACTGATCTTCTTCTTTAACCAACACCTGATTATATCCTAAAAAACCATCTAGTAAGGAAAACCTTTCAGAACCAACAACCTCTTGTAAGATTCGTTCCATGAAGGGCAGTGGGTAGTGGTCTTTTAGAGAGGACCGGTTAAGATCCCTAAAGTCTACACAGAGCCTTATCTCACCACTTTTCTTTCTAACCAACACAAGATTAGAAACCCATGAAGTGTGCTTGATAGGGAAGACAATACCCCCCTCAACTAATTTGGTCAGCTCTTTGATCATTAAGGGCTCAAGCTTGGGATTCAAAGGCCTTTGTTTCTGCCTTACTGGCTTGGCATTAGGCTGTAATTCAATCGTGTGCTGAGCAATGTGGGGATCAAATCCTTTCAAATTTGAGTACTCCCAAGCAAAGACATCATGAAATTCTTGGCACAAAGCAACAAAAGCTTGCTTATCTTCAGGTGAACAGATTTTTCCTATCTTAAGGAGCCTACCTTTGAAGATCTCCAACTCTTCGTAGTGTTCTTGTTTAATCTACAAGCTGGTCTTGCCCTTTTTTAGCTGATCATCAGTACTAAAAATTGACTCTAAGGTAACCAGGCCTTTGGGCAATTTGTTTGTCTTCAGCTGTATGACCTGATCACCATACTGATGCTTGAGTTTTGCCTGATTTAGCATGGAGAACTGATCTTCTTTGAGGAAGAAGGAAAGATATGCTCGTCACTATCAAAGACTTGCTAGTGAATGTTGGTGTCAGGAATTGAGGGTCTGACCACAACCTTCACATACTGCTGCACCTTCTCCTTTTTGATGTCATTTGGAATATCAAACTGTGCTCCAATGGCTGCGAGCCTATCAACATGCTTGTTCTAATTTCTTGGGATGGACACTAAATTAAAGGCATCAAAATCTTCGAGCATGTTCCACACTCTATTTCTATAGGAATTTAATATGTCATTTTTAGCAACATTTAGGCCCCTCACTTGATTAATAATTAATTCACTGTCTCCATGGACTTTCAATTGGTTATTCCTCTCTTTCTTGCCCATTCTAGACCTTGAACAAGGCCTTCATACTCAACAGTGTTATTGGCGCATGCAAAAGCAAAACAGAATGCAAAGTAGTATTTAACACCTTGAGGAGACACAAGCATTGCACCTCCTCCTGCTCCATTTCTACTTCTAGAACCATCAAAGAACATCTCCCAAAGTCCATTAAGCAGTTGCAACAACTGATCTGCACCCTTTTCCAAGTTTGGAATCTCTGTATTAGGCTCAAGAATGACATAGTTTCCCATACCAGCATCTTGAATGAGGTCTATAGGGCTATCCGATATATTCTCAACTGCCCATTCATGCAGCAACATGTCAGGAACAACTTCTAATTAGAGTTCTTGAGCAGTAGCTAGTTCATCGTCGGTAGAAACAAAACAATTTGTATTTGCAGCAGAAGGAATAGCATTGATGGGGCTTGGGTTATATGGTTCAATGTGGTCTTTAGCCAACCTTTTAGACTTGATAGTAACCTTAGTCCCATATCTTGTTCTAAATAACATGTGTGACCAATCAGCTGATACGTAACCACCTATCTTGGCTGTAAAGTCTCTAGATAAACACAAGGAAAAGAAAGGTGGAAGGTCTATGATACATATGTCTTGAGGGACTGAAAAGTTTGGAAAAGCATGGAGAGTGAGGCTTAAGTCCTTGATAATACCCAAAGTGTTAACCGAAGTGCCATCCAATTGGATCACTCCCTTCTCCAAAGGCTGATATTTTAGCCCTAGTTTGTCAGCAATCTGTTTTGGCATGATGAAGCTGCTAGCTCCACTATCTACCATACAGTTATGGACTAATTTATCACTAATGATCACTGACACATAGAAAGGAGGTGGTTTAACTCTTTTTTCATTCACAATGCAAGGCTGCTGACCATTTCCTTGAGAATCATTTGTTAACACGACTCTAACTTGACCTATTGAGGGCTCAGACTCATCAGATATTTTCAAACTTGATAGGGTTGATTGTAACATATCCTTTTGATTGGGGATGACTAAAGAATCACATATAGACATGGTTACATTTGTCCTTTTCATGCTATCAAGAATGTTAAAAGGTACAATTGGATTTTTATTGTGTACCTTTGCACTGGTATGATCAGCTTGTAAGCGTGGCTGCTCCTTATCTGAGGGTTGCTAATCTCTTTGTGAACCATGAACTGCTTGAGAGGTAGATGGCTCCATAGCTGATGCCTTTCCTTTGTCTGCTACTTGACCAAGCTCAAATGCTCTTTTATTTGCTCTGGTGTTGGCTGCAATTGGAGAACTATCATCATTTAGTCCACATAACTCTTGACCTTGCCAGTTAATGAGGGTGGCGTCATTACTAAGCTGAGCCTCTTTTTGTGAGGAGGCATCGTTGCATGCACTTTGCTGTGAACTTGAAGTATTTTGCACCATAAGTGCTTGATTGATGAGTCCATTTGAACAAGTGGCTTGATTATGAGGCTAGTTACAAGGGTAGCACCACTCATAATCAGCTACTAAATTGTTTTGAGTGGGAACCAAGTCCCTTATTGCACTAACAGGTGCTGGAGCATAGGCCTGAAAAGGCCTTGTGTTCACACTCTGTCTTGGGCCCTGATAATTGCCCTGATACTGTTGTCTATTCCCTTGGAATTGCTGCTGCTGACCTTGAAAAGGCAGACTTAAGGCCTGATTTTGCTGTTGACAAGGCCTGGAATAGGTCTGTTTCTTTTCCAAGTTTACCAACTTGTTACCAAAACTCTTTTACTTACCAAAAGTCTGTAAAAGACTTTTGATCTCTTGTAATTCATTTGATGAGCTTGAAGCAACACTTTCCTGCTTGTCAATGGTTGGGACAATAGCTGGTAGCGTTGGTACAGCTGGCAGAGGTGTGAAAGGAGGTATTTGCAAAGGAATATTTGCATGAATTTGTGGGAATATTGGCATTGGTGGCCTAGGAGCAAGCTTACCAGCTTGTATTAAGCTGTTTTTCAGCTCTAACAGCTGTTTCAAAGGCATCTAGCAGAGATACTCCCCCCATTGACTGTATCATAATAGCTATATCACTGTTCAGAGCTCTCAAAAATTATAGAAACGCATACTCTAGAGATGGCCTCACCATTGTAGGGATTCTATCCCAAGTCCTTTGAAATCTAAAATTGAAGTTGTTCATCTGCTCTTGTGGAGCCCTCTTAATGGTAGTTAGTTGCTCCAAAAGAGACAAGTTGTCAGACCTGTCTTGGAATTGCTTGTGCATTTTTTCTCCAAAGTCATCCCATGTCGCAATTGAACTGACTGGTAGACTCCTGTACCACTGCACAACTCTTCCTTTTAGTGAAGTAGCTAGCAATCTTACTGCAACATCTTCTTCAGTTATGTGATGGACTCCGCATAATGAAGCCACATCTCTTAAATGTTCAATGGGAGTAGTTTGATCTTCTCCCATGAAAATTGGCAGAATCTTCAAGGATGCCATTGGAATATCATTATGTTGCGCCAAGTTCAAAGGACTCCCTCCATTGAAAGCAACAAAGGGTTGATTCCTTGGGGCGACCATTGGAGGTATCTGAAGTGGGTTTGTTGGTGCAACGAAATGAGATCTTATAGGTGGAGGAGTGGACTGAGTTCTTCTGGAATAGATGATCGTTGTTCTTTGCCTTTCTTCAACTTTGTCTCGTCTTCTTGGTGGTGACAGCTACAAGTATTCAAAAGGGCTTGAGTTGCTTCTTGTTCAAACTCTTTTCATATACTATAGAAGGCATGTATCTTCTGGAGTTCTTCCTC
The DNA here is from genome assembly GCA_007258455.2 of Sequoia sempervirens. Lineage (NCBI taxonomy): Eukaryota > Viridiplantae > Streptophyta > Pinopsida > Cupressales > Cupressaceae > Sequoia > Sequoia sempervirens. The sequence continues at coordinate 33,393,881 of VDFB02281492.1, read as the reverse complement.
TTTGTGGAGTCGCCAAGTATGCCAAAGGGCTTCTATAAAGCTTGATAATTCACTAGTTGCATACCAAACCAGTAGTTAAAACAAATTGTTGTCCCACTGGGCGTGCCAGAAACTGTTGTCACCTAGAATTGCACCCTGTGCAGGGTTTACAATAAACTGAGCATTCTAGAGCAACATGGGATCATCTCAAGGCTGTGGGTCACCTATAACTTAAATGAACCTCCAGAGAAGGTTGGCTTCCTTTGGGTATCACCCACACTATTGATTCTTTAAGAGAAAAGAGGAAGAAGGTGCATAAATTAAAGGACCACACTAGGATGAGACACCGAATGATAAGAAATCATGAAATGAACACAAAAAGAACATACACTTGAAAGACCAATTGCTATTCTTAGAACAACATCTTTCAGATTTAATGCTTGTCTTTCTAATAGGTTTGGTCTACATACGCATCTCAGGAAGGAAAGATTGATTTTCACAACTCTAAGATAAATACAGTATTATGGAAAACACAGTTAGAAACTTGCAAGCTCAAAAAAAAAAAAAGATACAAAAAATGAGAATCATACAAATATAAAGACAAACTTCCAAGGTAAATTTCTATGTTGTATTCAAGATTTCAGCTGAGTTACAGAAAACATACATTGACTGAAAAAGGATTTGATTTAAAATCACTAACTCTTCAGAGTGTGCAATCAAAACTACTTACAAAAAGGCAAAAATGCCTTATATACAAACTGATACGTCGGCCCCTTAGGGCTTACAAAAATATCCCGATTCGGGATAGAATTTCCCTGATATTTTATCGAATTAATGCTGAAGATCATGCGTGTCCCTGTTGTTGGTGTCGGTGTGAAACATTCTCAAAGAAGTCCTCCTCAGATATTCCTTTAGCTACCACATTTATTCGATCCATCGTGTCTAGTTGAGCTACTTCAGCCGCACCATGAATGCTCTGATCCTGCAATAGATACACGTCGCCCTTCATCCTGTCGATGCACTTTGGACTTCCACGGTTTACCCTTAGATCTTTTTGATTGGCCAAGTGAAAACCACGTAGCCCTGCAGCGGGTCAAAAGTCCTTTGAATGGGAATGCATCTCGGCAAGACATACGTCGAGGTATGAACCCTCGGCCAACTTCTTTTCTTTCGGCCTGACTCATTCCGATCGGAAAGAGGTTGCCCCGAGCTCATTATGTTATGTCGAAGACCTCCCTCTTTGGTGATATTCATGGCGGGCACCTTTTGTTTCGACAAGACATTGGTCTGTCAGCTGGACTTTATACCGAGCGCCTCCTTTTGCCAACGTTGCCTTTATTTTTGCCGTGACCTTTATCCTTTGGCAAGACACCTTGCCAAATGCAATATCCTTTGCCGAGATCTCCCTTTGTCTGCCCGAAAAGCCATCATTGTGCTTTCGGCAAGAGTCCTGCCGAATTGCTTTTGTCTCGGTGAGGGCTCATCCTTCCTTTCAGCGAGACTTGTTAGTTTTGCTAAGACCTCTCCCCGAAACCCTTGTGTTACATCGAAGATCTTTTCTTGTTTGCCGAGACTCTATGTCGAGTTCCATGACTTTTTCCGAGCTCCATTTGTTTACCACGAGTTCATTCCTGTCCTTCGGGCTCGAGCTCCCTATGGCCTTCGGCGAGATCTTACCAAATCGGCAAGACCTCTCACTGATGGCTTTAGCTTATGGCAAACTCCCTATCTCCTGGCCAGCTTCTCGTGCTTCGCTGAGACCTACACCAAAACCAACATCATCCGCTAGCCATTTGTTTGCCGTCGGCGAGACATCTCCACTTCGGCGAGACTCTATGTCGATATTTGATGACTCTCGGCGAAGTCATCATAATCGGTGCGACTCCTGCCGAAAGAAAGATATCAAGGCCTCCATCTTTTGTGCTGGGCTCCTTGTGACTTCAATGAAACCTAAGGCATTCTTCGTGACCCTTTATCGAAGAAATAACATTCGCCGAACAAAAAACCTTTAGTCCCTGAGACCCATGCTTTATCCTGCCGACAAGCCCATCCATTTTCCAACTATGTCGTTGTAGCCTTCGCCCATCAGAGAGACCTCTCATAAACTGCATCTGTTACACTGAAAGGCCTCATGCATTGAAAGTCGCCGAAACAAGGAAGTTGTTACGCCGACCGGGAGTCTCATGTTTCCCATCCGTGTGACTAAAATGAACTCATGCCAAAATACGACCCCCCTGCACACTGTCGGTAAGACAAAAAGAAGTCGCCGTGACACCTTCGCGAAAACCTAAACTCATGCCGATATGATATACTTTGCTCCTCCGGTAGGCAAAACTTGAAGACTTCGCTGAGACTTTATGCTGATAATGGTATACCTTCGCCGATGAATCACCATATATCCAGTCGGGGAGAGATGATAAAATCGGTAAGACACAACCCCGACGGTAAAAACCTATGCCAATAGAAACCCCATGGTCGCCAAAACAAACGAAGCGTCCCGCCGAATGAAGTATGTAGAAGCGTTTTGATCGTTGTGACATTGGATGAGTCTTGCCGATAGGCAACATAGACTCATCCGATGTAGAAAACGTAACCTGAGTCGGGGAAAATTCACGGACCTATGCCGATAGGAACTAGGATACAGAGAATGCAAAAACTAAGGGAACAACCGATGCAACATGGTAAAAATGTGGGCATAAATTGTTCAAGAGGGAACCTAACATGAAAAACCTTTGATGGAGAGATCCGATTTGACCCTTCTGACACCTGCAACATAGATGCTTGCCTAATTGAGCCCGAGGGTGTAAACCAGGTAACAGGGATTATGTGATTTGATAACACTAATATTATAATTAGATTTGATTATTCAAATTAATTTAATTATAAGGCCATTCAAGTTAATTAGAATTAAAATTGGACTTAATAATAATTGTTAGTGGTACTATCATTGGAGATTAAAAAATGAAAGTAGTATAATTTTAAGTGAACAAATTAAATGGAGATGATATAATTATTTCTATTAAGGGATTTAAAATAAATTAAATTATGAAATATGAAGTATAAAGTTTATTATTAAATAATTAAAATTATTAGGTGAAAAAGGTACTTTTATAATTAAATGTAAGAATAGTTGTTGCCAACACTGAGTTTTAAATTAGAAGTAGATTAAAATAGGGGAAGTAATTTTAAGGAAATAAAATATTAAAATATGTTACAAGAGGCCCTTTATCTGGTGTGATACCTTGTTTCCTAGTTGCGTATCCCGTATGGCTTCACTTTAACCGTGGCCTTTGTAAGTTGTGCTGTTTTGTAATATGATGTGCTTTATTAAAGCTAGTTCCAAACCCATTTTTCCACACATCTGGGTGTTAGCACATTGATCTTGGTATATGCCTCCTCACATTTATAAATTTGCCCTTGGGATGAATAGCCATCTGCGTTTGAAAAGAATTGGTGAGTTTCATTCTTAATGTTTTAACTTACTTACGAAGTGAATGAATGAGTAATGTTTCAGTTGGGTTTTTATACATGTACATATCCATAGTGCAACATTAGTTGATTGAATGTATAGAGGGTATAAATGTGTCTGTTCGAACTATTAGAATTTAAATTAGAAGCTTCCTTCTCTTTTGCAGTTATTGATAAATTTATGCTATATATATGTATGCATATAAATAAATTTCCCATTATGGGATATACTTATATACATGTATATAACCCTAGAAGTATAGGTAATAATTAGGTATGTAATAGAAAGTTGTAGATTAAATTGGAAGGAGGAAAAGAAATATATCGAATTATGGTATTAAGGGAAAGTGTGTATAACGAATATAAAGTTGATGTATTTGTTTAATAATAATAGTAAGGATTATGTTATAAGAGGGATTTAATTGGAATACATTAGCTATTATTAAATGCAACTTTTGGTACTTAAGGCTCTTGTTAGGGATACACTTATAGGAAAATTTGATAGCCTCCCATGTATGGTAGGAATGCAATAAATATTCACATGTTGGAATCATGAAATTTGTTTGGGTATAATTTTGTAGAAAGATACTTCAAGGGTTAATGGTCACTTTTGTGGAAGTAAGATAGTTTCCTTATAAATGTATATCATGTATGATTTTGAAAAATAAAATGAATAGATAAATAAATAAATAGGTAAAAGAAACATGGATTTAGAGCTAAATAAACAATAAAGGTTTGATTAAGTATGTCTACATTATAAAATGTTAATCCTCTTCAGAATTGTTTTATAAGGTCACTAAGAATTAGTTGTTTTAGATAACTTATATAAAGGAGTTAAAAAATTCTTTGGAATTTATCGTTTCGTTTACAATAATTTAATACTATCACTATGTTTGTGTTAGTGATAATGGTTGTTGCTAGGGGTTACTTTTAGGGATTGTTATTTCTAAAATATATTCATAGTCTTTAAATTTGAGTTTGTTGTTGAAAATTGATAGGATGTCATTATTTGATTCGAGATTGTAGGTTTAAGTGGAAAAGTGAATTTCATGGTTGTTGTGGTTGCTTGTTTGTGTTGAATTAACGGATAATTTTGACAGTTCTCTCTTGATGTGGTCTTTCTTCCTTTTGAGTTGATTTTGTTTTGATTATGGAGATTTTATTAATTGAATTTGTGGTGGAGTTTGTTGAATTCTAGTTATGTTTCTTTGTTGAATGCGATCCTTTCATCTTCAAATTTATACTCCTTTTGATGAACCTTGATACTTGGTCCTGTGGGAACCCTCAGTGTTGTGATATCCTCTGTTAGGAGTTGAGGTTATTTGGTCATTACGCTTCCAAAGGCAAGGGTAATCTTGTTTTAGTTTGATCCTTCATTGACTTGATCCTTGCCAAGATGTTGATCGTAATGGTGAATTTGAGTTTATGTATGGGTTGTACTTGATTTCATGAGCAACTATGTATGTGGCTTTTGGTGAGATGGTATATGCCTCGCGTGTGTTTTAGTTTTGAGGTTTGGTGCTTTATTCGTATTGGTACAACACTTGATGATTTGGTTTTATGTTTTGGGTTTCTAGGGAGAGTGGTTCTACGTGGGCGTCGACACACAAAGGGGCTATTAGGATAACCCACGTTAGAGTTAGAGTAAAAAGTGATAATCTAATTAATTAATTAGGGGTGGGTAGTAAAACATTAATAAGATAATTATGAATGCCTTGTCCGCTTGTTAGGGATTTCATAGACTAAAGGTGGGCTGAGAAGGCCGTGGTTGGCAAGATCGTTGCCTCGTCTCCACTAGAGGTTAACGGTTCCGCATGAGTCACCCTATGGGGCCAACGCCTAAAGATGTTGTCAGGATAACCATAGATGGGGGCAACACCTAGAGAAAGACTATCAGGATAACCCATGTAGGACTGTGCGATGACACTCTCCTCTAACATTCCCTTGAGTTGTTTTTATTGCTAACCTCTGGAAGTAGTCTGTTGATATAAGACTTGAGATTTATTGATGCTATGTCATATGATTTATTGTTGTTGCATTATGGATATGGCTTATTGTTGTTATGTTTTGGAAATAGTTTATTGCTGTTATGTTGGAAGTGATTTATTGATGTTGTGTTTGCGAGTGGTTTATTAATGTTATGATTATCCTCGTGTTTCTTGTCACTCTTGTATGACTTTGAGTCTTCTTGTTCTCTGTTGGTTGGTCTTGGTTGAGGATTCTTTCTTGTCAGCTCCTTAGCACAGGGGGTGGGTCTTCGGACCCACATGGTTGGGTGGAACGTGCTAAGCACCCCATTGGGTCCCCAGTCGAGGATCGAGAGGTGTGAATTGAGGTCATTTGGGATGACTCCAGAGGTGTATCTATTTTGGAGCTAGTTACGATACTTTGTATTCATCTGCTCAGTTGTATCATTCTATCTTGTTACTTGGTTCTTGTCCATACTGGGGAACACTTCTGTATTGTTGTAATACTTGAACATTGCAATGTAACAAAGCATGTGATGTATTAGTTTATTTGTGGTAAACTTTGTGTGAATATTGATCCTTAGTAGCTGTTATTTAATGTGTTGTATCTGTGGAAGTATGCTCCATTAAGTTCATGTGATGATGGTGTGTTTATCATTATTTGGATTATGTTGATCTTTAATATGTTGTGTTTACTTAAGTGTATGGTTTCTTATTGATGAATTTTAATGTATGTGCTATTATTGTAATCATACATTTGATCATGGTTTATTCTCATGGCTTTTGGTCATTATTGTTCTTGTATGGAATTAAGTTTCATAATGTCACCTCGTGTACCCCAAGGGATGTAAGTGTTAGTGAATTTGTTTAAATGAGTTTCATTCTAAAGGGAATCTCATGTATGTTTACTCTAAAAAAAATGTGTAGTAATTATTGCTTTAGTTGTCCTTTGGGGTTCGCACGATGGGGCGTTACAATGTACTTTTGTTATATTGAAGATTGAAGACGTGGTGGGTTCTTTGCTTTTTGAAGAAATGAGGAAGGTATCCATTAGTGCCAAGGAGGCCCTAAATGTTTATGGAAGACCTAAGGAAAAAGGAAAGAAGAATGAGAAGCGTGATAAATCCAAGTCTAAGGGGAGATAAAAATATCCCAGAAAGTCCAAATTTATTTGCTGGAATTGTGGTAATCTTGGACATGTTCGTAAGGACTACAAAGAAGAAAAGAAGAAAAAAAGAAGAAATTTGATTCTGATTCTAAGTTCAAGAAGGAAGATGGTGATGCACTCATTGCAACTTTAGCAACTCATGCATGTAATGATGCATGGTTAATTGATGTAGGTGCATCTTTCCATATGACCTTTAATAGAGATTGGTTTTCTGAATATGAAGAATTTGATGGAAGTAAGGTGTACTTGGGTGATGATTCTTATTTAAATATTGTTGGCTATGGTAAAGTTAGAATCAGGTTTCCTGATGGCAGAATAAAAAGGATTAATGGTGCATTGCATATCCCTGGAATAACATGAAATTTGTTATATCTATGAGAAAGCTAATAGATGCAAGTGTGTAGGTAGTATTTTTTGATGTGTGATACAAAATGGTTAGAGGTGCTATGGTGATTGCTAGAGGTGTAAGATATAGCTCATTGTATAAGTTTGATGCATGCATTGTTGAGTGCAATAGTACTTGTGTGAAAAAAAAGTCTATGGAGGAGGTGATGGTTTTATCTTCAGTAGATGGTCATGGGTTTTGGGGGTACCCAAGGGTGCTCTTTCTTCTAATTCAAAGTTACTTGTAGAGAAAACTATGTTATGGTACCATAGACTTGGCCACATTGGAGAAAAGGGTCTAAGGACCTTGAAAAATAAAAACCTTGTTGAAGATTCATCTAATTGTAATCTTGAATTTGATTTTTGTGAGCATTACATTTATAGAAAACAAGACCATGTTCAGTTTAACTCAAGTTATCATAAATTTTGTGGTGTATTAGATCTTATTCATTTTGATGTGTTTGGTCCTGTAGACCTATTTATTCAATTGGAAAATCCACATATTATGTTTCATTTATTGATGATTATAGTAGAAGTACATGGGTATATTTTCTAAAGCATAAATATGAAGTTTTCAATCAATTTAAAAAATTTAAAGCAATGGTTGAGTTGTAGACTGGAAATAAAATGAAATTTTTGAGGACTGATAATGGCAATGAATTTTTCTCTAATGATTTTGATAGATTTTGTAAATATTTTGGTATTCATAGACAAAAGACAACTCTGTATTCTCCACAACATAATGGAGTTGTAGAAAAAATGAACATAACACTGATGAAGAAGGCTAGGAGTATGTTGAGTGGTGTTGGTCTAGAACAACGGTTTTGGGCTGAAGTTGTTGCCACTACTTACCTAATTAATAGGTCTCCAACAACATCTCTTGTTGATAAGATGCCTATAGAGGCATGGCCAGGTCACAAGCCTTCGTTAAGGCATCTTAGAGTTTTTGGTTGTGAGGCATATGCACATGTGCCAAAGGAGAAGCGAATAAAGTTGTAGAAAAAGGTTGTGAAATGTATCTTCATCAAATACAATTATGGTGGGAAAGGATACAAGATTTGGAATTAGGTTGCATAGAAGGTAATATATAGAAGTTTTATTTTTAGAGAAATTAAGCCTTCTCTTGTTACATTGTAGCCATAACAAAGTAAACAAGAAGATGTGATTCAATTTCCTTATACACCCAAGAAAGTTGAATCAAGGCCCATGGATAGACAAGAAGTTGAGGAGAGCTCATCTAGCTTTGAATATTTAGAAGAGGAGGAACCTCCAACTCGGCTTGTTCATAGGTCTACAAGGAATAGACAGCCACTTGAAAGGTATTCACCTGATGATTGGAGACGTATTTTTTCTTTGAATACTAACAGGGATGAGCCTAGATCAGTAGAAGAGGCATTAGGTATGAATGATGTAGAATCCTGAAAGATTTCTATGGATGAAGAAATGACAGGTTTGAAAAAGAATAATACATGGGATCTTGTACCATTTCCTAAAGGAAGAAAACCCATTGGTTACAAATGGTTTTCAAGAAAAAGATTGGTTCAAATGGAGCTATTTAGAAGTACAAAGCAAGGTTGGTTGCAAAAGATTACTCTCAAGTTGAGGGCATTGATTATGGTGCTCGATATTTTCTCCTATTGTACAAAAATGTCATCCATTGGAATTTTTGCTCTCTATTTGCTACTTATGATTTAGAGGTTGAAAAAATGGATGTGAAAACTATTTTCCTTCATGGTGACTTAGAGGAAGATATTTATATGACACAACTAGAGCACTACGTGGTGAAAGGTAAAATTAAATTGGTCTACAAATTGAAGAAAACTTTGTATGGCCTAAAATGAAGTCTTAGGATGTGGTACCAGAAATTTGATACATATGTGTTGAGTTTGGGATTTGAGCATTCTAAATTAGATCATTGTGTTTATTATAAAACTAATGGTGATTGTTTCCTATTTATTACATTGTATGTTGATGATATGTTATTTATTGGTAAAGGGAAATGTATGATTTCAAAACTGAAATCTCAACTTGTTGCTAAATTTGAAATGAAAGACCTTGGTGCAACAAAACACATTCTTGGGATGGAAGTTAGAAGAGATTGAGTGAATAGAAAGCTATGGCTTGGCCAAAGTAAGTATGCCAATTCAATTGTATAGAGATTTGATATGCAAGATTGTAGACCATTATGTGTTCTTGTTTAGGCTAAAAGAAAGTTATCTATTTCAAGTTGTCTAAAATCCCCATCAGAGATGGAAGACATGAGAAGAGTGCCTTACTAGAGTGCAGTTAGAAATTTGATGTATGTTATGGTTTGTACGAGACCAGACATTGCCCAAGTAGTGGGAGTTCTTTCCAGATATATGTCTAATCCTAGTAGAGTTCATTGGGATGCAATTAAAACAGTCTTCAGATATTTGTGCGATACCTCAGAATATTCCTTGTGTTATCATAGTAATATGACTAAAAATGATATTTCCCTTGATATTCATGGTTATGTGGATTTAGACTAGGCCGATGATGTTGATAGTAGATGATCCACTAGTGCTTATGTGTTTACTATATTTGGTGGTGCAATTAGTTGGATGAGTAAGCAACAAATTGTGGTTGTTTTTCCCACTACTGAAGCTGAGTATAAAACAAATTCTCATGCTTGTAAGAAGCCATTTGGCTTAAGAGATTGTGTTCAGAAATTGGAATAAAATAAGGTGCGGTGGAAATTTATTGCAATAGTCAAAGTCCCTCATACATATATGTATGGTTTGGTGCTCGAGGTATTGAGAAGTACAAAGCAAGGTTGGTTGCAAAAGGTTACTCTCAAGTTGAGGGTGTTGATTATGGTGAGATATTTTCTCTCGTTGAAAAAATGACATCAATTAGATTTTTGCTTTCTATTGTTGCTGCTTATGATTTAGAGGTTGAACAAATGGATGTGAAAAATGTTTTCCTTCATGGTGACTTGGACGAGGATATTTATATGACACAATCAGAGCACTATGTGGTGAAAGGTAAAAGTAAATTGATTTTCAAATTGAAGAAATCTTTGTATGGCTTAAAAAAAAGTCCTAAGACGTGGTACCAAAAATTTGATACATTTATGTTGAGTTTGGGATTTGAGAGTTCTAAATTAGATCATTGTGTTTATTACAATATTCAAGGTGATTTTTTCCTTTTTATTGCATTATATGTTGATGATATGTTATTTATTGGTAAAGGGAAATGTATGATTTAAGAATTGAAATCTCAACTTGTTGCTAAATTTGAAATGAAAGACCTTGGTGTAGCTAAACACATTCTTGGGATGGATATTAGAAGAGATAGAGTGAACAAAAAGCTATGGCTTGGCCAAAGTATGTCAATTCAATTTTACAGAGGTTTGATATGCAATATTTTAGACCATTATGTGTTCATGTTTCAACGAGAACAAAATTATCTATTTAAGATTGTCCAACATCTCCATTAGAGACAAAATACATGAGCAAAGTGTAGTTGGAAGTTTGATGTATGTTATGGTTTGTACAAGACCAAAAATTTCTCAAGCAGTGCGAGTTCTTTCCAGATATATGTCTAATCTTGATAGATATATGTTAAAAAGGTCTTCATATACTTGCGATGTACCTCAGATTATTCCTTGTTTTATTATAGTAATATGATTGAAGATGAGATTTCCCTTGATATTCATGGTTATGTGGATTCAAACTGGGTAGGTGATGTTGATAGCAAGCGATCTACCAGTGCTTATATGTTTACTTACTTTATTTGGTGGTGCAATTAGTTGGATGAGTAAGCGACATGCTATGATTGTTCTTTCCACTATTGAAGTTGAGTATATGGCAACTACTTATGCTAGTAAAGAAGCCATTTGGCATAAGATGTTGTGTTTAGATATTGGAATAAAACAAGGTGCAATAAAAATTTATTGTGATAGTCAGAGTGTGATCTGTCTAACTAAGAACTAACATTTCATGCAAGGACCAAACACATTGATGTATAGTATCATTTTGTTAGAGATATGGTTGAATATGGTAGGGTGAAGCTGGTTAAGATAGAGACTTTGATGATTGTTGTTGATTCTTTAACTAAGTCAATGAGCACAAAGAAGTTCAGATGGTGTTTAGAGAATATGGGCCTTTCAATCCCTAAAAATTAAGAGATAATGTTTATACATCCTTCCGTTGTTCTTGCAAGGTGTTCGACAAGTGGGAGATTTGTTGGAAAAATGTGTCTCAACCTAGCAATTACATAAGGTAGTGTTGATACGTAAGTTATTTATATTTTATCATTTCAAATTTGGAATGTTCATTATTAGGTCTTAGATCTGATGGTTGGTATTTTGTTGGCTTGACTTTCCCTAGAAATAAATCCTATTTTATGAGGGTGTTGTATTACGACTGTGTATTGTGATGTATTCTGAGTCTGATAGTGGTCATGTTGCCTCTAAATCTCTGGTTGGTGATACTCCTATGAGAAACTTGCTTTGCAAGTATATTGTAATTTTTGTGTTTTTTGAATAATATATTGGGCAACTTTTGGAGTGTGGGGTTTTTCTTCGAAAGGGTTTTACCCATGTAAATCATTGTGTTGTGGTATGTATGATATTTATGTTTATTTTTGTATGAATTTTTGTAACTGTTAAAAAGATCTGTAAAGTTTTGCATTATTCTCCTCTCAAGATTAGTGTAAGAAGTTGTTTCGCTACCTTAGCTTCCTTACACAAATTTCTTATATGCGAAGAGGATGGACACTCACAAAACACAACACAAAAGATATCTAGAAAAATATGAAATAATAGTAAATGTTTTAAATTAGATTTAACTTAAATGAAATATCAAAATGATAAAGAAAGTTTAAAAAATGTTGATAGTGGTTGTTTTCTTTTGCAAATTTGAGCATGGATATATGTGTCACAACCCTCTTTTAATGAATTACTATTTATTTTGATTGGTGAATATGATGGTTGATTTGTTTAAAAATAATAATAATTTTTAATTATTTTAATAAATATTTATAAAAATAAAAATAAAAATAAAATATTACAAATAATAGAAGTATTTTATAGTTTTTATACAGATTCCAACTTAAGAGTCCTCTCCATCATCAATTAATTAGTTATCTAATTGTAACCACAGGAGTGGAGTAGAAGTTACAAAATTTAATGAAAGATGTGATTCGACTAAGTGGACATTGAAGAAGAAGAAATAAATAGTATTGCATTTCAAGTTTTTAGACATTCAATTATTATCTTTATTTTGATGATGTTACATCGAGATTCACTGCCCTAGAGTGTTGGAGTAGCTCCATGGGAAAAACAAACACTCTGTCATACCATATATTTTTTAAAAAATTTAAAAATAAATCTATGAAATTATATTTGTCAGTTGTGGAAGAGAAAGATTAATAGTCAAGTACATTGTGGGTTATAGTTACCCCTTGATTATTTATTCATTGTCATAGCTTCCTCAATTGTTGATTACAGTTTTGTTGGTTGCCTTTGCACCCATATCAAATGCACATGGCCCAACGTGTTTATCAAGCTTGGAAAGGCAATAACAGCGAGAAGACAATGCCATAAAGGGAATAAAACATCATGCAAGGAGATGAGTTAAAATGACAAAAAGAGGGAGGTGGAAAAACAAGGTGAAGGAAAGGAGAAATTCGTTAAGGAAATTGTACGTATGCACCTTTATGGTTTTCATTCCTTTCATGCATTTGCATGTAGGGATGAATTAATCAGCTTTTCTTTTGCGTATTGAATTGATTGTATCTAATCCACATTGTGATAATACATCAATTGTATCATACTTTAAAATTTACTGATTGGTTGTGGTGAACTTTATTGCTTGGGTTGTATGAATAATGAATGATTGTGATTCAATTAGAGCTGTAAACTCTATGGAGATATTCTCATCATTTTCTTACTTTCTTGCTCAGATATTTTTGCAGTTTTCTTTCAAAATACCCCTGATGGTGGAGGCAAAGAAAGATGCTGACATAGATCTAAAATTTGGTTTTACTCCCGCCCAATCTGCCTTAAAGTTTCTAAGGCATTTTCAACAAATTTATTTTGACCATATCTTGGAACGATGGCATTCCATTAGATCTCATTTCATTGAGATATACTTTCAAACAATTCGCGTGTTTTTGTTTGTGCTTCCACATTTTGCATGTATGTTCCACGATGTTTGTAATCCTTTATACTTTTCATGGGTGTCCATATGTATACCAAAGCTCCCATTTTTGCGCAAGAAAGGATGGTAAGTAAGGTAGTGGAATTTGGTTTTACGCCAGCTAATTGAATGTTCTTGGAAGTTTCTAAAGCCTTTTCCACAAATCCATTTTGTACGTATCCTATAATTATTGCAGTCCATGAGGCAACGTCACTTTCAAGCATTCTGTCAAATAGTTCATGGGCCTGGGCTATATTTCCATATTTTACTTTTGCATGAAAGTTTCTATAACCTTTAGTTGAGAGTGGTTCTTATTGATCAAAGATCAGAAAAGATTCTATGTAGTGATGGAGCCTCTTCTCTCTGGAAGTCGCAGCAATCCTTGCATTGACAATACCAGATTTACTTGGGATGCTGGTACAATATTAACTGTTGCTGATTGAACTTAGATATATTTAAAAAGATCTGAAGTGTCGCCTGTTTGAATTAAAATGTTCAAAGCCCAATGATAAGGATGGTACAGTAAAATGCAATCAAAATTCATTATTTGAAGTCGAAGATAATTGCATTTGAACCACTCCACTGTTTTGAGATGGATACATTTTCTATTCAACAAAGGTCACAACTTAAGTGCTTATTATCTAGAGTCTTGAATCTAACCTTTGGCAGTTTCGAACTTGGTTCAAAATTGTTTCTGGGCAATCTCTTTTTGAATTGGCACAATGTGAAGTCGATAATAATTTCTTGGACCTGATCACAACCTCCATGCTTATTATCTAGAGCCTTGAACCTAACCTTTGGCAGTTCCGAACTTGACTCAAAATTGTTTTTGGATAAATCCTATCATGATATTAACCTCGATCTTATCATGTAACCTAGTTGATGCTTTATCATGAGTAAGTTAATATGTTTAGAATACGTAAAGAGGGTTTTTATTGGTCTCAATCAAGGGTTTTGTTATTATTGATTCTCTTATTTAGGGTTAATCATGGGTTGGCTCAAGTATTGTTCAGTTACTCATCTCGCTTGGACTTCTTCTAGTAATATTTATCATATGTTGAAAATCATGGTTTATATGAATGAACATTTAGCATGTGTATGTAGGGTAAGATCACTATTTGATGAACTTTTAGTTGTAACTATTTTTTTTTTTTTGATGAATAAGCCGCTAATCTATATTAATAAAGAGATTAAATACATATTCACAAAAAAAAAGTTTGGGTGGTAAGAAAGCACACCCCGAAGGTCACATGGGCAGAGCCCAGAAAATCAAAAAATCATGGGTCAAGCCCAGAAGTCCAAAATAACAAATAGTAAAAGACGACCATTAAGCGGCCAAGGCAGTGCCAGCAGAGCCAGGAGGGTTTCTGTCATCCTTCTTCCCCCATACATCAATGGGGTTAGGATTAACGTCAGGAGGAGCCCAACCATTGTCATCTTTTTCTTTAACTTCTTCCTCGCGCTGGGGCGAGACTGCAAGGGCCAACTGCGGAAAGACTTTACTTGTATCTAGCCAACCAGAACCAGAGACAAAACCAGGAGCGGGAGCAGCATCAGAGGGCCAACCGCCGCCACTCCCCGACGGTCCACCAGAGAACCACCCCTGGCCAGCCCGCGGCGGAGGAGAGCGAGCACGCCGAGGGGGGCGGGAGTCCCACTGAGGCAGAGGCTAAGAGCGGGGGCGAGCGGTACCACTTTGCCGCTGGCCCCGAGAGGGCGACCGGTGGCGGGAGGAGGAGGGCGTGTCGGGGACCCAGGCCACAGTGCACGGGGCATTGCCCCAATGATCCAGGAGAACCTGGAGGTGAGCAACTTCTAACGCCACTTTGTTGGCTTGCACCTATATCTGAAATAATACATTAGAGCAAATAACAACTTTAGAATACATAGAAATCTGACAATCCATTTGAGAATGAGCAAATATGCAGGCATTTCTATCCTTCCAAATAGTAAAAAGGATTTCCACCCTGCAAGTGTGCCAAAGTTGGGTATACTTTGCTGGGAATCTGGAAGAATCCCCCAGCAGAATCATGTGCCAAGAGAACGGCTCCGATCGAAATGGCTAAAAAAAATCATGTATCCAGGTCCAATACTGCTGGGCCCAAGGGAAAAACCAAAAGAGATGCTTAAAAGTCTCAGACTGCCCACAGAACGGGCACCGAGGGTCCAGAACCCCCAAATGAACAAGCCGAGAGCCCACCGGCAAGCCCTGGAAATGAATACACTAGGCAAAATGGGTGAGCTTCGGCTCAACACTTGCAGACCAAGTGTTGGCAAATTGTTTACGCCAAACAGGAGCCAGAGATTGGAGAAACCACCTCTGATTCAGACTTTGGATCATGGGAAAGTGAGGCGAAAGCCACCTGTAGCCAAGCCGAGGCTTGTAGTTTCTCAAAGGAGTATCTGGGTACCATTTCTAGTCTTTCCACCATGGTTTGGGCCCACAAATACCAATTTTGTGAAGCATCTGGTCTGGGATAGCACTCACCAGACCCTCAAAAGTAGCACGGTCCTGGTTATGAAAACTATATAAGGCATGCAACTCGTCCCAATGCATGATGTGCATGGCAGGTCTGAGAAAAAGCTGATGGAGGGTTTGGATACCCTTCTTGTGAAATCTGAGAGCTTTAAGCCAAGGCACTTTAGCCAAAGGCTAATCATTTCTGGAAAAAAGGGGTGACCACCACACATTGTGTTGGTTTAGGGAGAGCCCATCCTGAAAGTTGGAGCCAGACCACCAGAGCCAGGGTTTGACAGATTTCCAGACGCGCCAAATGCTTTTGGCAACAAATGTACCAATTATCTGAACCGTCTCTTTCATAACTAGAAGGCTCTGGAGGCCAATTCCTTTCCAGGCAGGTTTGTTGGCGGGGAAACTAGACTGAATGCAGTGGCGAAGGAGAATTTTCCAAGCCTCGTCACCCGTGAGAGCACGAATCACCCATTTGACACATAGAGCAATTCCCTGCCTCTGGGTAGAGAGCAAAGCCAAGCCTCCAGAGTCCCTAGGGAGACAACAAAAATCCCAGGCGACACGATGGAAGCCATGATGAGTATCAGAGGAGGCCCAAAGAAAATCACGAAGCAATTTCTCAAGCTTGCTATAAGCAGCTTTAGAAGGCGCCCAACAAGAAGAATAATAAACATGGGTAGCGGCCAAAACTTTAGAGCAAATCTGGAATTTCCCTGCCAAAGAAAGAGGTTTGGTGATCTAGTAAGTTAGCTTTTTCTCCACCCAAGCAAGCACAACCTGCCAAAGCTCCACCAGAGAAGCTTGGAAAGCAAAAGGAATGCCCAAAAATTAGAAAATTTCGCCTGGCCTGATCCACTTCTAGCCAAGAGGTTGCAGCCAAGCAGGGTAAGGTAGGATAGACTGCTGATAGCAAAGCATCTTGTGCCATTGAATGGCGGAGCCAGACGCAAGACAGAACACATTAAGGCATTGGAGCGCCTCGTGAATGGTCTCCTCTTCCTCCAGGTGAGTGAGAAAGGAATCATCCACAAAGTGACCATTGAGTAATTGCCACTAGGAATTCGGCAACGAAATGCCTTTGACGCGCTGCAACGAGGCTGCATTAGCCAACAGATAACCAAACCCTTCAGCGCCAAGCACATACAGTGAGGGAGCCAAAGGGCAACCCTGCCGAATGGAATGGAAAAGGCCAAAGGCAGAGGACTGTCAACCATTGATGGTGATGCAAGCCGAGGCATCCGCAAAGAGCATTCGAATAGACTGAATAAAATTGGGCCCAAAACCCAAAGCTTGCAGCATGGCAAGAATGATAGGCCATTCAATGTGATCATAGGCTTTGGCAAAGTCAATCTTAATGAATAAAACTTTCTGGTTGGAGCTTCGGGCCCACTCCATGCCTTCCCAGACGACGATGCTTTCTATCATTGTAATTGTGTTAAGTCTTAGTTATATATATTGTCAATTATAGTAATGGCTAATAATCTTTTATATCGGTATAGTTAATGTTTGAAGGCAATATTCATTATTATCATTAAAATTAAAGCTAACAATAGTAAATGAGTGTTGAATAGGTAAGTTAAGGTTTTACTCATTAAAGTGCTATTCCTTAGTATCAATTAATGATTTGTTGTTCATTCACATGATATCCATAAGCATTGAAGAATAGTCAATTGGAGATTCATTGGTTTGTATACTCATTGATCTAATATATTTAATTATAGATTAGATTTGTATTGCATATAAGCAAAAGTTAATTAGTTGCTATTATCTAGTACTGTTTTGTACCCAATTTGATATTCATTAGAATTGATCCATTACCACGTTATCATCAAGTTATAGTTTTAATGATCGTAGTTGTTATTTTGCAAAGATATCTAGCTATTATCATCTAGGTCATCATTTTGTACAATACCAAGTTGTAACAATTTTTGATAATCTTAGTGATTGTAGAGCATCAATATGAATTTTACACGGGTCCTTAAATAATAAATTTTAAATAGGAAAATAGTTCACATTATTTTGAGGTTAGATTTGTTAATATTCTTGGTATTTGGATTATTATTCAATGTATGCTCTCACCTTGCACAATAGGGATCTTGATAATAATAAAATGATAAATAATCTTTTAGTTAATCTAATTTTACATTTTGTGAATAGGAATAAATCAGAGCAAGATCAATAGAACTTAATTAAAATTTAGGAAATCAAATCAATAAACCCTAAATCCAAAGACCGAATTAGACCTATTACAAATGAAGCATGTGCATAATTCAAACGAAATTAATCAAAGAGAATGTAAATCAAATTAAACTAATCTAACCTACTTTACCTCACTTGAAGACTCCTAGCCTTACTCCATTATCAAAAAGTATAAGAATTATGTGTTTTAAGTAAGTATGTGGATTGCTCATAAACTTAGCATAACATTGTTATGCAAAAGCAAGATGTAAAATGAGGAGAGTTTAGCTGTTGATTCGGGAGGGGTTGAATGATCAAAGGATGTTTGTAGGTTTTTAGGACATGAGAACAATGGTGTGAGATGTGAGAGGAGGTTGATAGATGATGATTGATGAGAGATTGGGATCATCATGCATGAGCTTGCATGGAGAGACGAAGTGAAGTAAAGTGAAGTTCACTCACTATTTTTAGGAATGATCACTAAATTTAGTTCGGTCTCTAAATTTAAGGTTTGGAAGAATAAAGATAGGATTAGATATAATTAGCAAAATAAATATTTAATTTATTTTTAGAGGAATGTGCAAACTAAATAAATTAAATAATTTATTTAATTTTGAAGGAATAATTAGCTAGTTAAATAATTAAAAATTATTTAATTATGTGGATGAGAAGAATGCGTGATTTTAATTAAATAATTAAAAATTATTTGATTATGTGGATAAGAGGATAATGCAAGATTATTTAATTATGTGGATACAAAGAATATTTGGAATTAACTAAATAATTAAAAAATATTTAATTAATGAAAGGAAATGAGTTAGTTTAATCAAATAATTGGAAATTATTTAATTAATAGTGATGAAAGGGGTGATGAATGATAATGATGGGAATGATGAATTAGAAGAATGTGTTAGACATTTTTAGGTGTCTATAGATTTATAATTTGAGTACTTTATCAATATGAATATATGAATTTAATTTCATTTGATTTTCTACTTATTATGATTTAGATTGTTTAAATACAATATATAAGTCTAGAGTATGAAATATCAACTTTGTTGCTTGAGTGGCCTTTGAATTAGAAGAAGACACACATAGGAATTATTATGCCTTGGGGTTAGTACATATTGAGAAACAAATAATCATAGAATAATGGAGAAATTATCATCATTTCCCAAGGTACATAAAACTATGATCATAGAGGAAGAAAGTACATAAAAATAATATTGAAAAATATGTAAAGACTCCAACTTAGGTCAACATTATTCTATTTATAAAGAATAGAAGTATTTGCATAATCCCTAAGGAGATAATAAAAATTAAAAATAGAAAACACACATCTAGGTGTCTTTTCTAAAAAAAAATAGTCAACACGAAAGAGACCTAAATGTCCCCATACTTGGCATAATGCCCCAAAGTAATTTTAGGATAAAATATAATATATATAGGGAGAATGATAGGTATATAAGTAGATGAATGTATGAGATTGTGTTCATCTTGCATTCATGTACTAACGAGAGTAGTGTGGATCCTCCAAGGGGAATTGACATACACAAACATTCACATGCACATGAGAGTACATATAATAAAGCACAAAAGACACAAATTTCCTCTAATAAATACACATGCATATATACAAATTCTCATCCAATAAGTAATCCTCATCCCACTCATGGTCATATGGGACTTGAGAGTAGCACGGACTTGCTACAAGAGTCAACAAAGGAGATATTATAGTAGCATCAAAAGAAGTAGCAAGCAAACATTTTGTAGATGTGGGAGGACCATTAACCTCATAATTTTTTGTAAAAGGAACAATGATGAGTGAATGGGTGAATATTGCTAATAACATGGGAATAATCATTAACTAAACCAAAGAGGTACCTCATTTGAATGGTTTGGTAGCTCAAGTGGAGAATATTACATTAATTTATAATCCTTTATGATTCCATTAGATATCATGGGATAGGACCAAGATGTTGTTGAAAGGAGTGATTACAACTATAGAGATAGTATATGTAAAATAAATCAAAGAAGAAGGTGAAGACATTATTTTAGACTTGGGCTAATGGTGGGGTTGAGTAGGGTAGTGCTTAAATTTGTGTTTTCTTAGTAGTCAAGATGGGACGATAATATCTAAAACTGTGAAGGGATATGTGTGAAAAAAATCAGTCGACTTGAATGCTGCTGACACGGACCCCTTGCTCAACATCACCCTACCCACCATCAGCTCCTCTCCCTTACCTTAATTGGAAGGTTGATGGATGCAATAGTAGGTATGGAAGCTCTATTATATAGAATGTGAGGTATCCTACTACAAAGCTATTTGTAACAGCGAAATTTGAAAAGTACTATGCCTAAGCACTTTTAAAGCATTATAGGCGGTCTCATGTGGCTTTTGTATACATAAATTAATCTTGGGCCCACCATAAACTCAATGCTAAACCTTCGTACCGAAGTTTGTTTCGGGGAAACGTGATGCTGGAAGACGTGGTATCCGCTTGTACAGCTCGGCGCCTTCTTCGGTTGAGTATCTAAAATATGCACGGCATTCCTATTCTATTCACGCTTTTCACACCCAGCTTATGTTCACAATTTAGAGGAAAACAAACGCACGTTCTTCCTCACAAGGATCCAGTTTGGTTTGAACATTTCAGTGTTGATGACAAGTTTTATGTACTCCCCAAGTTTTACTACCGTGCTGTACCTTGGCGGGATCGTATTTTTATTTACTTTATAATATTACCACATAACAACACAACACTAATATAGAAATATCTCAAATCATTGGTCTATATATTCTTGTCAACAATAGCACTATAGGTTTAGTGAGTAGAACCCTAAGACTTGGTTTATTTCTCTTTAATTATCATATTGTAAACACCCCATTGGATGTCTAAAGATGGAGAGTTTCCCTCTCACAAGAATCTTCACTTATTTGGTCATATTTTGTTGATGGTTCTAGCTTTATTCTTAAGATAATTTTTTTTCCCAAGATTTGAGAATTATTCTTGTCCTTAGAATGGTTGAGTTGCAACTTTGGTATCAAACAAAATTCATAATCATAAGCTAAATAGTTCATGTGTCATTTAGTTTCTCACAAAATTATATGATAGTCCTAGCTTCTTAACTTAACATGATTCCAATGGCTATGCCACTTACATCACTACACACCTAAAAAAAGTTAAAATCTAGTATCAACAAAGGCTAGGGGAGAGGGGCCTATAGTGGAGCACCCTAACTTTGTGTTTCTCAAAATCCTACGTGGAAATTTCAAATCACTCCCAATTGTGTACAACAATTTATTTGGCAACTCATGTGCTTCTATATTTCGTCTTAGGGCGACATCATCAAATCTGATGCCACATCAACATGCTTTTTGTTGAGGTATCCAAAAAGGCCCAAAAAAAACGTGAGACCCATAGTGGTGCACTAAGTCATGTTTTATTAGTGTGCTGATGTGGCATCACATGATTTGTCACTTTGCATACTTTATGGATAAAAGTGTTTTGCAATTGGATATTAAAGTGCTCCACTATGGGGCCCACTAAGGACTACTTCTATCCCCACTATTGGACACTGCTCCATTATGGCCCCCTCTCCCCTAATGCATCACCTTCTTATTGAGCTATTAGAATCCATGTTTAAAATCATTCCTATTCTAAGGGAAAAAAAGGTTGATAGGTTGATTTTTAACATAAGATCTCAAGCTTGTATCAATAATTGAATAAGACTAAGATCTAGAAAATAGTACTATTTAACCAAGAATGTGAGTAATCTTAGTTAACTTGTATTTTTTCCTAATTAAGCTACATCTATCCTTTAAAAAAAGTACTAAAAAAAGTACTAAGACGGGAATGGAAATAGAATATTGTGGAAAAAAAAGAAATAAAATATGAAAATAAACTAAAGAACAACAAATCTAGATGAGATAGGATTCTAGGAGATATTCATTTTAGATACTAGTGCATGCCAACATTGTTGTCCTCTAGTTACACTGTCATGCTATAGTCACATTCTCATCCAAAAGAAATAGAAGATTCAAGGAGCTATATAGATGCCAAATTTCTCATACATGAAGAGGATGAACACTCACAAAACACAACACAAAAGATATCTAGAAAAATATGGAATAATAGTAAATATTTTTTAAATTAGATTTAACTTAAATGAAATATCAAATTGACAAAGAAAGGTTTAAAAAAATGTTGATAGTGGGTGTTTTCTTTTGCATATTTGAGTGTGGATATATGTGTCACAACCCTCTTTTAATGAATTACTATTTATTTTAATTTAATAATTATGATGGTTGATTTGTCTGAAAATAATAATAAAAAAATAATAATCTTTTAATTCTTTTAATAAATATGTATAGAAATAAAAATAAAAGATTACAAATAATAAAAGTATTTAATAGTTTTTATAAATATTCCAATTTAATAGTCTATCTTCACCATCAATTAATTAGTTATCTTAGAATTGTAATAACAATTGTGGAATAACAGTTACAAGATTTAATGAAAGTGAAACATGGAAAAAGAGAAACCCTAGGATTGACTTACAACCTCAAAGGTGAGTCAACCTGCCCTTGATAAAATCTGAAATGGACTTAAGGATGGCATGTAATGATTTGACTAGCCTAGTGATGCAAATGACTATATGGATGCAAAACAATAGATCTGTAAAGTCATAGAAAAATTTAGACTTCATAAATGGATTGAGCAGAGTACTGTGCACTTGTGGTATAAATTTGAGCCCGATTTTGGAGGGCGTTGCTACCAATGGCGACATTGTCCTTGTTGAAATTTAGATATATTTTTGTAGTTTTCAAGAGCCAAATCAAAGCATCCATGTCCCACTTGTCGCATTGTCGAATCTTCATCAATTGTCAAGATAAGTGAGTTTTTGTATGTTGTCAAGATGTAGGGTTTGAATGCACTAATGAAAAAATGACCTTCAAACTTCTCCCAATCTTCTTCAGATTTGAAACATACACATTCAAAGAGAGAAGGGTTGTGCCATTTAGGGGCTTGCCTTAGTCAAACCTCGTGTTAGTGTTTCCACTTCCACAATGGCAACTCACCACTCATCAATAGCTTCCTTGAAGGATTAAAGTCATGCACATCTCCTCAAGGTTTGAATTTTGCTTGCTTGATTTGCTTGAAGACCTACAAAGGTTAAATCTCACAAATAATATGAAAACATAAACATGAATAAACTCACATACACTTTGGCATGATGCTTTGATGTTGAATTGCTACCATAAATCTTTGAAATTTTTCTCTTAACTTGGTTGAATATGCTCTTGACAATAATTTTTCCAATAATTTCCTATATCATTTCAAATGATGCAATAATTAGGTAAATGCATTTT
This sequence comes from Sequoia sempervirens, assembly GCA_007258455.2. Taxonomy (NCBI): domain Eukaryota; kingdom Viridiplantae; phylum Streptophyta; class Pinopsida; order Cupressales; family Cupressaceae; genus Sequoia; species Sequoia sempervirens. Next base: position 33,370,726 of record VDFB02281492.1, on the reverse strand, counting down.
TTTTCCAATTGCAATTTGTTGGTAAATATTAAAATGGGCCACAAAATGCATAATTTAGGAAATTAGGTATTAAATTAGGTCCAATTACTTAAGAGGGAGCAAAACATAGTGTGAAATTGTCAAGGGTGACAATTTCACACTATGTTTAACCCCTACTTTAGTGAGAGTATGAACTTATGCTCAAACTCACACTAAAGTAGAAAAATGTGTCAAGAGGGGTCTCAATGTCCAAATGTTGAAGAGATGGGATGACTACAAATCTAGAGGGGTACGCAAGCCACCAAGATTCAAGATCCCATGACAAGACAACATGAGCACAAAGGAACACACATGTATGTAATATAACACAAAAACATACACAAACATACATGACGAAAACATGAGGCATACACAAAAAAAACACACTATATAACATGACAACAAAATGAACACAAACATGTAATGCAAACATGAAGAAAACACATAAAAGACACACTACACAACATGAGATTAATACTAAAGGGATTCGAGTTGGTAAGGTAAAGAAACCTCAGTCTTAATTGTCCCAAATACCAAATGTCATTCATCAAATGAATGTTAGACAAAATAATGCTCCCATGAGGACTAGCAAAATGCATTATGCCACATTGCTCATGAGCTACATGGACCTATTGGATAGCAAGCTCCATTCTACTAGGTGTCCATGCAATGTGATGGGTTTCATGAGGCTAGCAAGTTGCATTATGCTAGGACACTCATGAAACAAATAGCTCTATTGTCAAGCAAGTTGTGTTATGCTTGACGACCATGTTAAAGGGGTTCCCATGAACAAAAAAGTTGTGTTATGCTGAATCCATGGACCAATTTTCCAAAAAATTAACGTCTAAGAAGACAAACCAACCTCATCTAAGAAGGTGTATAAATGTCTAAGAAGACAACAAAATCACCTAAGAAAGTGCATAAACATCTAAGAAGATGTTGATAAAATTTCCTAAGAAGGCACATAAATGTTTAAGAAGATGACAACAAACTCACCTAAGAAGGCACATAATTGTCTAAGAAGACGAACAAGAAAAGGCCAAAACCTCAAGGGGTGTTATAAACAACACCACCACAAAAGATTCTTTATAAAAATAACAAAGGGACATTGTGCAATACATGAAGGGTCACACCTTAGGGAATATCACACATGAAATCACCACTAAGAGTGGACAAGTCGTGGAATAAAAATATCTCACTTTAGGGAATACTAGCCATAGTATTGCCACTAAAGGGAACATCGTATGCCAAGAAAATTCGCACCATTAGGGGACATCAATCCCAATATCACCACAAAGAAGACATTATCATAGATTGAGAAGGCCATACTTTAATTGAAAAGGTCACACTTTCTAGGAGATGTATGCTATCATCACTAAAAAGGGACCATTTCTTATGTAAACAATGAGCGGGGAACTATATGCCCCCCTCAAAATGTTAGTGTATGTGCTACACTAACATTTTAAGGAGATGCCGAGGGATCCCTTAGTAGAAGGAATGCACCTAACACAAGGCTACCTAACCCCTTGGCCCCCAAGTGTAGAGACAAAGGTGAGCCAAGAGTGGATGGTGACATGCTCCTCCTTGCAAAATGAAATATGATTGCATAAAACTTAATTTATATCCCCATGCATGGTAGTGAGTATTGTGTGATACTACAACTACCACATGACAAGAATAAAAGTAGATGTGTATTAATCAAATGTATTATTTTTAGGATAAACTAAATTTAAAGTTGTGTTGGGATTCTTGCATGATGACAATGACATTAAGTGAAGGTCTTTTTCAAGCTTTCATTATTGTTGAAGGACAATAACCAAGACCTCTTGTTGTTTCTTGCTTGTTGGGCTCTACTAGGGCATGAATACCTTGTTCTTTTACACCACATCCTTTCCATTATAGCCAAATTATTTCAAATTTTGATAACCTCTTCCATAAATGGCTTCCATTTATTTTGAGGAAAGTGGTTTCTCATAGTTAGTTTCATGTCAAGTTCACCATTTGAAATGAAACATGGAAAATGAAAAACCCTAGGGTTTAGGCACTTTTCCTAATGTTTCATTTAATATTTGGGGGTAGCAAGGGTTTGATAGATTTGGACAAGATATTGGATTGACTTACAACCTCAGAGGTGAGTCAACCTGCCCTTGACCAAATATGAAATGGACTTAAGGATGACATGCAATGATTTGACTAGCCTAGTGATAAAAGTGACTATACTAATGCAAAACAATAGGTCTAGAAATTCACAGGAAAATTTAGACTTCAGAAATGGACTGAGCAAAGTACTATGCACCTATGGTATAAACTTCAACCTAAATTTGGAGGATGTTGCTACCAAGAGTGACAATGTCCTTGTTGATGAAATTCAGATCTATTTTGGCAATCCTCAGGAGCTAGATCAAAGCTTCCATTTCCCACTTGTTGCATTGTTAGATCTTCATTGATTTTTGAGATAAGGGAGTTTTCATATGTTGGCAAGATGTAGGGATTGAATGCAACAATGGAAAATTGAACTTCAAACTTTAGATATGTTTTTGTAGTCCCTGAGAGCCAAATCAAAGCTTCCATTTCCCACTTGTCGCACTGTCAAATCTTCATCGATTGTCGAGATAAGTGAGTTTTTGTATGTTGTCAAGATGTAGGGTTTGAATGCAATAATGAAAAATTGACCTTCAAAATTCTCTAAACCTTCTTCAAATTTGAAACCTACACATTCAAAGAGAGAAGGTTTGTGCCATTTAGGGGCTTGCCTTAGTCAAACCCCGTGTTAGTGTTTCCACTTCCACAATGGTAATGTCAATGATAGAGAGCCTATCCTTTTGAGGGATAAGGCTAAATTATAAAATGAATGATGAATCAACAATGGACTGTAACTCACCACTCATCAATGGCTTCCTTGAAGGACTGAAGTCATGCACATCTCCCCAAGGCTTGAATGTTGCTTGCTTGATTTTCTTGAAGATCTAAAAGTATTAGATATCACAAACAATATGAAAAAATAAACATGAACAAACTCACATACACTTTGACATGATGCTTTGATGCTGAATTGCTACCATAAATCTCTAAAATTCAGCTCTTGACTTGCTTGAATATGCTCTTGACAATAATTTTTCCAATAATTTCCTAGATCATTTCAAATGATGCAATAACTAGGTATTCTTATGCAATTATTCTAATTTCCCAAAACAATAAATCCCAACAGTCGACTTTAGACATTTGAAATTCAAATAATAAAATGACATCGAAATATTTGATTTTGGAGGAAAAATAGGGGGACTAAGTCACCCTAGGTGACTGTGTCCCAACCCTATTTTTCAGGAATTAAGGTGTCAGGACAAAGTATTAAGTAAATAATTTTTTTTCGCTTGCAATTTGTTAGTAAATGTTAAAATGGGCCACAAAATGTATAATTTAGGAAATGAGGTGTTCAATTAGGTCTAAGTACTTAAGTGGGAGCAAAACATAGTGGGAAATTATCAAGGGTGACAATTTACGATGCTACAAAAAGATTCATTAAAGAAGAAGAAATAAATAGAATTGCATGTCAAGTAATATTCATCTTTATTTTGATGATGCTGGGAGGTTCACTACCTTAGGGTGTTGGAGTATCCATGGGAAAAATCACTTTTTCATATGCCATATTTTTTTTGTCAATACTTTAGAGTTGTAAGGATGGATCTATGAAATATCTATCAGTTGTGGATGAGAAATATCAATAGCCAAGTAAATTGTGGGTTATAGTTAACCCTTGATTATTTACTCATTTTCATAGCTTCCTTAGTTGTTGATTATGGTTTTGTTGTTTCCATTGCACCCATATCAAATGCACATGGCCCAACATGTTTATCAAGCTTGGAAAGGAAATAACAATAAGAAGACAACACTATAAAGGGAATAAGACATCATGCAAGGAGGTGAGTTAAAATGATAAGGGGGAGGTGGAAAATCAAGGAGAAGGAAAGGATAAATTCATAAAGAAGTTGTAGGTATGCACCTTTATGGTTTTCATTCCTTTCATGCATTTTCATGTAGGGATGTAATCAAATTTTCTATTGGGTATTGAATTGATTGTATCTAATCCACATTCTGATAATACATCAATTGTATCATACTTTAAATTTTACTAATTGGCTGTGGTGAACTTTATTACTTGGGTTGTATTAATAATGAATTGTTGTGATTCAGTTAGAGATGTAACTATGAAGAACGACTCTATGAAGATATTCTCATCATTTTCATACTTTCTTGCTCAACATCATTAAGAGATAATTTACACATTTTTCTTTCAAAATAATCCTAATGGTGGAGGCATGAATGCTGACATAGATTTAAAATTTGGTTTTACTCCCACCAATCACTTTTTCTTTAAAGTTTCTAAGGCATTTTCAACAAATCTATTTTGGCCATATCTTGCAATGATGGCATTCCATTAGATCCCATTTCATTGAGATATACTTTCAAACAATTCATGTGTCTTGTTTGTTCTTCCACATTTTGCATGTATATCTTCCAGGGTGTTTGTAATCATTTTTTGATGGGTGTCCATATGTATACGAAAGCTCCCATTTTTGTGCAAGAAATGATGGTAGGTAAGGTAGTGGGATTTGGTTTTACATCAAATAATTGCATTTTATTGGAATTTTCTAAATCATTTTCAACAAATTAATTTTTTACATATCCTATAATCATTACATTCCATGAGGCCACATCACTTTTAATAATTCTAACAAATAGTTCATGGGCCTATTCTATATTTCCATATTTTGATTTTTCATTAAAGTTTCTATAGCCTTTAGTTTAGAGCGATTCTTATTGATCAATGATAAAAAAAAAATCTGTACATAGTGATGGAGCCTCTTCTCTCTGGGAGTCACAACATTCCTTGCATTGGAAATCACGTTTACTTGGGATGTTACAATATTAACTATTTTTTATTGAACTTATGTATATTTAAAAAGGATCTGAAATGTCACTTGTTTGAATTAAAATGTTTGCAACCCAATGATAAGGATGGCACAATAAAATGAAATCAAACTCAATTATTTGAAGTTGAAGATAATTGCATTTGAACCACTCCAATTTTTTGAGATGGATACATTCTTCTATTCAACAAAGGTAAGTCTCTTTTTGAGTTGGCAGAATGTGAAGTCGATAATAACTTCTTGGACTTGATGACAACCTAAGCGCTTGTTATCTAGAGTCTTGAACCTAACATTTGGAAGTTTTGAAGTTGGCTCAAAATTATTTTTGGGTAAATCCTATCATGATATTTGTTGTCTCAATTTTTGTTACCCTCTTTTTAAGTCTTGCCCATTTTAGAAAAGTTTTGATTTTGGTTGTCGGCTTCTAATGTGGTTTCCAGAACCCCATTGGGTTCCATTGTGGTTGTCATAACCATGTGTTATCCCACCATTTTCATGTTAAAGACTTATCATTTCCCATTTTAACAGTTCTCTTGCAGGTTTCGGGAACCATGTTGGGACCTAAAAGAGTTTTCACAACTTAGCTAAAAGTATTAAATAAAATAGTTTGTGTACTTAAACAAAATTGGTTAAATTGCAAATGTTTCAAAAATTCATCAAGGTTTTGAAACCTTTGTCAGGATCCAACAAAGTTTCAAAAACCTCATTGATCTCTGACTGGATACTCTCGTTCAAGCTTTGAGCTCACACAAATTGAAAATTTGGCTTCAAACTTAAGTTTTTTAAAGTTTTGAGCAATCTAAAAGAAAAGAAAAAATCATTTTGAAACTTTCTATAGGTTTTGAAACCTTTGTCAGAACCCGAAAAGGTTTCAAAAACCTCAGTTAATACTGACATAATTCATTTTACAAGAATTACATTCTTCGAAGAGAATTTTTAACAAAGACTTTTAGGTGGTGATAGAGGTTTCGAAACCTCTATCAAAACCTGACAAGGTTCTCAAAACCATCGATTTCTCTAACACTGTGTCATAGCCATTCATTTTCAATTTTTCAAAGATAGTGGAAGCAAGTGCCAGATGATAAGACATTGCACACACCAAAATTAAGGTGTGCCATTAATGCCCACCCACTATGTTAGAATATTAATTATGGGCACTTATAAGGGGATTCAATCAGTGAAGGAATTCATTTTAATAAGCATTCAAGAGAAAATTTTAGATTATGAAAGAGTGGAATTGCAAGAGACCTACAAGCAGTGGTGTTGGGATAATTCAATCTTAACATAGAGGTATAGTGAAATTCTCCTTATCCTAGTATGTCATAAGGTGATATAAGAAGAATACTTACAAATTTGGAAACAAAAGCACTATTTTAATAGCTCATACATTTTGTTGAACTATTTCTTGAACATGAATCATGGCCATTTTTATTCAATTGTGTTCATCATGAAGTACAAATACTTGGGATATGAACATTTGTTTGGTTTGTTGAGTACATTACCAAAAATTGAGGATACTAGGTTAGGGAACATAAATTTAAACAAATTTTGGGAAAGAATTGGGAAGGAAGACAAATCCCCAATTACCCAATGACTAATTGAAAGTGGGTTGTTGCAAGCTACAAAATTTCCTGTGGTGATGCAATGCAAAAACTTAGTCATAGAATGCATTAGCCATTATGATTCCAATACAATGGAAATAAGGACAAAAAAAATTGATTAGTTGTCAAGATCAACATGGATAATTTTGCCTCATGTTTGCAGTTGCTAGAAAGAGAGGAATATACAAACCAATTTTGTTCTTTCCCATGAACATTTTCAAGAAAATAAGGGACAATATAAAACTGTTATTGCTCAAGAATGGTTTGCCACCCGATAGAAGGGAAAATCTTAATTACCTAAAAAAGTTACATAGGACCCATTTTGTGGATGAAATATTTGATATGATAGTTCTTTTGCACATGCTAAGGGCTAACAAAAAGGCTCATGATTTTGAAGACTAGATGTAATTATTTATCCAGATAATTATCCATAGTGAACAATATTTTTATTGGGCTCAACTCATCTGCAATCAAATTCATTCAATGATCGTTTGGTTTTCCCTCAACAAATCATTCTCTATCTTCCTATTTGTTCTATGCTATCGCATGTACTAGACCTTGGCTAGGTTTGAGACTAGTGGAGGTACATGATGAAGATATCCAAGTGTATGATTATTATAACCAACTCCAATTGGAAAGGAGTTTCAAGCATTTTGAAGGGTGACACATTCATGAGGATGGTAAGAGAGATCCAAGGGGACAAAGGTTTAAGGATTTCTCTAGAGGTCGTTCAATTAATTGTCACTTATGGTAGCCATTTTATACAATTTCAAAGATTTACCTACATCAGGATTGGAGGTTTTGACAGAATCCCTTACAAGCTACCTAAATATATAGAGGGAAAATTTGTTCTCATCAAAGTATGTAGACAAGTGGAAAAAGTAAATAAAAAGTCCTAAGAGAGGAAGAAGGTAGGTATTTAATTCCCTATTGGCCTCAAATATTACTCTTGTAAATCAATATCAGATGTCCTCAATATTGAAAGGGATTTAACAAAGTATACAATACAATTCTACGAAAGGATATTCCCCTTTGACAACAAAAACTTTGTTAAGGAGATTATGCAATTAGGGCCAAGCTTTTACCATATTCCACATTTAGAAGATTATTGGAAAAAATGGGTACATGGGTATGACGTTCAAAGAAGAATTTGGATGAGATTATCATTAATGCAAATTGTAACATTCAAATTAAATTGGGATATCCAAGGTATAGAAGATGATGAATCGAACCTATTGGATCCAATTTTTATCAAGCATATATAGACACAACCAATTGTGTTAATGGACTAGAGTATTAAGGAGATTGAAATCATTGATGCCAAGATTACAGTGGTACTCAAGAGAACTTAGGATTGGGTGGATAGGAAGACTACAAAAAAAATGTCATTGTGCCTCCAATATCTCAAGATACTCAACATCAAGGGGAAAGTAGCCATGCACCATCATCTTCCACTCCACAACCATCATCCTCTATTCAATAAACGATCCTAGGTGGAAAAGGAGACGGTGATAAGGATCCTCCAAAGAAAGGAATACTAGAGAAAACTTGTGGGGATGATGTACAAAGGAAAACACATAAAGAGAAGGATAAACAAGTAGAAAAGAGGTAGTAGATGTGCCTTCCTCTCCATCACAAGCAAGTGATTCTTCTTCTCCCCATTCTCCCAATTCTCCTCCACCAAATGTACCACAAAAATATATTCCCATGGTAGGCCCTACCCCAAATTCTTCTCCTGGGGTGCAAATCTCTAATACTCCTCCCTTAGGAGAGCTTTACATTTCACATCTCTTGGTACCAAATCCTTGACAACTCCCACTTCCACCTCATGGATAGAGAAAAATATCTCAAAGAAAAGGAAAACAATCCAATTGAATCTCCCTAATAATGATTTCATTGGTCAGTTGCTCTAGAGAATTCCAAAGTCTAAGAAACTAAATATTACATCTAGATTGATGGAGGATGCTGATATAGGGAATATACATGTAGAGGTGGCACATCCCTTTGCACAAAAGGATGCCAAAAAAGTGAGTGTTAGTGATTTTAATATTAGTAAAGTTAACTTGGAACCTTCCACTAGAGATGGGAATGTACACAATTTTTAGGTGACAATCACTAGACTTGTGGAAATGACGGCTAGGGATAGGAAAAGTAAAAATGAGTTAAAGTATTAGGTAAATATTTTAATTGATTGCTTAAAATAATTGATTGATCCCATTCCTCATCCAATTAGTCAAATAAGTGCTCCTTTTGATCTAACTTCATCTATGTGGAATGCTATGGTTAGTAAAATTCATGGTTATAAAAATTATGAGATCACTGAAGACTAGACTAAAGACATCTTGATTAGAGGAATGAAACTTATCACAAACATGAGAAAGATATGTGAATATATTGAAGTGTTGAAAGTTGAGATAGACTATGAGAGTACCGCTACCAAACATGAGGAATCCATTTGGTTAAAATCAATGGTGATTTCAAAGCAATGCTTGAAGTGTAAGTAGACAAATAGGTGGCTAAAAAAATCTTGCCAAGTGTTAATGGAAATATATGCATTATGTGGAAGAGGAGTATCAAATTGAAGATTTAATTCTTGAAACAAAATGTATTGGAGAAAATAAAATTACTTAAAGAATGTAATCAAATGAAAGTTGAGATCCAAAAGAACCTTTTGAGCATTGGAATCCATCTCCAGAAAGAGAACAATCCTCATGATGAGGATTTGGAAATTTTAAAGGGGAAATTTAAAAAATTGATGGTGAACCTCTGTGATAAGAAAAATTTTAGCGTGGAGAATATGAGAAGATTGAGTGGTATTGATATGTGTCTATCCAAATTCCTTGGACATGCAACAACATATGTTGGAAAAATAAATTTAGCATGAGCGAACAAGGCTCTAAGGAAATTAAGGATTAAGAATGTGATCATCCCACAACATAGTGAGATGCCTCCGATATTCAAGTCATTCTACATGTACAAAGCCAAAACCACCATGCCAGCTACTTTACCTTCTCAAGAAGAAAAAACCACAAATGTGCCAGCTCAACAATAACTTTTCTTGTTTTTATTGAATATGTTTTGTAAAGAATGTTAAGCCTCAAGAAGTTAAAGAGAATTTTTATTTTCTCTTTTTAGTTATTCTCAAGAAACTGTTACACTTATGATTATATATGTTATGATGTAATCAAATGAACTCTCTTACCAATTATGAATAAAGAAATAAAAGGAGACCAATGAAATTGAAAGTTGTGCATTTGTGAGTAATACTTAGATTAATGAATGAATAAGATCCATTATAATGTGTTATAATCAATTTATTTTGGTGATTTCATTCTGTGTGAATGTGAAGATCATTTTTATTTTTGAGTTATTAAATCTACTTCAATTTTAGTTTTGTCTTCAATTGATATAATTTATCAGTTAAAATTCTATAGAGTGCAATTAGTCTGTGTTTAAATGTCTTTCATGATAAGAATTTATTTAATGGGGTTCAGTGATAAATATTTATGAGTATTTGATTTTAGTTTTATGCCTTTCTTGCTTTCTGGTTAAAAGCATACCCACATTTTAAGTTTTAAAATTCAGAAAAGAATATATTATATATTAAAAGAGGGAACTTTGTACCTCATAAAATTCATAGAGAAAATACTTCACATAGCAATAATTTAGTGAAATGTTGATTTGCATTAAAACAAGGCCCAATAAAGTGAGGAATTTAAAATTTCAAAAAGTGCACAATCTATTAAGCAATAGATTTTGGATGACTTTATTGGGGAAATCAAATGAAAAGACAGTTAACAAATTATAATAGTTTCCTTACACATATAATTTTAACATTATGAACAATAATGGTTTTACCGCACAATAATGATATCCCAGTCCCACAACCTAACCTTTGTTGGGTGCAAGATAAGAAAGAAAATATCATATCCCAATTGAACACATTACCCTAGAGGTGTCAGAGAAATGGTGAAGAGTACCATTGGGTAAATCTAGTGCTAGAGGAAGAAGAACTAGGAGAAGGAATTAGGAGGCTTCAACCTGGATAGTGATTACAGATTATCGAAAGAATCATTGCTATTCGCACAACTCATATCAGAAGAAATCAAGGCCAACAACATCAAGGTAATTGATTCGTAAAACCATTTCTACAATTTTAATAGTTTCCTTACACATATAATTTTAACCTTATGAACAATAATGGTTTTACTTTACAATAATGATATACTAGTCCCACAACCTAACCTTAACTAGGTGCAAGGTGAGAAAGAAGATATCATATCCCAGTTGAACACATTAGCCTAGAGGTTTCAGAGAAACGGTGAAGAGTACCATCGGGTAAATCTAGTGCTAAAGGAAGAACTAGGAGAAGAAATTAGGAGACTTCGACATAGATAGTAATTACAGATTATCAAAAGAATCATTTCTATTTCCAGGGTTCATATCAGAAGAAATCAATGCCAACAACGTCAAGGTAATTGATTCATAAAACCATTTCTACAATTTGTCAATAATCACATTGAATTACAAAACACATACAAGAGGTGAATGCAGTAGGGGTGTAGTGGATTCAATTTTTGAAGCTCTATGAGAAGGAAAATTTTCAAAATCTTCATTACTAGCCAAAAACCTCTATCCAATCTGCCAAGAACTCATGTTGCATGATACTGTTGTTCCTTTGATTGTCAACTTTACTAATAATATGGCTTAACAACTACTAGTACCATGGGGAGTAGCTATAGGCCCATTAACTCTTAGGAATCAATTACATGAGTTACCTAAGGGTTCTAGAAAGAATATCCATAGGTTTAAAGTAGATAATAAAATATCTATAAACAAGCATATCAACACCTTATTCATTGCATGTGGAGTGTTGGGTGTCCAACATGAAGATGCGACTGTGAGACTATTTGTGGAGTAATTTAAAGATGTTGCTATTGAATGGTTTTACCATCTACCAAATTCCTATGTTAATTCATGGGATGTTATGAGGAGTAAGTTTGAAGATAGGTTTAAAAGTGCAGAAGATGAAAATTCTTTACTTGCACGGTTGACACATTGAAAGGAGGAAGTTCATGAACCAATGCAGGAGTTTGTGGCCAAGTTCAATAACATTGTAAATAAAATTGATACTACAAAAGGACCCACTCTTGAAAACTAGAAATGCTTCTTCATTAATGCACAACCTCTGGATGCCATCGTTCATTTGAGAAGAGTACGAGTTGCTAACTTGGCTACAACACAAAGTATGGTGGTCAAATTGGAAGATGATCTCATCACCTTTGGAAAATGGAAAAGAGAGCTTCATACAAATAAACCTCAAGATTCTACCTCCTCTGATCTGATGATTCAAAATTTGGTGAATGACATCATTTCTATAATAAGATAACTTGGGACTTTCCACTAGAGATGGGGATGTACATAATTTTTAGGTGACATTTGCTAGACTTGTGGAAAGGACAATCAGGGATAAGCAAAGTAAAGAAGAGTTGAAGCATCCGGTAAAGATCTTAACTGATTGCTTAAAATCATTGATCGATCCCATTCCTTAGCCAATCAGTTAGATGAGTGCTCCTTTTGATCTAACTTCATCTATGGGGAAGGATATGGCTAGTAAAATTCATGGTTATAAAACTTATGGGAAGATCATTGAAGACTATACTAAAGGAATCCTGATTAGAGGAATGAAATTTATCACAGGCATGAGAAAGTATGTGAAGATATTAAAGTGTTGAAAGATGAGATATGTTGGTGTGAATAAAAGTCTTGTACTTAGATAATGCTTATCAAGGGAGTTATTCACATGTTAAGTTTACTTAGGTGCTAAGATTATTTCTAGAAGACTTAGTTGTCATGTCTAGATCATATCTTTTTTACTTTAATGTCAAGTTAGTTGTCTCATTTCATAGGATTAAGACACTTGTCATGATATTGTCTAATCCTATGTCTCACCTTGGATTTATAGCCAAGGGGTTCTCATTTGTAAATCAATTTTTGGACATTCAATTCCACTGCAATCTTGAGCATTACATATTGACCTCTTTGTGCTTTCCATTTGGCCTCTAGGTCTTGGGTATCTCCATAGGCAACTCTAACATGGTACCAAAGCAAGTTGGGTGCCTTTAGTTAATATTTTTGGATAGATCTTGGTAGATCTTATAAATTTGAGTATGATCTTCTCTTGCATCATATGATGATCTGGGGAATCAGAAAAATTTGATAGAAATACCAGATTTTGGGGGTTCCTCTTTGTGGCTTTGTATAATAGGTTCAAATTTGAGCTTTTTGGTGTAAATCTAAGCTCACCATTGAGTTTAGGGTGTTTGAGAAAGTCAAAATTTCGTTTTGTTTCATCCAAATCGTTCATATGAGGCCAGATCTATGAGTGTTTGAAGTTGAAGAGTGGTTGTTAGACCCAGGACGTAGCTGTAATTTTGGAGCATTTTGGGTCAAATCCAACCCTTTCATTACGTCCAGAAGGCTCAAAAACCCCAAGATCAACTGTTAATTCATCGAAATCAGAAACTTTTTCCCAAGCCATCAACAAAAAAAATCCCCTATTCGGTCGTGCATACAACCATAAGGTCACTAAACTGTTGGGTGGTATAATTTTTTTGAAAAATATATATATTCTATTAGTTGAAAAATTTTAAATTTTTTTTATAAAAAAATATATATTCAATTGTATTTCTGTTTAGAAAAAAAAAGTAAAAAAAATTTACAGCGGTCTACAGACTCGTACCTGTACCGCAAGGGTCTGTGAAGGATCCATGTGGCATAGACCCCACAGGTCCCACCACCCCCAATGCAACAATGGTCGGTGATGGATTTTACCAAAAAATGGTGACTTTTTAAAATATTTCATTGAAATAAAATCGGCGATATGAAAAGTGAATATTCTGTCAATATTAGCAAATCGACGATTTTTGACTTTCAACAGTTGTTTCAACTCATCGATGGTGGTTTGGGAGAAATTCGACAGTGGTTTTAAGATCCATATCATATTCTGAGAACTTGAATATGACTTGTGACGACCAATGGGATGCCAATTTTAACCCAATGTTTTTGGCATATTTAGGGAATATTTCTTGTTGACGCGAGCAAGGCCTTTATAAACTTACCCCCTCTCTATTTGGATTTTGCTTTTGAAGGGTGATTTTCAAACTCATATAACTTGGGCTCAGGACCTTTGTTATTTGAGATTTTTTTTTATTTGGGGTAAAATTTTGTGCTCTTCATAATGGTGTAGTTGGTCTTTTATTTTGGTGCTTGGTTTTTCCATAATTGGAGATTATCACAGGTGGTGTTGAGTTGTGATCATTTTGGGAATTTTAAGGGTTCTATTCTTGCTCCTACAATAACATTTTTGGGTGATTTTTTTTAAAGTGCATAATTTTTCATGTACTTTTCAGTGGTGTGATTAGATTGATCTCATTCTATGTAATTTTTTTTTTGAGCTTGTGGCTAATTTTGGCATCTGTATGCACTAAGATCAAGTCCACTTCATTGCTTTGGCAAGTGGCATTTATAAATGCACTAAATATAAAGTGCCAAATAATATTGTTGGGGAGGATTCTTGATTGAGTGATTTGGGGGGGAGGTATTTTGGTGCATTCTTTTGATTTGTTTTCTTGTGCTCTTCTTTTCCATGGATCATTCTAAGGTTCCTTTACTTAGGTCATATAACTATTCAACATGGCATCAAAATGCATGGAGTATTCTAATGACTAAAGGTCACTCTCTATATGTTGAAAATAAGGTACCTGTACCTACAGATGTAGATAAAAAGATAAAATGGATGATTGAACATACCAAAGTTCTCAGATGTCTTTGTAAACTAGTTTCTCAAGATCTACTATTTGAAATTGAATCATGTAAGGATTCTCATGAAGCTTGGAACAAATTGAAAACTTTTTGATGGTACTATAGATGAAGTAAGAGGCTATCAAATTGATAATGAACTAATGAGCTTTGATCCTAAGAAATTTAACATCTAGGGCTACAACACTAAATTCAATGATCTAAGAGAGCAATGTAAAGCATGTGGAATTGATAAGGACATTCACTCAGTCTATAATATATTGAAAAAACTTGGTCCTGATTATTTTGATTTTGTTTCTAGCTTTCATACTCATAGGTTGACTATGGGGTCTACTTATACTACACCTTCATTTGCATCATTTTCTAATATGTTAATACATGAGAAACACAAGCTTATATCGATGGGTCTCATCAAGTCATCTAAATCTAAGGAATTTTTGGCTAGTTAGGTGAAAGAATCAAATAGGAAAGAGAAGAAATCAAAGAATAATCCTCATTCATATCAAGCAAAGAATAAATCCTCTTCCATAGATAAATCATCTAAGAAGGGGAAGCCAACTTGTTCATATTACAAGAAGCTTGTACATGATGAACATTCTTGTTATAAGAAGGATATTGATGAAATGAAACATCTTCTTAAGAAGAATCATATTGATCTACCTTCCAAAATGTTTGAGTCAACTTCTTTTTCTTCTTCAAAATAGTCTAATAAGGAAAAGGTCATGTTGGTTTAGCTTTTACATAAGGAAATAAAGGGAAAGATCTTTGTGCTTCTACAGGTCTTGGATAAGGGAGATGACTTCTAGATTTAGGAGCATCTCATCATATGGTATCTTCATAGTCTATATTCTCTTCTTTTGAGCCTTGTACTATGTCTCCTATTTTGATGGGAAATAATAGATACATGAGTCTAATTGGGAAGGGATCTATTGATATTGGGGAGGGTACTTTCAATGTTGTTTTGTGTGTACCTCATTTGTCAAACAATATTCTTTCCATATATCATATTACACATGGAGAAGATGGGAGGACTATGGAATTCACTCCTGATTCAATTATCATTAGATACTTGGAGAGTAGAGAGATTCTTGCTACTAGGATGGTTGGTCATTCATCTCAGTTGTATACCTTTTTGGATTTTTCCTTTGATGATGACATTGTTCCTTTGGATGTTGATCACACTTCTAGTGTGAACCATGATTCAGAGGATACTTTTGGCTACTTTAACTTGGGGGTTCTCACATTAGATCTCATTTTTGAGCCTTGTATTTCATCTCATCCATCTTCTGTTGCATTTGATGATGCTTGTGTTGCTACAAATATGGCTTCTTGTGATTCAGTGTAGCAGGATTCTCATCGTCTTCCAACTACATCTACTTGGGTTGCATACTTGATAGAAATTGGTGGGTTGTTTGTTGAGTCTCACATTTTAGATTTGGGAGACACCATTGGTGGCATATGCTCACAAGTGTTGTTGAGTTGTGCTCATATGCTTTATTGAGATTACAAAAATCAACACACAACTGCAAATCTCCATTCTTCTTTCTAACAGGCACTAGGTTTGAAACTCATGTAGAATGTCTTATCAAAAAAATAATTCGAGCAGACATGAGTTTATGCACTTATTTTTGAATCAAAGGCTTAATCAAAGCATTAGCTAGTCTTTGTTTTTTTCAAAATGGTTTAACTTCTAGTTTTAGAGGAATAGTGTGTGTGATAATAGAAGTGTCATAAGTTTTCAAATATTCATAATTCCAAGCTATGATGTGGAAATAATATATAAGATCTTTTTCTATACTCTTGCATACATCTTCAGTACACACTTTACCAATGAACATATTTTTTGGATCATATTTACCACTAAGTTGTAGGGTTCATAAAAACCTCCATATATTTTTGGTAAGTTTTTTTTGTCTTTTTATCTTATCAAAATCAAAGAAGTGTTCAAATTTGATTGTTCCTTTGGGGATGGTGTTATCTTTTAAACTAATGATGTTGTCATCCTCAATTTTTTGTCAGGTCAATCATCTTCTTCAATTATCTAGGATTTGAATAATACCTAAATTGTTGATGAAATCTATGTTACAAGATGGTGTGTCCCTGGGTATTCCTTGTGCAATGTAGTGCTTGGGTTTGTGACATGGCTTAACCGCCTCTTGTGGATCTTGTATATTTCTAGCGGTTGTATCAGGCATTAATAGGTCAATATTTTGGTGCAACGACAACCACCAATGTAAAATTTGGAATCAGAGATGAGGTCATAGGTTCAAACCCCTTGCTTGTGTTGGGGGAGGGATTGTTGCAAGATGGTGTGTCCCTTGGTCTTCCTTGTGTAGCACAATGCTTGGATTCGTAACATGGCTTAACTGCCTCTTTTGGATCTTGTATAATTCTGGCAATTATATCAGGCATTAATAGGTTGATATTTTGGTGCAATGACAACCACCAATGTAACAATATAAGATATGGTGATCATCTTCAAATACTTGTAAATTGGAAATGTAATCCGATATTAAAGGGATCAAAACTAATTCTACTGGAAATTTTTTAGATCAGACATGTCTAAAGGTTTTAAAGTGCTCACAATAGTAGCTAGGGCATCAACCTTTTGGTTGAATCATCATGGGATGCGTGTGATGTTAAAAGATTCAAAATTTTGAATCAAGTCCCATACTCGATGTCTATGGTGGGATAAACACTTATAGTGGCAAACATACTATTTTCTAACCTATCTAATGATAAGTTCAAAATCTCCAAATACTCTGAGCATTTTGACTTTATTTCTAATAGCCAACAATAATCCATGAGTGAGGGCTTCATATTCAACAACATTATTAGTACATTGAAATTGTAATCTATATGCAGCCAAATATGACTTTCCTTGCAGACTCACTAATTCTACTCCTATTTCAATGCCTTGTTTAGATTTTGAACCATCAAACTTGAGAGTCCATATATGGCTATTTACATTTTTGCATTTAGGAACTTTAGAAGTGATGCACTATCTATGAGTGTATCAATCTTGCTTTGTTTTGCAATAGCCCTTATATGAGACAATTCATTCCTCTTACTTTCAATAGGTACTTCATTACACTTTGATGAAGAAACATAAGAATTGGTATTGACAAAAGGAATATTACCTTTGATAGCCACAGCTAAGATCTTGGTTTCATCATCGGAACCAGATCCAAGATCCTGCACAATAGTTGTAGTCTTCTGCTTACCCTTCTGATCCTTGAACCACTTTTAAGAACACGTTTCGTCTTACCAATTTTTTTGTTTTCTTTCTCATGCTTTTTGCGGCCAATAGGATAATTGCCAGAGCTATCATCATTCAATATTTCCAAATGTTCTTTACCATTATTCTTATGTTTGAGTTGATTATTAAAAATGGCCATTGTTTGGAGAACTCTCAACTCTCCCCATTATCTCCAAGCACATTGCACAACTAGTTTCTGAATGTGACAAATTATGGAATCCGCACCAGCCTTGCAACAATTTTTTTTAAGGGTTCATTGTGCACTTTGTATTTATATGGTTCTCTTGTCATAAGTTTCTAAAATTTATCTAAAAAACTATCTTCCCTTTTAGAAGAATCATAATCAGATTCAATTAACACATCTATTCCCAGGGTGAATTGATCTTGGACATTTAGATTACAATGAATATCTCTTCTATTTGAACATCTCTAGTTCTTAAGTTGTAAATACCTAGTTCAACATCAGTGTATAGAATTTCATTGTTCTGATTATATTATGTAATCATGTGTTTCATTCATAGTTCCCTTTCTATTCTAATTTGGTTGGAATTCCTCTCTAGGCTAACCACATGCGTGAAAATTAGTGGTCATATACCATTTAAGGTCTTTGACCAATTTTTTCTCAATAACATTCCATATGTGTCAATAATATCAACTACATGTATATCAATGAAATGTTGCACCCTAGGATTTGAAGCTAGCTACATGTGAATATTAGTGAGTTCACTCACTACATTTTCTTCAATTTTATCTAGTAGTGTTACCTTCTTGGAAGATTTAGCAGGTGTTAATCCCAATGTTTGACATACAAAAAGGGGAATAATGTTTGCTAAAGCTCCTAAATCCACTAAACAATTATGTGAATTCTTAACAAATATTCCCAATGCTAGCAAAAAAGGAGATGACTTTGTCTTTCCTTTGTCTAATACTACATTCAAGCATCTGTAGGAGGAACAATGTTGTTGTATTTTACCTTTAAAAGAATATCTTTAGAAGGTGTTTCCTTACCTAGTTGGATGTCTTCTAATGTGCTTAGGAAAGACTTTTTAATCATTAAATTTTTGAGTAGTTCTAATAAGGATAGATTAATTTTCACTTTCTTGATCTCGTCAGCCAAATAATTCATCAAGTTATCATGTTCAATTAGCTCTGTTTTTCATAACAAGTAGGATTGAATGCATTATAAGACTGAGGAATCGCTTTTGGAATCACTTTTGGGGCATTGCAATTATTACTTAATTTATTGTTTAGAGGTGTACTCAAATTGTTGGGTGGTAATGACATAGTCAGTGGTCCTTCAAGTCTTTTTCCACTTGTATTATTACTTAAATTATAACCACACCCCTTTTGATATTTTTGAAAGGCCTAAACCTCGTTAGTTTCACCTTTGGGCACATTAGATCATCTTGATAGGGAAAACTATATGTTTCTAGCATCATATTTGAATCATCCTCACAAGAGTAAGTATTTCTATCGAAGGTTTTCCTAAGTTCTAAACACATATAGCTATCTAAAACTAAGGTAGAATCATATCCCACAAGAACTATCTCATTACCCTATGACACACTAGACTTGAATTATTCATTGTTGAATGTTGTTGTTAGGAAGATGTCAGATACAGTCTTAAATTATGGACAGTCTATTTCTACATGGGCATTGGTGTTATGAATTCTACACTAGTTATTTAATGTATTTTTTTCTAAATTAACCTTTGATGCTTGTTTATTATTCAAAGGATTTATATTGTCCAAAGAAGATACTATTACACCATTATTAGGTCTTGTATTCCATAGTCTAGGTGGTCTAAGAGTGTTGTACGTGGGTGCTGCAACAATAATGGTTTACACTTTCTGGGAGATCCTGATTTTTGTTGAAATCACATACTTTTAGAAAATATAATGATTTAAGACTTGAAAAGTTCCATTTAAAGGATTCCAATTGAATATGGTTTGATCAAATCACCTTAGACCAAGTCCCCTTGGATAGAACCTCGTTAGTTTTAAATCATATCTATAAATGAGTCTCCTTTACACCTATCAAAATGTTGATAAAAAACCACTTTTGATTTACCTTTTAGGGGATCAAATGAATTCATTTAATTTTTTTTTTTATAAGTATGTAGTAATTATTATAAGCTTCCAAAAAAGTATAATTTTAATTAAATTAAATTTGATTATTGTATTTATTTTTTATTTCTTATGAATGTAGGTTTTTCATCGAAAATCAAGCTCTCTGTTACATGTAGAAAAATAGAATATTATTAAAAAATAATTGAAAAATATGAGTGCACTAGATATTGGAGTCCTTGATCCAACAAAAAAAATGAATTTTGATACATACAAAAAGTCAAAAGCGTTATCACGATTATTATGTCTAAATTGTAATTATTTGAATTAAAACTTGATTAAAGAAAAATATTCAATAAAAAACTATATAACCAAGGAAGCACTGATATCAGGAGTTACAAATCTAAATTGAAAAAATTAGAATTTTATCCTTCATGGAAAAAAGTTATCGTTATACGGTGAAGTGTCACTTTTTAAAAATGTTGAGCTTTCTGAAAAAACTAGTTTTCAAGGAGATGGAAAGAAGTGCAATATGATTCCAAAATTTTGAAAAAATATATTTAGAATGTCTGAGAAAAATAATGTGAAACTCTAGTTTGCATCATCTTCAAATTCCTGGTTTAGCCACTATAGGTGTCCGAAGTGAAGATTTAGTTAAAAAAATTATTTCAATGTCCAGTTTGGCCAAAAATTGTAAACCACTATTGTGGGATCACCCACATCCTATTTTGTTGATTCTAATTGCTACTTTGTGTGTAAAGGCATTGATTCCTTAACTGAGTAACCTCTGTAGTCAATCTTTTCAACTGAGTAGTTATCTCCTTTATGTATTCCTTATCCTCTATGCTTAAAGGAGTTGATTGTCTTGCGCCTCACTGAAAAATGATTTCCATTAGGATTTAACTTTGTAATAGTAGGTCCAGGATACATTATCATTGATTGATTAAGCATGGAAGTATAATAATTAAGAGCTCAATTTATCCTATGCATTTGGTTGTTATTAACCAAACTTCCTATGTCATTTGTTGGTCCATGACCAACTTGTTTCATCTCACGATTAATTCTCATTGCTTCAACATAAGCTTCAAGTAAAGTTATGGGTGGTATCATTTTTGATGAGGGAACAACCCGAGACACAGAAAATAACCCACAAACAAGAGAATAATTTTATTATTCAAAAAATGGAACTTCTTACATGCAGAGGATCTCAAATCCCCAAGTTTTACAACACATGCAAGTTACAAAAAGCTACAGAATCACCCTTTTGCAATATGAGAGCTTGTCCCCCAAATAGTTACCCAAAAATTAGAAACCCGCCCATAAATAGAGCTCCTCTTTAGTTTGAAGCCAAAACAACATTCAAATTTGAGTTTAGGTGGTTTGGCGCTGAAAAATTACAACTTGAAGTTCAAATTTCAAAAGAACATTTGCAATTGTATCTTCTAGAAAGTGCGCCAACTTCTCAGGGCCATAACTTTTGATCCGAGACTCCGATTTGCAAACCGTTTGAACCATTGGAAAGGTCACAAAGTCAAGAACGCACTTGAAATCTGCTATGCCAATTTTGGAAATTTTCAGGGCCAATCCGGGAACTCTAAGTGCCTCAAATCTAACTTAGAATATTTTCAAGTGCAAATCTGGGAAACTAAAATTGCAATATCTTTCCACCCAGGAATAGAAAAATAAAGGCAGAGTAAGTTGAGAATTTCATTATGAAAAAGGTATCCCAAAAATGTAAAAACATCTAAAAGCTAGAAACTTGAAATTTAACTATTTTGGGTGATGCAAGATTGCCCTTACACCAGCTGGATGCTCCTACATTAGACACACGAGAGGGTAATTTGAGAAGTGACCCATCCGCGTCTTAAATGGTGAGAAAACCCAAATGGTGAACCTACGCGCCCGGCAATCGAGGATGAATCTTCAGCGAGGCCTTCCCTTTCCATTTCACTAGATATTCTTCTTATTACCTGTTCCTAGTACTCCTTTACCACGATTATCGGGTTTTCTTCAATCTCCTCCTTTCTAAAATAGGTGTTGGAATCCCATTGTTCCATTGTTGGTACTTCCCTACGCTTACCTTCATGATACTCATCCAAATCACGAAATGTTGAACGGAAATGTTGAATCCATCTGGCAACTCTACCTCATATGCATTCCACAGATGTACTTCAAAATTTTCTGAGGGGACGAACTTCTTCATCTTCAATTTGTTATATGTTCCCCGGAAACCTTTCTTTCCTCAGAGTGGACCATGCTTCATCATAATCTAAAAATCCTTATACCTCCTCTTCTGATCTGCCTTAGCCTTATACTGCATATTCATCTTGTTAATATGTTCTCTTACCTTCTCATGTATATCCTTGATGTGTTCTACAAAATCTTTAGCTTCAACACTTATTTTCTTCTCTTGGTCCATCTTCCTCAATTCTGGAGCTGTTCGGGGGCTACCTCCATACACAATTTGGAATGGTGATCTACCGGTGCTTCTATTGATAGAATTGTTGTAAGAAAATTCTGCCTGGGGTAAGATCAAGTCCCATCCCTTGGGTTTATCTCCTACCAAACATCTCAGTAGGTTACCCAGACTCCTGTTAACAACTTCTGTCTGCCCATCTGTTTGTGGATGGTGTGTAGAATGAACTTCAACTCTGTCTTCAGCTTCTTCCACAAGGTCCTCCAAAAGTACCCCACAAATTTGGTGTCACGATCTGAAACAATACTCTTTGGCGGACCATGTAGCCTCACCACCTCTTTGAAGAACAAGTCAGCAATGTGGACTGCATCATGGGTCTTCGACATGGAATGAAATGTGCCATCTTGAAAAATCAACCACCACAAATTATTTCCTCATTGTGTCCTTGGCAAACCAGGAACAAAGTCCATACTTATATCCTCCCACAACCTCTCTGGTATAGGTAAGGGCTAATATAAGCTTGTATTCTGACTCACTCCTTTAGCCATCTGACATACCCTGCAACTTTGTACAAACTTCTTCACATCCTGTGACAACTGAGGCTAATAATAATGCTCACTGATAATGGCAATGGTCTTATCCCTACCAAAATGTCCTGCCATTCCTCCACTATGCTTCTCCTTTATAAGGTTCTCCCTCATGGAACTCCTCGGGATACACAATTGACTTCCCTTAAATAACATGCCATCCTGGATTATGAAATCCAGCCACCTTGTCCTTGTCCACTGTAACAAGTTCCTTGCAAGCTTTCCAAGCCTCTGCAAAATCGGATCTTCTGCGTTACAATGTCTTAAGTTCATTGAACCCAACCACTTCAATCATCTTTGTCATCAATGTATGCCTCCTACTTAAGGCATCTGCAGCCCTATTTGACTTCCCACTCCTATGTTTCAAAACAAAGGTATAACTCTGCAAAAACTCTACCCATTTCATATGCCTCTGATTTAATTTTCCCTGACTATTTAGGTACTGCAAGGCCTGATGATCAGTATATAGAACAAATTCCTTCGACAACAAATAATGTCTCCATTTTCTTTAATGCTTGCACTATTGCATAAAATTCTTGATCATATATAGAATACTTTCTCTTGGCATCATTTAATTTTTCACTGAAATAAGCAATGGGCTTACCTTCTTGGCTCAACACTACTCCAATGGCACAACCACTGGCATCACAATCCACCTGAAACACCTTGTTGAAATCTGGGAGGGCTATAACATCTCTATCACCTTCTACTTCAATAGTTCAAAACTTTTTGCCGCTTCAGTGCTTCACTTGAATTCTTTTCTATCCCCTCTCATTGTTTCAGTCAGGGGTCCACAAATACTACTAAAGTTTCTAATGAACTTTCTATAAAAACTAGCCAAACCATGGAAAGATGTCACCTCGATAGTAGTTCTTGGGGTAGGCCATTCCAGGATAGCCTTCACCTTCTCTGGGTCCATCTTGAGACCTTCTGTTGAGACAACAAACCCCAACTACACTAACTCCCTCTTCACAAAACTACACTTCTTCAGATTAATCAACAGTTTCTCTTCTCTTAACTTCTTAAAGGCTCTTCGAATATGCATTAGATGCTCATCCAACGTCTTACTGAAAATCAAAATATCATCCAAATACACAATAACAAAACTTCATAAATTCTTTTAGTACCTCATTCATGAGCCGCATAAATGTGCTCGGTGCATTGGTTAGCCCAAAAGGCATGACTAACCACTCATACATGCCCTCTTTGGTCTTGAAGGTAGTCTTCCATTCATCTCCCTCTCGAATCCAAATCTGGTGATATCCACTCTTCAGATCAATCTTTGTGAAGTGCTGAGCTCCACTCAAACAGTCCATCAGGTCATCCATCCTTGGCAGGGGAAATTTGTACTTGATTATTATTTTGTTTATGGCTCAGGAATCTATACACATCCTCCACTCTCCATCCTTCTTTGGTGCCAGTACTGCAGGTACTGCACATGGATTCAAACTCTCCCGTATCAAATCCTTTCTCAATAACTCTTAAACTTGTTTGTTTAGCTCCTCATTTTTTGCTAGTCATTCTATGAGCTGCCTTATTTGGCAAACTGGCTCTAGGAATCAAGTCAATCTGATGATTGATCTTCCTTATTGGTGGTAAACCCTCAGGTACATTATCAGAAACAATATCCTGAAACTCATCCAACATTCCAGAAACTTCTTCTAGAACCTTCTCACTATCCTCCTTATTCACTCTAGGAATCAATGCATAACACACACACACTCATGCTTCATACCTTCTAAAAATTTTCTTCCATCTACATAACAAATTCTAGCACTACTGCATACCTTTTCTTCAGTCTCCTTCAAGGGCTTCAACTTGTAACGAACCCCATCCTTTGTCAAGGAATAAGTGTTTGCATGGCCATCATGTATAGCTCACCTATCAAAGTGCCACGACCTCCCCAACAACGTGTGACATGCATCCATGGGGATGATATCACAGAGTACATTGTCATGGTAGCTCCTGATCTTGAACTTTACTAGGCACTGCTTATTGACCAAAAATTTGTTGTCTTTCTGCAACCAAGCAATCCAATATGGATGCGGGTGCCTTTCCCTCTTCAACTTCAACTTTGTGACCATCTCCTCTGATACTAGATTATCGGTGCTCCCACCATCAATAATGACATCACAACATTTTCCTTCACACTTACACCTTGTGTGAAATAGATTCTTCCTTTATTCTGGTTCCTTTTCCTCAGTCACCAGGGCTCTCCTAATCACTAGGGCTTCTCCCCTTTCAGCATCATCTGAATGTTTAGATTGGGCATCCTCATCTGCATGCGCAACCCTTCCACGACCTTTTGGCCTTTTGTCTGCCCTTCCTTGGTGTTGTGGACATTCATAGGCTTGATGCCCTTCTTCACCACACTGGAAACATGTTCCTTTGAAACCACCTCTTCTAGATCCTTGTCCATATCTCCCTCGTCCTCTACCTCTTTGATCACCACTCTTTTGATCACGAGGGCATAGAAGTTGTCATTCCTTTGGTTTCGACTGGTACCCACATCTTCACTTTTCTTTTCATCATCATTTCGGCTTCCTGAAGGTCTTCCACTACCCCTTCCGCTTTGACCTCCTCGTCTTTTTTGCTTGCCATCAAATCTTTTGTTCAACTTCTCTTCCACCTTTAGAGCAAATTGATACACATCCTCAATGGTGGTCATTCTTACTTCTCCTTATTGGCCTCTATGTGGCCCGTTTTGATGATTATCTTGTGAAAATATTCAGTATATTCTTTCACAAACTTGCTTCCTTACTTCAACCCTTGCAATTTCTTCAACAAATCTAACTCGTAGTCCATTGGTATGAACTGCTTCTTTAATTTCTCTACCATGCAATCCCATCTGGTGATATTTCCTTTTCCTCTTCAATTTCTTTCCAACTGGACCTCTTTCCACCAAATATTGGCATGGCCCTTTAGCTTCATTTTCGCAAACTTAACCCGATCTAGGTCCTTTATTTCCTCATACTCAAAATATTTTTCTAGCTCATTGATCTAGTCGATCAACTCTTCCAGGTTTAGACTTCCAGAATAACTGGGGACTTCTGCTCTGGGTCTTTTCCCGATCTTTGAAATGACCCTTATTAGCCGCATTTGATCTTGATCAATTGATTCTTCTTCCTCTTCTGTATTTGGAACTTCTTCCTCTCCTTCATCCTCACTTTCCTCCCTCAGGTTTAACCCTCTTCTCACCTGCTCTTGTAACGCATCAATCTGTCTTTGGAGGGCTACCAATGCATCTCTTCCACCAACATTTCTGCCACCTCGACCACCTCTGGCACCACCATGCCTACCAGGCATCACTCTTGGAGGAATCTTTCTTGACCTTGACCCACAACCATGGTCCTGGTGCGAACTGCCTCACAATCGGCGATCTATCCACATGCTCAAGAAAACCTCGCTCTGATACCACTTGATGAGGGCACAACCCGAGACACAAAAAATAACCCACAAACAAGAGAATAATTTTATTATTCAGAAAATGGAACTTCTTACATGTAGAGGATCTCAAATCCCCAAGTTTTACAACACATGGAAGTTACAGAAAGCTACAGAATCACCCTTTTGCAATATGCGAGCTTGTCCCCCAAATAGTTACCCAAAAATTAGAAACCCGCCCATAAATAGAGCTCCTCTTTAGTTTGGAGCCAAAACAACATTCAAATTTGAGTTTAGGCAGTTTGGCGCTGAAAAATTACAACTTGAAGTTCAAATTTCAAAAGAACATTTGCAATTGTATCTTCTAGAAAGTGCGCCAACTTCCCAGGGCCATAACTTTTGATCCGGGACTCTGATTCGTGAACCATTTGAACTGTTGGAAAGGTCTCGAAGTCAACAACACGCTTGAAATCTGTTACGCTAATTTTGACATGTTTTAGGGCCTACCCAGGAACTCTAAGTGCCTCAAATCTAACTCAGAAGATTTTTAGGTGCAAATCTGGGCAACTAAAACTGCAATACCTTTCAACCCAGGAATAGAAAATAAAAACCGTGAATTGGGAATTTCATTATGACGAAAAGGGTATCCAAAAATGTAAAAAAATCTAAAAATTGAGAAACTTGAAATTTAACTAATTTTGGGTGATGCAAGATTGACCTTACACCACTGGATGCTCCTGCATCAATTTTTCTCTTTACAAACATTGCGGTCAAGAGGTCCAAAGCGACATAATGAACTACAATAGCAGCTAATTCATCTATGGTGCAGAAGCACCTATACCCTATTGTCAACCTTGGATTATTTGAAGTTGATCATCTATTGAGTTAGGGGTGATATAGGTGTGTTATGTGTTTATTTATGTTCAATAAGGTCTTTAAGGACCATTTGGTGTCTCATTGATTCATTCTTGTAAACAAGGTTATGCATGAGAAGCAATTGCCAATGATGACAAAGAAGGGTCTAAGTAGGTTCAAGATGATTTTTGTGTATTAGGTCATGTGTTAGGATTCCATAAGGTCTAATTAGACCATCATAAGTGCTTTCAATATATTTAAGTGTTTTGGAGGGTCAAAAGGTATAAACATTGCAATGTATGGAAGTATGTGGTAACAAAACTTGTAAAAGGTGTGTTTATGACCTCCAACGGTCATTAGTGTTTTAACAATTAGTTGCAAGGTAGTTGGATGTTGGGATGAGATGAAGAAGCCTTTAAATGGCATGAAGTCACCTAATGTAATGTTGATTTTAGAGTTTTTGTGAAGAAAATACATTGAATTCTCAGAGTTAGCAGCAAATTTCCTATGTTTTCTGACTTTTCCAGACTTGTACGGTAATGTACAGTCTTTGTATTGTGAAAATATATTTTGAATGATGTAATGGCATGTTTCTTCTATGTTTTTCATCAAGTTTGAAGGTTTAACAAGGATTTTGAAGCATTTTATAGTCAATTTTCTATGACAGGTTGAAATACCCTATTTTGAGGGTTTGTGACAAAACTTGTGTTCTAAAGGGCCCTTACACCAACTGTACCTATTGTGACTCATGTAAGGGGCCCTATGGAGTCTGATTAGATGGTAGGTTGCATGATTAAAGTGTTGGGAAAGAAATAAGGGAGATAAACCTGTTGTTCCTATGAGTTTTGGTGTAGAAAATGCATGTGAATGAGGGCTTTAGCCTAGGGTTTGGTAGAATATATATGGGAGGTCATGTATTTTGAACTTTTAAGAATGCACATGGCTATTGGACAGTGTTAAATTTTATTCTAGGGTCTAGGAGGTTTTGGAAGTATCATATTCAATAAACCCTCATGAACAATGCATGAAATAAGGGTTTTTCAGGTTTGGCATCAAAGTGTATGTACCAGTGGAATCCAATAGTGGATTTGGAGGTTTGGGAACATAAGAAATACTGACCCAAGTTTTCATGAGCCTGTGATAAGTTTAAGAACATGATGCTTTGTAATTTAGGCCTAATTAGCCTTATTAGGTCAGCGTAGAAGTGGTGATTTTTGGGAATTGGTCCAAAGGAATTGTATCTGATCTTGAGATATGTGTTGCAACTCTAAAATGGGTGTCTAAAATAATCATGTTTTTTTCTAGTGTTTTGGAGAACATTTGAGTTAATAGCCAAAAACTAAGTTTACACTACTACTAGGATGCAAGGGGTGAAAGTGTGAAATCATGCTTCTGTTGGTTGTCAAACTTTGTGAGTTGTTTAGTCTGATAAAATAAGTTATTTTAATATTGTTAGATGCCTCTTAAAGGTAGGTTTCCAATTTTATTGGGTTTGAGCCTCCCAGGTCTGCATCAAAGTGGTATCAGAGCTTCAGGGAAAGGATTCCTTGTTGGTAATTTTATTGGTTTTTGTAGGGTTTGAAGGAAGTTGATTGAAGAAGATGCCTCCTAAGAACATTTGGGATGCTAGGGAGTTGCAAGATCTGAAAGAGAAGCATGCTAAACTTTTAGAATCTCACAATGCAGTGTTGGAAAGGCTTGCAACCTTGGAGACAAAGAAAAGGAGAGATGTTGAGGAAGAGAGTGAATCAGAAGAAGATGAAGAAGACTATGAAGATGTTGATGAAGACCTAGATCCTAAAGATCAAAGGATGGTAAAGCTTCTCAAGGCAGTAAAAGGTGGTACTCATAAGGTAAAAGTTGATCTTCCTATTTATGGTGGTAATATTAATGAAGAGGAATTACTTGATTGTATAACTTCTATGGATAACTATTTTGAAAGTGAGGATGTTCCAAAAGAAAAGATGGTGAAGGTTGCAAAAACAAAGATAAAGGGACATGCTCTTCTTTTGTGGGATTATGAACAAATAGAGTGGGGGAGACAAGGAAAATCAAGAATCACTTCTTGGGACAAGATGGTGCAAAAGTTGAAGGGTAAGTTTCTTCCAAAGGATCATGAGGTTCAATTGTATAAAAAATTGCAAGGTTTGAAACAAAAAGAACTAAATGTTAAAGCCTACACTGATGGATTTTACAAATTAAGTATAAGATCTAGGAAGGATGAGGAAGAGGCTGAGAAGGTAGCTAGATATCTAGGTGGTTTAAGGTTTAATAGTCAAGATGAACTTGTGGTTGCTAACCCCATATCTGTGGAAGAATGTTTTCAACTAGGAATCAGGGTGGAGGAGAAACTTAAAAGGACACAATAGAAGGAATTAAGAGGAAGAGGTTGTACTTCTAGGGGTAGAGGCACCTTTTCAACACAAAGCAGATCCAAAGAAGGTCAAGAAGATGTTGGGAAAGGCAAAGAACAAGGGATTGAGTTTAGAGGTGGATGGAGAGGTGGAAGAGCCAATCATAGAGGAAGAGATTCAAATGAATTTGTAGGAAGATTCTACAAATGTGGTGAGTTTGGTCACCCTTCCTTCAAGTGTCCTGACAAGTTTAGTGTTGTTGCACACGGAAGTGAAAGAAAAGGTGATAAAAGAGTTCAATTTGTGCAAGGGGATGAAGAAGAGAGTGTTAATTCATCAAGTAGACCTACAGATCCAGAGGCAGGAGAATCACTCATGATGAGGACCTTGTTTCAAGCACAAAAAGAAGAAAATTTAAGCCAAAGAAGGAGCCTATTCAGAACCTTGTGCAAATGTAAAGGTAAAGTGTGTCAAGTTGTAATTGATTCTGGTTCTCAAGATAACATGGTGTCTAGGGAGATGGTAGATAAGTTGAGTCTAGAAAATATTCCTCATGTATCACCCTACAAAGTTTCTTGGGTGAATGATAGTCAAACCTTAGTGGTGGATGAACAAGCCTATGTAGATTTCCAGATAGGGGAGTACAAGGATAGAGTTTTATGTGACATAGTGAGAATGGATTGTTTCCATCTTCTCTTGGGAAGGCCATGGAAATTTGATAGGAAGTCTATGTATGATGGTTGGGAAAACACCTACACCATTTGGAAGGATAATCAAAGTTTCAAGCTAACTCCTTTGTGGGGAAAAGAGAAGGACAAGGGAAAAACTAAGGTGGTGATCTTTGGAAAAAAGGAACCTATAAAGCTTGAGGATGGTAACAATAACTCATTTTATGTTTTGGAGTAGAGTTATGGTGTTAAGGCAGTAGGAAAGACACCTCCCAATGGTGTTAGGACAATGGAAAGCTTATTCTTGCAAAAGGAATAGAAAGCCATTATTCTTAGGTTTGATTTAGGCAAGGTAAATGCTGATAAGTTTGCAGGGCAATATGGGAAACAAAGTGGAATGCTTGGAGTAAATTTCATGGAGCAAGGTCTGATGAATGGGACTATTTTATGTCCTTTGGTGAGTCAAAAAGGAGGAGGTACAGATGCAAAGGTTGTGAAATCAAGAGTACAAAAGTCTGATAGAGTACAAAGGTTTGATGGGACAGTGATAAGAGAGGTTAGAGGGACAGTGAAGAAAAAACAAGAAGAATAGGGCAGTGAGAAAAATTGTAAGCAAGGAAGAGACTTATGAAATAATTCAGTACATGAGACTACTAACTCTTGTTTGCATGCAGGTACAAGTGCAGGGAAACTAAAAAATTTAGGACAAAGGATGAGAGGAAAAACATCAGGTCTGAATACAAATGCACATTCGCTTTTAAGTGTAAACCCAATCCATAGTACAGATAAATTTTCAAAAGCACAAAGCATGCAACAATGGCAAGTGTTCATGAACCAGAGGCACCTGTAGGAAGGGTGGGGGAGTTGGTATCAACCTCCACTCATGAGGCATGAGTCTTTTCTTGTGGGGGTGTATGGTGCAGGAGCACCTATACCCTATTGTCAACCTTGGATTATTTGAATTTGATCATCTGTTGAGTTAGGGGTGATATAGGTCTGTTATGTGTTTATTTATGTTCAATAAGGTCTTTAAGGACCATTTGGTGTCTCATTGATTCATTCTTGTAAACAAGGTTACATATGAGAAGCAATTGTTAATGATGACAAAGAAGGGTTGAAGTAGGTTCAAGATGCTTTTTGTGTATTAGGTCATGTGTTAGGATTCCATAAGGTATAAATATACCATCATAAGTGTTTTCAATGTATTTAAGTGTTTTGGAGGGTCAAAAGGTATAAACATTTCAATGTATGGAAGTATGTGGTAACAAAACTTGTAAAAGGTGTGTTTATGACCTCCAACGGTCATTAGTGCTTTAAAAATCAGTTGCAAGGTAGTTGGAAATTGGGATGAGATGAAGAAGACTTTAAATGGCATGAAGTCACCTAATGTAATGTTGATTTTGGAGTTTTTGTGAAGAAAATACATTAAATTCTCAGAGTTAGCAGCAAATTTCCTATGTTTTCTGACTTTTCCAGACTTGTACGGTAACGTATAGTCTTTGTATTGTGCAAATATATTTTGAATGATGTAATGGAATGTGTCTTCTATGTTTTTAATCAATTCTAAAGGTTTAACAAGGATTTTGAAGCATTTTATAGTCAATTTTCTGTGATAGGCCGGAATACCCTATTTTGAGGGTTTGTGACAAAACTTGTGTTCTAAAGGGCCCTTACACCAACTTTACCTATTGTGACTCATCTAAGGGTCCCTATGGAGTATTATTATATTGTAGGATGCATGATTAAAGTGTTGGGAAAGAAATAAGGGAGATAAACTTGCTATTCCTGTGAGTTTTGGTGTAGAAAATGCATGTGAATGAGGGCTTTAGCCTAGGGTTTGGTAGAATCTGTATGGGAGGTCATGTATTTTGAACTTTTAAGCATGTAAAAGGCTATTGGATAGTGTTAAGGTTGGTTCTAAGGTTTGGAAGGTTCTGGAAGTATCATATTCAATAAACCCTCATGAATAGTGCATGAAACAAGGGTTTTCAGGTTTGGCATGAAAGTGTTCATACCAGTGGAATCCAATAGTAGTTTTTGAGGTTTGGGAACATAAGGAATGCTTCCCCAAGGGTTCATGAAAAAGTGATAAGTTTAAGAACATGATGCTTTGTAATTTAGGCCTAATTAGCCTAATTAGGTCAGTGTAGAAGTGGTGATTTTGGGGAATTGGTCCAAAGGACTTGTATTTGATCTTGAGATATGTGTTGCAAATCTAAAATGGGTGTCTAAAACCATCATGTTTTTGTCTATTGTTTTAGAGAACATTTGAGTTAATAGCCAAAACTGAGTTTGCACTACTACTAGGATTCAAGGGGTGAAAGTGTGAAATCATGCTTCTGTTGGTTGTCATAATTTGTGAGTTTTTTAGTCTGTTCAAATAAGTTATTTTAATCTTGTTAGATGCCTCTTAAAGGTAGGTTTTGAATTTGATTGGATTTGAGCCTCCTAGGTTTGCATCAATCTACAAGATGAGGATCTTGAAATCTAGAATATGCCTTTTGAAACCTATCATTGAAGTGGGTGTTGCCGCAATACTGTGTCTCACTTTTGGGATTTACTGATTTTTTCTTGAAATCACTAGTTTTAGAAAAAACTAATGATTTAAGTCTTGATAGGCTCCATCTAAAGGGTTTTAATTGAAGAGGGATAGATAAGATTCCCTTAGATCAAACTCCCTTGGATAGAACCCCTATAGGATTAAATCATACCCATAATGAAGTCTCCTTCACAACTATCAAAATGTTGGCAAAAAACCACTTTTTCTTTACCTTTTGAGAGATTAAATAACATCATTTAAAAATTATATTTTTCACGATTGTAGCCCTTGAAACTAGCTTTCAAATAAGTATAGGTTTGATATATTTTCATTTTATCATGTATTTAATTTTCATTTTTTACTAAACATAGTTTTTTCTCAAGCTCTTTATTGTGCAGTAAAGCATTGTAATTTTTTTTCAAAAATACCCATTCTCGAGATATTGATTTCCTTGTTTCACCCAAAAAAGAAAAATTGGATTTCGATATAAACATAAAAATTTAGGTTGTATGACACACATGCATGTCCAAATTATAGTTACAATGACTTCAAAAATTAATTTTAAAAAAAATGCAACAAAAAATTATGAAAAAATATCCTTTCCCGAGATATTGATGTTGAGAATCTATATTCCAAAAATTAGAATTTAATCCTTTATAGAAAAATAGTTATGTTGTACAACACAAACGTTACTTTCTGAAAATGTTGTTTTCTATCTAAAACCAGTTATTAAAGGAGATGTTGAAGGATTCATGATTTATTTTAGAATTTTGAAAATAAAATAAAATTAGAATCTACACACAAATTGCCACAAATCACTAATTCACATCATCTTCAAATTCTTTATGGTTTAGCTACTATAGGTCTTAGAAGATGAAGGTTCAGTTAAAAATATTGATGTAAATGTCCATCTTAGGCAAAAAGTGAGACACAATATTGTGATTTAACCCAAGTTTGTTATGAATTCACCTTCATTATGCTTGATATGAGAAAATTGGTGGTAAATTATGGTCAAACTTATAGGTGATCTAAACCTAGAAAGAAATTGATCTTCCATGTTTTTCCATGACTTGATAGAATTATGTGGTAAATTAATGCACCACTAATAAACTTCATCACCTAAGGTATAGGGAAAAATCCTATAGACGACATCTTCATGTTTAACTTTAGCTCTAAAACAAGTGTCCTTGAATATACTCAAATGATCCTCAACATCTTTGTGAAAATAATACTTTGGACACAATTTATCAAGATTTTTAGGAAGATCATGCTACTGTGGAAATTATATTGGTGATTCCACGTTAAAGAAAGTCATAGCAACAAGAGGTGGTATGAATGGTACTTGAACTCTAGGAGCAACACCTATAGAGTTTGATCTTTGCCTTTGGTTTTCTCTACAAGTATTTAATTCAACTAATTCCACCCGAGGATCACTAGACCTAGACCTAGTGACAACTCTTTGACGATCCAATTTTTTCTAGATTAGAAGCAAAGGGCCCTCCTTCTAGTGCCATTTTTTTTTATGAGGTTGTTATTCACACAACAACATGTAGATGAAGTCTTATTATTCAAACAACAAAACTTGTCTATTTTGAAAGAATCACCAAATTTGGTTAGGAATTTGGCTATCCCAAGACTTGGGAATGTCAGGTCTTGATGTACTAGGTTCACTCAGAGTTCATTGTGCAATTTTTATTTTAACATAAGGGGGCTACTAGTATTCAAAGTTGCTTCCAATGAATAATCAATCATGTAATAATCCTAACAAATAATGATTGCATCACTTTCAAACTTCAATTAATTCAAATATTTTCAAAATAAACTGTATAATATCAAAGTAAGAAGAAATAAAGCCTAAGAAATTAATGGATCCCGGTTAGTACCCATGCATATACTTGGAAATAGACAAGCTAAAGCATCAAATATTTTGTATTTCACCAGTCTCAACTACATACAAAATAGTGCAAAATTTTAAAGAAAAATAACTGTTCACCACTGAGATAGCTTCAAAATGTACCCAACTTTGGCATAGAAAATTGATTATTTTAGTAGGAATGAACAACTTATAGTCATGTAAAATATACGATTTGGAATAACCTTCACTTGCTTTAGCATTATCAATATCTATAGTAAATACAAGTCTTTACACTGAAATTGAACAAAAAAACATGAAGTAAAATAATTTGACGATGTTCCAATTTAAGTTCTACTATTTCAACAAATTATGATCCTCAAAAAATGAGCAACTCACTGCCTTTTATAGAACACAAGGTAGGAGTTCATTAAAAAAGCACATGGCTAATGAGGAAAAGGAAAATTAACAAAAGACACATGGCACAAAGATACATTCTACACATAAGAAATGCCAACTCATATCCACTGAGGAAAATATCAAATTTATGTTTTCATCACTTTGATTTATGTTGAAGATTCCCAAATTCCTGAAGAATTCAGGTAGAAAAGGTATTTGGGCTTCCCCAATCTTCAAAAATGTAGAATCTAATTTGCTAACAATGACCTTCAAAGTTCCCGCATTACTTCCCGTATTGGAAAAAAATACCCGCTATTGAATCTCCTCTACTATTAGATGAATCCTTTGTTACTTTTTCAAAAAAATCACCTCCTCTCGGTATTAGTTTCTAATTCTACACTCCAAAAAATCCACAAAATTTCACTCATTAACCATCCATCATTTAAACTTAAAATAAGATTAACATCTACTCGCTTTTAGTTATTTCTTCAAGTGCGTCTTCTCCCTTCCTAAACCTATATTCACTAAAAGCCACCAAAACACTATTCATATATTCCCTAGGAACATTTTGCGTGAGCTTCCATTGATACTTTCTCAAGCATATCCATCAAACACATTCTTTATTTCGTCATTTCTTTGCAACATGCTTGTTCTGTACCTTCTGTTAACGTTCCTATTTTTCACTACTTCTTCCATTGATTCTTTGTTTAAATGCTAGATAGGGTCATTGATTATTATATCAATTATGGATTTGAATATTTTCACTTCGGCATCATCTTTCCCTAAGCTATCTGGGCTATATATTTGTTGTGTAAGCATTTCCACGAGCTCCAGATCTTTTTTTTTTTTATATTGAGAGAATGCAATTACAAATAGAAGAGCAGTTATAAAACTGCAAGAGAATAGAGAACAACCAACAAAGAGCAATACAAGCAGCTCTCAAGAACAAGGATACAATAGTAGCAAGAGACGAAGAGAAACATCAATACAAGACAACAATCTATAAGAGCAGCTCTTAAAAAAACAATAGAAATAGCTGCAGCAAAACAAGAAGACAAACAAAAACAAGACAACACTATACAACTTGTAAAATGGCACTTAAACCTTGGCTAATACAAAGTTTTTTCTTGCTCACTAACTGTTCAACTTGTAGCTTGATTTGCTGAATCTAGAAACTCAACGTAGGATTCTTCAAAATGTCCTTCTGAAGAAGAGGAAACAAGGCAGCAAGACAGAACAATATATCAGAGTAAAGCCTTAAAAACATAACTTCCTGATGATAGTGATTGATAGTAAACATAGCTTTGCATCTATTTCTCCATATATGTAGCAAAATTATATGTCTCACACCATCAACAATTCGATTATCATACAAACCAGCGCCAAGAAGAGCTTCTTTCCAGCTTAATTTATGAGTGAAGATAGCAGAAAAATCATTGAACACAGAGTTCCATAGCTTTTTAGCCAACCAACAGTTCCAAAAAATATGCTTTATGTTTTCATGATTGTGACAAAAAGGACAGTTAGGTGGTTGGATCATAATACACTTTAGCCTGTCCTCAATAGGCAGTTTAAAATGTAGTATCTTCCAGGCAAGTAACTAAGCATCAAAATTAACTTTAGATTTCCAAATTTGAGCAGATAATTTTAACCAAAACCTCTCACTAAACCTGCACTTCCATTTAGCATTTAAGCGTGACTTCAAGGGAAAATCAGGAAGCAGCTTCAAGTAAATTTTTTTTAAAGGGAAAGACAAAAAGGGATATGAAGACATCCATGTCCAATCCTTAAAAAAGTTGCAATGGATTGGAGTACACAACTTCATAGATAGCTCCTCTGACACCAAAGATTGCACAAAGATCACGAATGCTTCATATTTGTTATTCAAACCAAATAGAGTTTTAACCACATTCCATGAAGACCAACACATTGATTGAAAATTCCACAAATTGCCAACATTACAAACCCCTTTTTTGAACAAAGAATGGGAATGCTTTGGGAAGCTTAATGCAAGGGGTTGGCCATGATAGAGGATATGTTTGTTCCACCAGATAGAGAAGGTGGAAAAGTTGAAACCAAGTTGAAGGGATTCACCTCCTCTCCACTTTAAGAAGTTAAATACATATTGCCAAGCCTTCCAGATGGATTGAAGAGGGAAAGAAGCCTTGATGTTAAAAAAGGAAGCATGAAGAACTTTATCAAGCCAACCCACTTGTTGCCATTTACCTTTAACTGAAGCATTATTAATCTAATGTCGAATGAGGACCTTCCATGGTTCGTCCCCTTTAACAGCTCTAATAATCCATTTCACAGCCAAACAGATCCCTTGAGTCCTTGGATCTATGAGACCTAAACCTCCTTTATGTTTCGGTTGGATGCAATGAGACCATGATGTGGATATATAACCTGGACTACCATCCCACTTGGCCCATAGAAATCTGTGAATAATTTTCACTAGGTCCTCATACCCTTTTTTAGAAGGCATCCAACACGAAGAATAATAAACATGCGTAGCAAGGAAAATCCTATTAACAACTTGGATTTTACTAGCCAAGGAAAGGAATTTATACCCCTAGATAAAGAGTTTCTGCTTGAGTCTATTGAGAAACCAATTCCACATGTCACAAAGAGAGACCCCAATACCAAAAGGAATTCCAAGGTACCTCATAATTTCTCCATGTTTAATATGTTTCCATTCTTTGGGAATCCATTGGGGAACAGCCCCAACTTGCACCAATAAGAATTCAGTTTTGTTATGAGCCAATTTAGAACCCGAAACTTCACAATAAAGCTCCAAAATATCCATTAGATTAGAAATATCTTTTTCAAAGTTTTGTAAGAAAAGTAAGCTGTCATCAGCATAATGAGAGTTAATAACAACATTATTAGGAATGGAAACTCCTACAATGAGTTGCTGATTAATAGCATTTTGAAGGAGGTACCCCAAAGCATCAGCTGTAAGAGCATATAAATAAGGAGCTAGAGGACACCCTTGATGAATTGATCATTGTAAAACAAATGGATCAGACATCATGTTATTGATGATGATACGAGCATTAGCATCTTGGAACAACATTTGAATGTGAGAACCGATTTTAGGCCCGAAACCCAACCATTGAAGCATTTTAAGAATAAAGCTCCAGTGGATTCTGTCATAGGCTTTATCAAAATCCAGCTTAATTAGAACAACATTTTGGCCTATTTGTTGTGCCCATTCACAAGTTTCCCATGCCAACATAAGATTGTCAAGAATATATCTACCAGCAATAAAACCAATTTGCTCTGTCCGAACAATCTGTTGCACCACAGACTTTATTCGGAGAGCCAAAGCTTTTGCAATTATTTTATATGAGGTATTTAGTAAGGTGATGGGGTGCCAGCCAGAGACAAAATCTTCCATTTTTCCTTTAGGAAGGAGCTTAATAATGCCTCCATTAATGATCGGACCTAAGGAGCCTTTGTTAAGGGCCTCTAAGTATAAACAGTAAAAATCTGTCTTTATGTGCGGCCACATAGCTTGATAGAATTCCATAGGAAGCCCATCACTGCCCGGGCTTTTATGAGGGGCCATTGAGAAAAGGGCATTTTCCAACTCTTCCAACAATAAAAGTCTATCAAGATACCGGCTGGACTCTATGTCAATCCTGGTAGGAATATGAGGTTTGACAATATCCTCAAGAATGTGTTGGATATCCTCCCATTGATCATCTTTAAAGAGGTTTTCATAAAATCGTTTGAAAACATGACAGATTTCAATAGGGCTAGAATGTAAGATATTGAATTCATCTTTTATAGCACCAATTTTTTATTTTTTGTGTTTATAATTGAGGTAATTAAAAAAATATTTGGTGCCTTTGTTTCCCTCCTTTATCCAGTGTAATCTGGATCTAATCTTGGCCCCTTGGGCTTTATAACAATCAATTTTATGAAGCTGAGTCTCAATTGCAACAATGGAGGTTTGGATTCTGATATTGTTAGGATCAACATTGAGCAATTTTCTGTCATGCACAAGTTTTCCTTGGAGAGATAACTCTTTCCTCTTGCGTTGTCGAGCCATTTGTTTTCCAAATGAACGCAAAAAATTGGTACATTTATTAATAGCAGCACACCACCAAACAATCCAAGACTCCCCTTCATCAGGTTTGGGGATATAGTTCCAAAGTCCTTCAAGAGCAGCTAGACAGGAAGGATTCTTTAAGTGAGATACATTAAGTTTGAAAGGAAGAGAGCTATCTATTTTTGAATTATGGGACACACCTAAATTGCAAATGATGGGGTAATGGTCAGAAAGGGTGGTGGAAAAGTCCACTTGAACAAACAGCCCAGAAGGGTCATGAATGAGAGGCAAAGAGGGGGATATGTAAAACCTATCCAGCCTACTAAGTTTCCTAATTTTTGATCATCCTGTAAATTTTCTTAATGACCTTTCATTTCATCTATGCACTGCAGTAAATAGTTTATTACCCAATTAACTTTGGAACATCTTGTTCCATGACCACCTTTTCTTCTAATAGCTATTGCACCTCCATCTTTTGAATGGCTACCATCCACTGCAACTCCATGTCATTTAATGTTAGGAAGTATTTACAATTGGCCTCTAGGATTTTGGACATCTCAAACTAATAAGATGCTTCTTTAGGTTTCCCTATGGCTTCTCTCATTACTTCTTCACCTTGTTTCATTACATCCCCTACCTAATTTTCAAGCAAATTTTCTTTGTGCCTCATATTTTCAATGGTGTCCACTTCTTCCTTGGACATTATTATTGGGTTAGGAGGCAAATTTGTCAATGATTGGCTAGGCTAAGCCAATGCTCTGAGAAAACTTTGTATTTGAGCTATGCGCTCTTTTAGTTCTTTCTTCTTTTGTTTATCTTTCTTCATTCGGGCAACAGTCGTTTCCAAGCTCATTCTCATTTATTCTATATCTTTCTCTTGCAAAGCATGCCCCAAGTTAATTATTGATATTTGGTAATCTCAGGTCATAAATTCATGTTTATCCTTCTCTCCTACATGAGTGGAAACTTGTACAATATTTCCACCATCTACACTTTCTTTTACTGCATGTCTAACTCTAGCTTTAATCTTAGGTTTTGGTGTTTAATCTACCTCCTACATCATGATTCTGAAGTCCAGTGGTACCAATTGAACTTGCATTGGTGGTTGCAACTATTGAGCTAACTAATCAAAAATGTCCTCACTTGATCCTTCTTCTTTTGGACCCTCTCTCATTACCTAATCTCTCTGCTTGGAGGCTTCTTTTTTTGATATATGATCATCACTCCCCTCCTTTTCAAGGGTGCTTTCATCGTTACCTTTTTCCTAAATTGATTCTTTGCTTACTTCTTCTTCCCTTTGTACATCTTTTGTTCTTCCCCACTTTTCTCTTCCCCTCTGTCCTAATGCATGAGTGTCACATGAGGTTTTGAGACATCAAATTTTCTAGTATCTTCAATTCCTTCATTAACCTTGGTGGGTTCAACCAAATGATCCTCATTTGAGCTTTCTTTTGGTTGAGATTCTAGTAGTTGTTCTTGTGTATTGTCATTTCCAATTCCCAAATGTTGGGATTGGTCTTTGGTCATTTCAACATTTTCTAAGTCTACTAGTTGTATCTCCTCTCCTTCTCTTTCTAGGAGAGTAGGATTTTAAAATTCTTCAACCACTTGCTCCTATTGAATTAGAGGCATTACTTCCATTATTTCTTCCATCACTATTTCTTCCCCTTTAGGGTTATTCTCCTCTTGAAGGTTTGGATATATTCTTTACCTTGAACCTTCAAAAAATATCCTTGGATCCTCCTACTCATGTTCTTCTTTAACAATTGGGGTATATGCTAGTCTCAGTTTTGACTATTGTTTCCCTTGCATCTGCTTTATAATTTTTCCCAACCTTTCCCTTTCTCTCATGGCCTAATCCATTGTTATTGTATGTTCTTCTATAGGAAGTGAGTATATCTCCCCCATAGTCTATCTCATCATAGAAGTTCCCATTAAGGGAGGAGAGGAAAACATGGTTGTGGTTGGTTGAGAGACCGATCCTCTCATCCAAATATATGCTTGTCAATTTTCAATTATCTCCTCTAAAGTTAGATACTCAACTAATGATAGCATGGATGATGATGATACCCCTATGTACTTTCTTAGTAAATTCAACAACACTACCCTAACCTCTTTGTTGGGAACCTTTGGTCGTGAAGCTATTGAAACTCCTTGACTTGGGGTTTCAACATTCCTTTCTCTAGTTTCCTTAAGAGATTTAGCCTTTATGATTCTCCTTTTCTTACTCAAGCAATCATCATACCCTATGTCATCTATTACCTTTTGATTTCTCTTCCTTGTTATGGATATGTAATGGCTACTCCTTTGGATCTTATTCTTTGAATATTCCTATCAATCCAAAATTGACTAAATTCTACAATTGACTTGGTTATTTCATCCAGGGATGTGATCTTAAGTTCTCTCCAATTGGGATCCCCATTAGGCTAATAAAAAAATCTATCAACATTGTACTTTGGGTTCATTACATTTTCATCATCTTTAGTCAATTATGTTGGAACATCATGCTTTCCCATAGTCATCATCTAATTCAATGTCAAGCTTTGATGCGCTCTTCTTCTAACCTCATTCTCATCCTCGTAATCATTCTAGTAATCTTCTAAATGAGGTATGTAAGAAAAATTCTTTCCAATTTGTTTGGAGAGCCTTCTTGTTGGGTCATATTTAGATCTACTCAATCCAAAAACCTCAAATCCATGCATTAGCAATTCATTTTCTGCTAACTTAGCATTTTTTGTTGTGTTATATTTATAGTTTCCTAAAATAATAAGAAATTTAATTTGTCCTTTCTTAAGAGCTTGTAGAAACACATCATGAGATTCCATCACCTGTCTTGCAAAATCCAGTAATAACACCTTGTCTAAAGGATATTTTGGTAACATATATGTGAAACTTGAAAATCCCTCAATCTTGATATAGATAAATTTTGGAATTGGATGTACCAACATCAATGAGAAGTGATAACTGCCTGTGCATACACAAAGATTCTCTTGGCTTTATCACCTTCCATAGTTATGATCACCTTCAATAATGAACGCATCATTGACCCTTCAGTAATGGTTCATATACTCTTTAGCTATTATCTGAGGGTAATGTTGGTAAACTAGCCTCTACCTTGGGTTAATACCCATAGTTCCTATTCTATTTAAACCCTACATATTTTCCCTTATTGCACATAATTATATCACATATGTGAAGCATCGTAAATTGTCACCCTTGACAAATTTTTCACATTATGTTTCCCCCCCTTAAATTATTGGACCTAATTGAATACCTAATTTCCTAAATTATGCATTCTATAGCCCATTTTTAATAATTATCAACAAATTGCAAGTGAAAAATAAATGCATTGATCTAATACTTTGCACCTGACACCTTAATTTCCAGAAAATGGGGTTGGGGCACATACGCCCTATGGAAGATTAGTCCCTCTATTTTGGATCCAAATTGAAATACATGTCGGTGTCAACACTTTATTATTTACAATTCCATTGTCCAAAGTCAGCTATTGGGATTTAATATACATGAAATTAGAATAATTTCGTATAAATACCTAGTTATTGTATCATTGAAAACTAACAAGGAACTATTGAAAGAATTATTTTCAAGAGCATTATCAATAAAGTAAATAACAAATTTTCAGTGATTTATTATATAAATTCAAGATCCAAGCATCATGTCAAATCATATGTGAGTTTATGCATGTTTATATTAAATTATTGTTTGTGAAGGCTAACCCTTTGTAGGTCTCCAATCAATTCAAGAAAATCAAGCAAGAAAGATCCAACCTTGAGGAGACTTGTATGACTTCAGTCCTTCAAGGAATCCATTGAAGGGTAGTGAGTTGCAATACTTTGTTGATTCATCATTCCTTCCTATCATTTATCCTTTTATCATTGACATTTGCATTGTGGATATGGAAACACTAACATGGGGTTTGACTAAGGCAAGCTCCTATATGGAATGCAACCCTTCCTCGCTCTTTGAATATGCAGGTTTCATGTTTGAAGAAGATTCGAAGAAGTTTGAAGGCTAATTATCAATTGTTGCAATAAAAACCCTACATCTTGACAACACAAAAAAATCACTTACATAAATATCTGATAGTGATCCAAAAAACTTGTTGGTAGAAATGAAAAACTTTGATCTGGCACCAGAGGACTATGAAAA
This sequence comes from Sequoia sempervirens, assembly GCA_007258455.2. Lineage (NCBI taxonomy): Eukaryota > Viridiplantae > Streptophyta > Pinopsida > Cupressales > Cupressaceae > Sequoia > Sequoia sempervirens. The sequence continues at coordinate 33,327,752 of VDFB02281492.1, read as the reverse complement.
TAGATCTAAAATTCTCTACAAGGACACATATGCCCAAGGGTGAATTAGTCCTCCATTTTCAACCCCATATTCATACCACAGGTGCACAATACTCTACTCATCCTATTTCAATTGTTTGAATTTTTCTATGACTTTTTGTGTTTATTGTATTTGCATCAAAATAGTAATTTACATCATTAAGCTAGTCATTGCATTGCATTTCATCCCTGAATTCATCCTAGATTTGGTCAAGGGTTGATTGACTCATCTTTTAGGTTGTAATTCAATCACATATCTTGTCCAAATCCATCAAACCCTCACAACCATCCACCACACATTGTCTTTATCTAATGAAATACCAAGGAAAAGGTGTAAACCACAAAAAGGGAGATCTCCCCTAAAGGTTCTCATTTCCCAACATTTCATTTTGGTGAACTTGACTTGTTAACATTATATACCATCTAAAATTTGAACATAGATATAGGATTAGCATTGCATTACTTGGCATCATTCAATTAGGCATTCATTTTTGCATCATAAAAAAGCACAAAAAATCAAAATTTGCATATCATATTGTAATAGGGTTAATTTCAATCATCTTAGGTCCAATTTACATTCAAATTTTATTTTAAAATCTACATTCTAGGTCATTTAAATTTGAAGACAAATCTAAAATTGATCATTGCATTCATTTAGGCATCTTGCATATAGCCCAAAAAATAAAAATTTGCATTGTTTTGTTTCAAAAAGGCATAAATATCATCATCCCCATATTTAGGAATATTAAGATCAGTAAATTGTTGCATCTTAGATTTGGAAATTATATTTTATTCCTTGAACATTTTGAAATTGTTGCACACTTGCATGATTTCATTACACAATCTTAATTTGATCAAATTCTAGAAAAATATTCACTATCCAACCTGTCTGCACATAGATACAAAATCCTTAAATAGTCTCATAAACAATCAAACTTTCAATTTTTTGAAGCCCTATCTAGGACATAGATGCCCTGAGAAGCTTTGTCATGCTATTTTTGGCTCAAATTTTTGTGACAAAGCTCTCTCAGAATCCTTTGTCCAGATTTGTTGTCTATTTTCCAGTTCACTGTTGCATAACAGTCTAGACCTTATTGCAAGAGTAACATGGTTATAATGGCTCAATGTTTTGGTAATATTTTGACTTCCTTGCAATCCTTGGTTGATATTTCTAGTTGTGTGTTTGGAAATGGCCCTAATTCATACTATAAAACTCATGTTCCTTCATCTCCCAATGTATATCTCCTTGACGAAGATATCTTGGGTTAAGATGATGAAATCATGCATGAATTCATACACAATTCTCTGTATAACCTTGATAACAATGTGGTCTTTTATCCTTCAATAGAATGGCCTAATCACCCATATCAACAATCAATATTACCCACTATCCCACCACTTGAAATTTTCTTCGCCTCACATTGGGAAAGTGATCTACAATTCATACCTCAACCACTACACACGGAAGCACCTATTGGTAACAATCAAAAGGAAAATATACCACCCAATGACCCTCCATCATATGAGAACAAAGTTACAAATACACTTGATAGCTTGGAACAATGCTATGGCCATGGCTTTAAGATTCTAACAAAATAAGGATGTGACATAAAGAATGAACATGAAATCCATTCCCTTTTGGAAAAAAACACCATATGAAGACACAAAAGGAATAGGTTACCAAGGTCCTCCACCTTTACATCAAACCTTTATTCTACCAACCAAGTCATACAAAGTCCATGGTCCTATTAAGAAAGATGTGTTACCTACTCCACATCCTTTATCAGCTACTGAGGGCAATTTAGCTACACTTCTAAACTTGTGTTACCTGTGTGTGAACGAAAAAGATAATAAAAAAAAGAATAAAAATACATCCTACTGTGCATATCATAGAATATTTGGACATACGACTAATGAATTTGGTTCTTTAAAGAAGAAATTGGAAGAATTTGATCCCTACAATTATCAAATTGAACAAATTATAGATTAACATATATGCATTTTGCTCCTTGCCATGTGGTAGTTGTAGTATCACACAATACTCACTACCACACACGGGGGTATAAACTGGGCTTTATGCAATCATATTTTGTCTTGCAAGGAGTGACATGCCATCATTCATCTTGGCTGATATTTGTCCCTACACTTGGGGGAAAAGGGTTAAGCCTTGTGTTAGGAGCATTCCTTCTATCAAGGGATCCCTTTGTACCTGCTTAAAGCATTAGTGTAGCAAGTACACTAACATTTTAAGGGGGGCATATAGTCCGCCATTTATTATTTGTATAAGAAATGGTCCCTTTGTAGTGATGATAGTATAATTCTCCTAGAAAGTGTGACCTTATAAATGGAAGTGTGACCTTAATATATGTTGTGTCTCTTTTGTGGCACCGATATTGGGCTTGTTATCTTCTAAGTGTGTGAATTTTATTGGCATATGATGCTACCCTTTTTGGTAATGGTATAGCTAGTATTCCTTAGGGTGTGATTTTTTTTATTCCCTGACTTGTCCTCTGTTAGTGGCGATGTCCCATGCGATATTACTTAAGGTGCGACCCTTCATGTATTGAACAATTCCCTTTTGTCATTTTTATAAATCACCTTTTGTGGTGGTGTTGTTTATAAGACCTCTTGAAGTTTTGGCCTTGTCTTATGTGTTGTTGTTTTAATCAGATTTGTAATAAATAGAAATGAAACACAAGAACAAAGAACACAATAATATATCCTAGGAAAACCCTCCTTCTCAAGGGAGAAAAAACTAGCAAATAATATCACTTATATTATTTAGGAATGAATAGCAATTTGCTTTTACAATGGACCAACACTAGGCCGAAATATTAGCACCACTCTTGATGCAAACAATCAAACTCTTGAATGATAAATTCGATCTCCTTGAAGATTAATCTCAATCTACAATAAATAATTCTGTTGTGGATGTTCTCACTTGCTTGAGAAGGAAAGTGAACTTGACTTGATGATGAATGAATGAAAGGCATCTCCATTATATACAACTCAAGGGAGAAGACGCATCCCTTCAATATGCTAATTCGGCCACCAAAAATGAAATAATTTGACTCTAATAAAAGAGTGTGAATACCATGGAGAGGTCGGCTCAAAACAATTAATATTTTTTCTTTAAGTGAAGCACCTCTTCATTAAACAATATCTTCAATAAATAAATAGCCGTTAGGCTATATTTAATTTATTGCCTCATCGATGTTGTTGGAAGTATGAAACCCGCAACTATACATCAACATTATGCACCTTCTTGGGTGAGTTTATACACCTTCATAGGTGAGTTTGTTGTTTATGTGCCTTCATAGGCGAGTTTTTCATTTATGTGCCTTCATAGGCGATTTTTTTATGCATCTTCGTAGGTGAGTTTATGCACCTTCTTAGGTGAGGTTTTGGCAATATAGTTCATGGATTCAACATAATGGAGCTTGTTGGGTCATGAACTTAAGCACCCATTTTAACATGACCGCCAAGCATAATGTAACTTGCTTGATATTAGAGCTATGTGTTTCATGAGTGACTAGCATAAGGCAACTTGCTAGCCTTGTGGAACCCCCTTGTTATTAACATGGTCACAAATTATAAAAAAACTTGCTTGATAGTAGAGCTATGTGTTTCATGAGTGTCTAGCATAATGCAGCTTGCTAGCCTTATTGACACTTAGCATAATATAGCTTGCTAGCCAATGGATCCATGTGGCTCATGAGTGATTTGGCATAACACAACTTGCTAGTCTTCATGAGAGCATTCCTTTGACTAATATTATTCGATGGATGATGTTTGGTATTTGAGACAATTTAAGACTGGGGTCTCTTTGCCTTACCTACTCAAATTGCTTTAGTACCAAACTTGTGTTTTTCTATGTGTCTCTTTTGTGTTTTCATTGTGTTTGCATCATGTTTGTTTTTATTTTTTAGTTATCTATATGTTATGTTATGCCATGTGTTTTCATTGTATATGCTTCTTGTTCTCAACATATATGTTTATGAATGTCATCTTGTTGCCTTACATACATGTGTGCATTCCTTGGTGCTTATGTTGTTGTAAGAGAGGGGGATCAACCACATCAAGGATCCATGTCATGGAGAGCTGAGAGTGGATGGCTTCCCTAACTTACCTCATTCTAAAAGATGTCTTATGGCAAGGATCGATGATTCGAGAATGATGAGCATTATAATGTAGTTCTACCATCCTATAGATCCTAAATTTAGGTTCGGCTAGGCGAGCTAGTTTTTGGTCAAAAAATAGTGAACACACTACAAACTACCCAAAAACTAACTAACCTAGCTAGTTGGTTTTGACAGGACAAAATAGAATGATAAAGTATGACAAATAAAGACGAAGATTAATAAGTAAATAAATAAACGCTAGGGTGACGAATATGATCTCACAAAAGTGCTTGTCGCTAGCTCGCTCCATGTGTACATTCACCTACACACATAAGAAGGGTAAAATTGTTGGGGTTGTATAGGGTCCTTCCTCAAGCAGACCTCCATTTTGGTGTTTCCACCTCCACAAACAACCAAATAGCAATGAAGTAGAAATATGTGATAAAGAAGAGAGAACAAAAAAATTTCCAACAGTAGTATGCTACTTCTATCAAATCACAAAGGAGAGGAGTGAAATGTTACCACCTCCATCCAAAATCTCAATAGCCAATGGAGGAGAATATGGAATTGATACGGTCACCACAATCGCAACTATGATGAAGGGAGGTCTCACAAGACCCCAAGCCCATTTTGTTATGGCTTGCTTCACACTTGCAATGTGGAGTTGATGAAGCTTCAAGTGCTGCTATAATGGAGTGTTAAAGTGTTGCTTGAGAGTGAAAAGGAAGTGGAAGTATGCTAAGAGGATGGATTGAATGCTTAGAGATCAAAATGGAGTGAGAATGGATAATTTTGAAGGAAGAATGAGGAAGAATAAGGGATTTTCGGGTCGGTTGGTCGAAGAAGGACATTATAATTTGGCCCTAATGGGGTGTGTAACGTCTCTTCCAACTTTAGATGCAGGAATTTATTAGGGACAATAGTGTGCCATGCGTGCGTCCTTGAAAAAATTCTCTCACTGACACAACAAATGGATGCCAATTGGAAGGAAGGCAGTTAGGTCATGTGAAATTTCACCTTCGGATTTGATTTTCTAAGGTGAGGGTATTTGAAAGGGGAATTTGTGTAAGGGGTAAAAATTCACTCCTATACATTTTTCCCCCACTTTAGCGAGCACGAGTACTGATGAGTGCTTTGGTAAAGTAGACCAAAGAGTTAGCAAGGTTAGAAATTTATACCTGAACTGTCAAGGAAGCAGACTATGATCTAGAAAACTTGAAAGTGCAAGGCAAGCAAAGGACTCCACAAGTACTCTCCCTGAGGAGTTTTAGACAAAATAATCCATAGCCCCACAAAACTATGAAGTTGTAAAAAGTACACCGAGGGCCCTCGGACCAACGATGCACAAATCTAGTAGGATGAAAGTGTCTCACAGGCCCATAGAATTGCAAGAAGGCAACCCCCAAGATCTCTCACATGAAGGAAGCCCCGTGAAGCAAGTACCTTACAAGCCTGTAAACATGCAAGAAGGTGATCCCCAAGATCTCACATGGAGGAATCCTAGAGAAGTAAGTGCCTCACAAGCTCGCAGACCTGCAAGGAGGCATCCCCCAAGATCTCTCACATGAAGGAAACCCAGAGATGTAAGCGCCTTACATGCCCATAGACCTACAAGGAGGCATCCCCCAAGATCTCTCACATGGAGGAAGCCTAGAGAAGTAAGTGCCTTACAAGTCCACAAAACTACAAGAAGGTGACCCCCAAGATCTCTCACATGGAGGAAGCCTAGAGAAGTAAGCTCCTCACAAGCCTACAGAACTACAAGGAGGCATCCCCCAAGATCTCTCACATGGAGGAAACCTAGATGTAAAGGGACTCTGTAGAGTTAGAAAGTGGCTTCATAGGTGCACCTACAAAGCGACATGTTAATCCACAGATAAAACATGCTAGGTAACACAAGGAAACCACACAATTAAGTGAGTAGACAGTTGCACAGACCATCAACAAGTTGGAAGGCTTTTAAAGGGTTCCCTTAGGAACCCGAAGTGAAAAATGGGGGTCCACTCAAGGGATGCGCCATTTGAAAGTGCAGAGATGCTTTTTCTCAAATTGATTCATCATGAAGGAATCCTTTCAAAAAGTGTTCACTTCATCAAGGAATTCAAAAGGAAGAAAATGCCCCCTCACAAGGGGAAGGTCGAGGCTTCTCCCATAGGAAAAGGATGCTCCCTCATTGGAGGAAATTTTTCAAGCTATTTCTTTACGAACCCATGATGAAGGAAACACATCCCATTAGGGGTCCAAGTTTTAAATGCGATCATTGAAAAAGTTTGCAAATATTTTCAAGAAAAGATTCTTTCAAAAAGAATGCATTTTCTAAAAGTTTTGAGGTTGACATTATAGCCCCCACTTAGGGTGGTGCATGCTAAACATAGAGGCATGCGATAGCCTAAGGAGAGAAAAACAAGAATGAAAAATAAAGAAGTGATGTTGTGGCTTGCAGGACATAGTGAGATGTCACCGTGGTGATGTTGTCGTGCACATTAGGGACAACACATAGGCACCAAAACATCACAACTCAAGCAGAGAGGAGAGGAAGATAAGAAAAGAGTGAAAGAGAAATCATAAACAAGAGACATAGGGGGATCTAGTTTCATGAGGTTAGATCCGATCATGCTTATATAAATAATAGGCAACCACGATGCAAGGTGAAATATCATCAATCCCCACCAGATCAGGAAGAATGCACGAAAAACAAATAAAAAATAAAAAATTGGGTCAACATGGAAGGGGAGCCTAAATTCCCTCAACACTTTGCATCATCCCCAATTCACCAAAAATGAAACACAAACATGGAAGAATGATGATATAGATAGAAGAAGGTTCATGACACAAAATTAATCTTGTATCCAAGCACCAACAAGGGTGACAAGGGTCATCTAGGAACACATAGGATGATCATGGAGGAACACATAGCACAATCACGGGGGAACACATCAAAACACACACACATCTAATATAAAGATAAAGAAGAGGCCTCCCCTTAACACTCATCAACCAAGAGGTCATCTGCTTCCCAATCTAGATCATTATAAGGGGAAGGTGGATGAGCCTGCAGTGGTGGAAGAAGCCCTCGCAAGGTCTTCTCCACTAGGCTCTTGTGGAGCTATGGTCAACGATTTTGCGAAGATTGTTGAAAAGGCCAGAACTTCATCTAGAGAATTAAACATGAACTTTATCAGAGTGCCATGTCGTACCTCAACAGACGAAGAGGGCAATGTCTAAGATTCACTACTAGGCTCACCGAGTCACTTGGGAGCAGTTACAAACTCAAGGGAAGCCAAGGTTGTCCTTGTCACTAGAATGGAACAAGCTAGCATAGGACCAATGTTCGAGGAAGGTGAGCTCCTCTTATGCCCTTCATTGCTAGAGGGGCCAACCTTTACTTTCGGCTTCATCAAGGGATGCAAACTCCCCACAAATGAGGTGAGAGGTGTAGAGGAAGAGGAGGAGGAGAAAACCGCATTAGATACCACTAAAGTATTCAACATATCCATAGGTTTAGGGAATAGTGGAATGTCTAGAAGGGACATCAAGAGAGGAGGCTCTACCAAAGGAGCGATAAACACCTGCACCTTTTTGGGTTCAGGCACACTTACACTCACAGTAGGAGCCGAAAGCTAGACTGAACTAGATTGAACGGAAGCAGAGGGGAGGAGAGAGGAGGACACAATAGGAGACCCTAATGCAGGGGCTGTCATCTCCTCTTCCTTTCTCTACTAAGTGGTCTTTTCAACTACCAGAGCCTTTCATCAACGCTTGCACTCAAACGCAAGGCAGTTTCTATGACTCTTCAAGCTAGAGGCCAAGAGCTACAAAGGGACGAAAGGCCCCAACTTAGCCATAGGAGTGTCCACCATAGCTGTTTCGAGTAGAGGGACATGCTCCTAAATGGGAGTAGGAGGAGTAGGTTTAGAAGTAGTGGGGGGAGTCAGCTTTAGCACTTCAATAGTGGGCCTCTTCCCATTTATTGCTTTGGGAGCAAAAGTGGTAGGACGTTGCGGAGGCTAAGACAGAGAATTCCCCATAGGGACCTTTTCTCCTACCATACAAGTAGTACCAAGGTCTAGGTGGTTTGGTAGGGAGATCTAATATCCTAATATTGGGTCTACGCCAAGCAAGAACCATTGGACTTAGTGGGTAAAAACCAAGCATATTCATCCAAAACTCTTCTTTGGAAAGAGGAACGGATGAGGCATCCTGAGGAGAGGTGAGCTTCTCCTTCCTCTTTTGACAAGAGGAGGTAGCTGGCTACTACACTACTAGGAGGGTCAATTTTGGTTGTCCCTTACCCTCGATCTTGTACTTCTCATAGTTCTTGTAAAGTAGGTCCATTCTTGGAGGGAGCAAATCGACTAGGGCAGGCCAAAAGTGATCCAAAGAGTAGCCCCCACAAGACACCAATGGCTAATATCCAGTGTCATGCACCATGTGCACAACATCTTCATGGGATGATTTTAAACACTTATGAATAACAGAGGCAATTCCATTCATGGAAGCTAGCCAAGGTATGCCTAGCTTCACCCTGAACAAATCCGACTTTGGAATAACATCAAAAACTGTATCTATAGCCCCAGGTCCAACTAGGATGGAAAAAATTATCAAGCCATATGGTTTAAGAAAAATACCATCATGCATAAGGATGGAAGACTTTGTTTCCTCATACTTCTCCCTTTGCAGTGAATTTAGTGACGTTCCTTTTGTAATGACATTCACTCGACTCACGGGGTCAACTAAGACCCTTGTCACAATGTTTCCATTGAGGCGAGTGGGAATGTACAGGGGAGAAGGTTTTTTTTTCAAGGACATATCTTGTGAGGTGAAGGTTACGTTCGGTGAGCTGGTTGTAGGCTATGTGGTAGGAGTAACCATAACCACGTTAATGTATGCCTTAGCCCGAGTGGTAGAATCAGAGGGATCAATAATTAATTTTTTAGAATGTGACTAAAATGGGTCCATATATATTTGTAACTCACTATTCGCTTTCACCATTGATTTGTTTTCATTTTGTTTATTTCCATCGAGACAAATAGTACCGTCCTTGATGTGGTTCGGTATCTCGTGACACAGGCACATATAATGTCCATTATCATGTTCGTTGATTCGATGGTATTGGTAGAAGGTATTTGCATCATACCAACTGGGGTAAGGTTCCTTGAGAGGTTTGGGGTTCTCCAAGGTTATGATCTTATCCTTCAACAATCTCTGTAAGATGGAAGAATAGGATTCTGCTAACTTTGTGAAGTTTCTATTGTGTCTGAGGCCATTATCACTCGTAGCGGCTACTACATTCATGATAGCCTTACCTTTCCCAGAGATTGATATAATGGATTTCCCTTATGGACGGGAGTGTGAGGAGGATCCCCCAAATTGGACTATCGTCTATTGATATTCTCGTAGCTTTGCACATAGATGCGTGAAAGAAGGGTACTTCATAAGGGAAAACTTTTCTTGCCAAGGTCTTTGCAAGTTCCCTATGAATACCTTTTGTACGTCAAAATCAGGTAGCAGGTATGAGATCTATGAGAAAAGTGCTTGATATCGCACTATAAAATCAGTAATCTTCTCATTATCCCCTTGCTTGCATCAGACGAGATCCAAAAAGGTCATATTCAGTCTAATGTTAGCTTGGAACTATCGGAGACACTAATTTACAAGTTGATCAAATGATAAAATAGATTTTTCAAGTAAGGAACAATACCATTCAAGTGTTGTATCCTTAAGAGATCGAGGGAATAATTTTTCCATCAATGCATCATGATGGAAGAAGTCTGTACACGAGGAATTAAAGGTCAACACATGTTTTTGTGGGTCCCCTTTTCCACCATACTTCTCAAATTTAGGAATCTCCATCCCTTGTGGGAAGGGAGTGCTCAAGATTGCTACCAACAATGGGCTATGTGGGAAGAAGGGTTGAAAGATAGGTTGGGAAGAGGCTTGCCAGCTGGCTTTGCATCTTACCCATATTCTGAAGAAGTGTTCAAAATACGGTCTTGGGATGAAAAAAGTCCAGTGGGACCTCCTCTAGAACCACCACCAGAGCCACCTCTGGAAACACCAACGTGGCCACCGTTGGGACCACTGATAGAGCCACCACCACCAACAGGGCCTCCACCAGAGCCACCTTCACTTTAGAAGCCAACACCATGGCCTCCACCAAAACCACCTCTGCCAGCGCACCCTCGCTATCGAAGCCACCGCCACTACCAAATCCTCCACCACTCAACCTGCCAAATCCTCCACCACTAGAGGTGACAGGAGGGGTGACAATGAATCCTAAGGGAACTTTGTTTGATTTGATAGTTTCAAACCTCTTGGAGGTAGAGGAGACGCTAATCAATGGGACAGTGTGAGCCATATACACAAACATGGGAGGTATCGACACCCCTATCTATCTCTCATGTTCTTCGGGAGTGGCCCCTTGTATAATGTTAGCATTTTTTGGAAGGGCACATGCTTCAGTTAGACTAGAAAGACTAGCTAGGAGTTCTATGCCTGTTCGGTCTTTTCCAACCATATACTTTATCTCACTAATAACTCGAGCAACTCTAGCCAACTTTGGGTCCTTTTCCAAGTGATATTCCAAGTCACCCAACCTTTTGCTAAGGATAGAGATATACTCCAAAGGAATATGAATGGCTTCATTCTCATCCACTGACGATGGTGTAAGAGATGCAAGAGGAGTGGGGATGTGGTAAGTCTCATCGAAAAATCCTCCCTCGCCCCTCAACAACTACTCCTGGGTAGATATACCAATGAAAAATCCAACAAAAAGGCCTATAGACAAACTAGTGGTGACCTTCGTCTTTTCCATCGGAAGGTGCCACACACTTCTCCTAAAAATGTACTTGGAAGTTGTGGACGGGGTTGTGATGCTCATAAACCTTCACAACACTCAGACTTACAACAATCACAAGGTGCAAGGAAAAATTCTCAACACCAACGAATATGCAGACATTGGTTCATGTCGGGTTCACCAAAAATGTAAGAGGGGGACCAACCACGTCAAGGATCTAGGTCACAGAGAGCCGAGAGCGAAGGGCTGCCCTAACTTACCTCATTCTAAAAGATGTCTTATGGCAAGGATCAAGAATGATGAGCACTATAATGTACTTCTACCATCCTCCATATCTTGAATTTAGGTTCGGACTAAGTGAGCTAGTTTTTGGAGTCAGTATTGTGTCTCAGACAACTCTCTATTCTAGGATGACAGCACAACATGCTAGCGTCTGTACAATAAAAAAATAGTGAACACACTACAAACTACTCAAAAACTAACTAATATCCTAGCTAGTTGGTTTTGATGGGAAAAAACAGAATGATAAATTATGACAAATAAAGACAAAGATGATAAAGTAAATAAATAAAGGCTAGGGTGATGAATATGATCTCACAAAATCTCTTGTTCACTAGCTAGCTCCACGCGTACGTTCACCTACACACACAAGAAGGGGAAAATTGTTGGGTTTATATAGGGGCCTACCTCAGTCAAACCCCCATTTTGGTGTTTCCACCTCCACGGATAGCCAAATAACTATGAAGTAGAAATATGCGATAAAGAAGAGATAACAAAAACATTGCCAACAGTAGTATGCTACTTCTATCAAATCACAAAGGAGAGGAGTGAAATGTTACCACCTCCACCCAAAATCTCACTAGCTAATGGAGGAGAATATGGACTTAATATGGTCACCACAGCCGCAACTATGATGAAGGGAGGTCTTGCAAGACCCCAAACCCACATTGCTATGGCTTGCTTCACACTTGTAATACGAAGTTGATGAAGCTTCAAGTGTTGTTGTAATGGAGTGTTGAAGTCTTGCTTGAGAGTGAAAAGGAAGTTGAAATATCCTAAGGGGATGGATTGAATGCTTAGAGATCAAAATGGAGTTAGAATGGATAAATTTTAAGGAATAATGAGGAATAATAAGGCATTTTTGGGTCCATTGGTCGAAGAGGGATGTTACAATTCGGCCCCAATTAGGTGTCTAATGCCTCTTCCAACTTTAGACCCAAGAACCCATCAAGGACAACAACGCACTGCGCGGACATTTGTGTGTCACACATGCATCCCTGACAAAAATTCTCTCACCAACACAACATACAAATGCCAAGTGGAAGGAATGCAATTGGGTGATGTAGAATTCCGCCTTCAGATTTGATTTTCTAAGGTGAGGGTATGTGAAAGGGGAATTTGCATAAGGGGTGCAAATTTTTTCCTATACAGTTGTATTTTCATGGGATTATGTGCTCTCCCTTGATCCTTAGTCATCCTATCTCTTCAACATCTAGACAATTGAACCTCTCTTGACATAGATTTTCTACTTTACTGTTAGTCTAAGCATAAGTTCATACTCTCACTAAAGTGGGGGCTAAATGTAGCATTGTAAATTGTCACCCTTAACAATTTCACACTATATTTTGCTCCCCCTTAAATTATTGGACCTAATTGAACACCTAATTTCCTAAATTATTCATTCCATGGCCCATTTTTAATAATTACCCACAAATTGCAAGCGGAAAAAAAATGTATTTATCTAATACTTTGCCCCCAACACCTTAAATTTTGGAAAATGGGGTTGGGACACATACACCCTATGGTGAATTAGTCCCTCTATTTTGGCTCCAAATTCAAATATGTTAGTGTCGACACTTTATTATTTGCAATTCAATTGTCCAAAGTTGGCTATTGGGATTTAATTTATAGGAAATTAGAATAATTGTGTATAAATACCTAGTTATTGCATCATTTGAAAACTAACAAGCAACTATTGGATAAATTATTGTCAAGAGAATTATCAAGCAAGTCAAGAGCAACTTTTTAGTGATTTATTGCACCAATTCAAGATCCAAGCATCATGTGAAAACATATGTGAGTTTATGAATGTTTATGTTATTATTGTTTGTGAAGGCTAACCCTTTGTAGGTCTCCAAGCAATTCAAGCAAATCAAGCAAGCAAGATCCAAAAGTTGAGGAGATTTGTATGACTTCAGTCCTTCAAGGAAGCCATTGAAGGGTGGCGAGTTGCAACACTTTGTTGATTCATCATTCCTTCCTATCATTTATCCTTGTATCATTGACATTGCCATTGTGGAAGTGGAAACACTAACACGAGGTTTGACTAAGGCAAGCCCATAAATGTCACAACCCTTCCTATCTCTTTGAATGTGTAGGTTTCAAGTTTGAAGAAGATTGGAAGAATTTTTAAGGCTAATTATCCATTGTTGCAATCAAAACCCTACATCTTGAAAACTCAAAAAAAAAATCACTTACAAAGATTTCTGGCAATGATCTGACAAATTTATAGGAAGAAATGAAAAACTCCGATTTGGCACCAAAGGCTTGTGAAAACAAATCTAAAATCCCTCTATAAGGACACATATGCCCAAGTGTGAATTAGTTCTCCATTTTCAGCCCCAGATTCATACCATAGGTGCATAGTACTCTACTCATTGTATTTCAATTTTCTGAATTTGTCTGTGAATTTTTGTGTTTGCTATATTTGCATCAGAATAGTAATTTACATCATTAACCTAGTCATTGCATTGCATTTCATCCCTAAATTCATCCTAGATTTGGTCAAGGGTCAGTTTACTTATCTTATAGGTTGTAAGTCAATCACATAGCTTGTCTAAATCCATCAAACCCCCACAACGATCCATCACACACTATATCTATCTAAAGAAATACCAAGGAAAAGGTGTAAACCCCCAAAAGGGAGATCTCCCATAAAGGTCCCCTTTTCCCAACATTTCAATATGAAGACATGAAGAACAACCCTAGTACTTGACAAACCCACATGCGTTCACACAAGAAATCACTAATGGCTTTGGAGCAATGAATTTTAGTCTTGCCATCCTTTACATGCCTAATGATTTCATACATCTAGGGTTCAAATTTGCTACCATCTCGATTACTTGCTAGCCTATTTAGCAATGTTACTATATCATGGATGTCTGGGATGAAATCAAACCTAATTATTGTTTTAGGCATCTTGTATAGTAGTTTCGGTTTCTCCTATTCTTTAAACCAGGTTACCAACATTATCCTTTTATTCTTCTCTTCCATATTTGCATATGCTTTCGTATACTTTTGTACTTCTATCAGACTCATCACCAAAAAAATTGGAATACCAAAAATTTGAGCGATTCCTTCTGGATTTAAAACTGCATACACCCTACCTTCTTTCAAGACAATCTTCCTTGAAGAATCATAAAATTGTATGCATTCTAGAACCAACTTTGGGGCATCCATTGCTTGAGGAAAACCTGTAGCCATGTGTACTCGACTTGCCATGATGTTTTGTGTTTGTTGAGTTGCGTAATCCTCTCCATAAATTTATCTTCCCGGAAATTATGAAAATGGGTATCTGTTACCATCCCATAAGTTGAAATAACTTGAGATTGAGGGAATTTAAACTCCTCCTTAAGTCCTCTTTTTTGTATACTCATTATTTCTGGATCCTGCATGGTTAATGTCATCTACAAGAATAAATTTTATTGTTCTACACAACACCTACATAGGAGTATGTTAGATTCAACATTTGTGCACATGAATAGTTCTTTGACTTCCCTTCTATCTTCTTCTCTACATCTGTAATCTCAATTTTTCCTACCCTTCATGTCAACATCTTTTAGATTAATCGACCAACCTTCATATTATGTAACATTCAATACTTCATTCATCCATAGGCCAACCCCTCTCTTTTTTTTTATGATCTATTCATTAGGAATTTCAACTTATTCATGCAAAACAGTCAACTATCAACAAGCCACATGAAATCATTTGATTGGCTTTGTTTCACCTTTTTTTGCAGGTCTTCATCTTTGCTCAAGGTCCATAGCTCAATCTTGATGTCAACATTTCAACTCTCTACATGTATTTTATACTAATCAGGAGTTAGGGGGTTTGTAAGGAATCCTTGCCTTACTATTTTCCTTGTCATTGAGTATGCACTACATCGATACTCAGGAGTGAAACCTTGAAGATCAGATGTTAGCAATCAATGTTACCTCATGTCTATATGCACTTTTCCTTATCGGGTAAAAATTATTTTGAAGGCATGGCCTTGATGTCACCTTAGCTTTTTGGGTGTCAAGGGTCACTATGATCTTGTGATCTCTTCCATTTATGATGGATTGAAGACTTAGTGAAAACCCAATGCCCCCCTACACTTATCAAGGTATCAAGATTCTCTAGGATCCCATTCTATTTTAAGAAGTAAGCAAAAAATAGGACTATACTAGCCTTTACCAATACTAGAGAGGTTGTGGGAACACATTAATATGGATTTTTCTTTGGGTTTCCTCAAACAAAAAGGGGTAATGATTTTTTTTTTTGTTATAGATAGGTTTTAAAAAATGACACATTTTATTCCATGTCAAAAGAGTAGTGATGCATCCCGGGCAACAGCAATATTTTTCAAAGAGGTAGTTAGGTTACATGGCCTACCTAAAAGCATAGTCTTAGACAGAGACACAAAATTTGTAGGTCATTTTTGGGGTACCTTGTGGAAGAAATTGGGGACACAATTGAGCTTAGCTCAGCCTACCATCCACAAATTGATGGCCAAACAAAAATTGTGAACTTGAGTTTAGGTAATTTGCAAAGATGTCTAATAGACAAAAAGCCTATTGAGTGGGATTTTACATTAGCCCAAGCAAAAATTTCCTATAATAATTCCATAAATAGGAGTGTGTGAAAAAAACCCTTTTGCATTGTGTATGGGTACAACCTAAGGGGCGTTGATGAACTTAGGGATAGTGTAGATTTGGTGAGAAAAATAATGTAGTAGAGCAATTTTCTGAGTATATTTGGGATTTACACAAGGAAGTGAGGGATAGTTTGGAGAAAAGTACCACCAAGTACAAGAATTATGTTGATGTACATAGAAGAGAGAAGGATTTTTGGGTAGGAGATCTAGTTTTGACACACTTGAGAAAGGAGAGGTTTCCATAGGGAGCCTATCACAAATTAAAATAGAGAAAAATAGGCCCTTCAAGGGTCCTAAGAAACTTTTCAACCAATGCCTACAAGATTGACCTTCTAGAGGTATACACATCTCTCTTATCTTTATGATTTATGATCTTTACAAATACCATGAAGGGGAGACAAGTGCACAAGGGGGTATACATGTAGATTTGTAGTATATATCAAAATGGATATAAATTTGAGGAGGTTATGAGTTTTGGCATTGTGTAGATGGAAGTTCTTCATTTTTGGGTTAAGTCGTGAGTTTAATTTTACTAAAGATATTGATGGTCCAAAGGAGGAAGCTTAAGGAATTCGGGGTTGCTACTCAGCAGAGAAGTTCACCAAACTCCATAGGCATTTGGAGTTGCAGGCTCATGCATTATCAGTGATTATAGTAGAAAAAAAGGCATGAGAATATGGAAAACTTTGATAACCCAATGAGTCAAAAGGACGTTGAGCATTGGGCTTTCAGTAAGTCATAAACCCAATGACAAGGAGAGGTAACAGGTTCGAGTTTCCAATGAACCCCGAAAATCAATTAACTAGAGGTGGTCGGAATCACACTTCTGGAGTAAATTCTAATTGTTAGCATAGGAGGATGGAGATAAGGTTCATGTTCAATGACCGGCCTCCAATGACCTACGCATATTTGGGACTTCACGGTTGATGTTTGCTCAGTAACTTCAAGATTTTAAGAGATCAATAATCATCCAACCCGACCCTGATATCCGACAACTTACAAACTCGACGTCAAACTTCATCTAAAATTCCTAACTTCGGACAAAGCCCGACAATGAAAGGAAAATGAAGAGCCAGGTGAATCAAAGATTAGGTACCATGTGGTAAGAGGTGATTGGATTGATTGTTTTGTTGGTTCAATTTCCTCAGAGTGGACATAAAAGGAATGGACTTGGAACATGAAAGGGGGCTCATTGTTGATTAAGGATGAAATATTACATAGATGAGAAGGGGTTGGGAAAGTGAAGGTGAAGGACTGCATTGAACATGAGACCGATCTTAACATGGAGAAGCAGATTGACTATATCGACTGGGATGGTTGCTAAGAATTATTGGTGAAAGGACAGATAAATAACTCCTCCATGAGATACATACGGTTGGATACTTGTATCAAGTGTTCAAAGGCTTGTATGTCTAGAAAAACCTATAATGTTGATCTGATTTTTCTGCTCATATAATGAAGTGTTTTCCATATGGCAATATGATGAGAATCTTGTTGTTGATAATAATTATGAATGATTATCATTTTTATGTGTGATTGGGCATGTCCCTATACATGATTGTATTAATTTTCTATTTCATTATATTTTTCTTTATATATTAGTACATCTATTTTGCAGGTCATAGTTTGTGTTTATCAAATTTATGCAATTTTCATCTTTGAGAAGCCTTCCTCCTGGATGTTATGAATTTTAAATCTTTCTATGAAACACTTATGCAAAAATATGTCAAAACTTGAGTTGTGTGTGATGTGTTGGCCTCTATAATCACATTATGTATTTTAAGCAAGTACAAGTTACTAAGAATTGTGGTGTATCACCTCATTTCAAAAACTTTTAGGTTCAGTTTCAAATCTAGTTTTGTAAGGAAGAAAAGTTAGAAGAATAACTTCCTAAACTGATCTTGAGAGGAGGGTAATGCAAAACTTGAGAGATATTTATAATAGTTACATAAACTTAAATATAAATAAACATTTAAATATCATGTATACCACAACACATTAATTTATGTGGGGAAAACCCTTTTGGGAGAAAAACTCCACACTCCAAGAGCCACCCAATATATTATTTGAATAAATCACAAATATTGCAACATGCTTGCAAAGTAAGCTTCTCATAGGAGTATCACTAGCTAGAGATCCAGAGGCAACACAACAACTATTAGACTTTTAGAACACATCACAATGCCCAACCATAATACAATTCCCTCATAAAATAGGGTTACCTTCTAGGGAAAGATAAGCTAATACACACACACACACACACACACACACACACACACACACACACACACACACACACATATATATATATATATATCATTAGATATGAGACCTAATGATGAATGGTCTAGATTTACAATAATAAAATATACATAAAATATGGCTTTTGGGGGCACTATCCCCAAACCCTCGTTGAGGTGTGTGGCCCCTAGACCCCCCTGTTAGGGGGGTCATCCCCCCCAGACCCCACAAGGGGGATACCATCCTTGCAACCCCTTGTGCTCAATATATAAACTTGTTATCATTGCAAGGTTGAAACACCATTTTTTCTAACAAGTTTGTATCCCTTTTCCTTGCAATAGTAGTAGAATAAGTTAGTTTTAGTTGCTACACTAGTGGAACCATCCCTCTTTGGAGATGCACTCCAACTTTTAGGTCACCCACAACCTAGGAATTTTTTCATTGTGTCAATTGGAAAGAGAATTTCTACACTAATCTTCCAAAGGGTGCATTCCAATGTGACAACAATTCTCAAGCACAAGATTTGAGCTTTAGAAGATCAAGATGGAGGATATTCTTGTGGATAGAGATTTATGGTTTAAAATATATAGATCTAAGTGTGTTGCTATATCACAAGAAGACTAAGAAAAAATGGGCTTAAAAGCTAAGTTTTTCATTATAATCTATTTAATTCATTTAGTATCATTGAATGTGCATGAAAAGACTACCATAATTAGCCTTTGGAAGAGGTTGGGTGATATTTATTAGGCTAAATCCTTGGTGAATAATATTTTCCTAAGAATAATTTGTATACCCTTAGGATAGAGGATGGTGGTTTCATGTCCAAATACCTTAATGTGTTTAACATGGTTGTTATCAAGTTGTATTGCATTGGAGTGAAGATGGAGGAGGAGGATCATTACATGAATTTGTTGTTTTCTTTTCCAAATTAATGGGATCACTTGGCGATGATCATTGGGAGTACTACCTCCAAAATCAAAATTGATGAGGTAGTAGTATCATTGCTTTTTAAAGAGATGCATATAAAATATTTGGATCAATATAGGAGACACTAGTTGTTCATGGTAGATAGAAATAAAAAGGAAAAAAGGAGGACAAGACACAAGACAAGTCTAGATATAAATCCAAGAAAAATGTTAGAATTTCAGCAAGTTTGAACATTTTGAAAGAGATTCTATGGAGAAAAAGAAAAGGAGAAATAGAGATTCTAATGATGATTTTTAGAAGTCCTTCCAATATGACAAGTGATTCCTTTTTCATAGCCTTGGCTACACATGCATAAAAAATTTCATGACTAATTGAATTTGATGCATATTTTCACATGAGCTCACATAGAGTTTGGTTTACAAAAAATGAAGAATATGATGGTGGGTAGTTGTACCTTGGAGATTATTTTCATCTAAATATTGTTGTTCATGGAAGAGTCCTTGTTTAATTCTTTGATGGACAAGTTAAGTGGATCACTGATGTATTGCATATCCTTGGTTTGGATCAAAAACTTATTTTCTATAGGTAAATTAAATGATTCAATTTTGTAGGTTTTTTTTCTGGAGAGGAGGGTGCATATGACTAGATTTGTTATAGTTCTTGCTAAGGTTGTTTGAATAGATACTCTATTTTAGTTAGATGCATACATAATTTAGTGCAATAATTCTTATATTCCTAAAATGAAGAGATATGCAAAACACTCCTTTATCATTAGAACTAGTAACAATGAGGAGTGTTAAATCCACTTTTAATGGTTGTTCTTTCTAAGTACATAATGGTGTTCATGCTTTAGAGACTAAGCTTCTTGTAAAGAAAAATATGTTATGGCATTAGAGGATGGGCCAGTTTCATGAGAAGGGTCTAAGGAATAAAAAATAAAAGTCTTTTTGAGGTGATAAATAATTATAAATTTGATTTTAATTTTTATGAATGGTGTGTTAATGGAAAATATAACCATGCTCAATTTTATTCTAGTTCTCATAAATTTGTTGGGGTATTAGACTTGATATATTATGATGTTTTTGGTCCTATTAATGTTCCTTCAATTTTAAAATTTATTTATTATGTTTCATTCACTAATGATTACAATATAAGGATATAAGTATATTTTCTTAAGATTAAATATAAAATCTTCGATTAGTTGAAGAGTTTAACACTCTTGTAGAGAATCAAACTAGTAAAAATATTAATATTTTGGGGGCTAGTAATGGTGGTAGGTTTTGCTCAACATATTTTGATAGGTTCTACAAGGAATATGGAATAGAAATAAATAACTAATTACACCCATCAACAAGATGGAGTTACAAAAAGAATGAATGGGAAATTGATGGAGAGGGCTAGGAGTATGCTTAGTGGGGTTGGCTTGAGATAAAACTTTTGGGTAGAAGTGGTTGCTATGGCTTGTTATTTGGTAAACATGTCTCCTAAATTAACACTTGTTGATAAGACACTTGTGGAGGTGTTGTAAACTTCATTAAGACATCTTAGAGTTTTTGCTACAAGGAATATGCTCATGTGCTTAAGGAGAAGAGGCCAAAGTTGGAGAACAAGGCTATAAAATGTATATTCATTGGTTATGATATTGGTATGAAAAATAGCATGATTTTGGATCTAGTGGTTGAGAGAGTTTTGTATAACACAAGTGTTATATTTAGAGAAGTAAAATATTCTTCTACTATTTTGAAACCAAAAAAGGATGAAAAGAAATATGTGGTTCAACTCCAATGATCAAGAAAAACATAAATCCCACAAAGGATCTAATGATGAAGATAACTCAGATAGTTTATATTTCTAAAGAAGAGATGCAACCTCCACCTTATTCATGAGGAGATCAACTTAGCAAAGACAACAAATAGATAGGTATACTCCTAATTGGAGCTATATTTTTTATTAGTAACACTAATGAGCCTAGGAATATCAAGGAGGCTATGAGTATGAATGATGTAGAGTCCTAGAAAGTTTTCATCAATGAGGAGATGGTTACATTGAAGAAAAATGACACATGGGATCTAGTACTCTTTCTTGATGGACATAAACCTATTGGATGAAAAGTGGTGTTTGAAAAGAAAATTAGTTTAGATGATAGTGTTGATAAGTACGAGGTGAGATTGGTTGCAAAGGGATATTCAGACATTGAGGGAGTTGATTAAGGTAAAATTTTCTCCTCAGTTGCTAAGATGAAATCCATTTTATTTCTATTATCTATAGCAATAACATTTGATCACGAGGTTGATTAGATGGATATGAAAACAAATTTCTTTCATGGTTATTTGGAGGAAGAGATTTATACATCATAGCTAAAGTACTACAGTAAAAAAAGAAAAAATATTTTTAAGTTGAATAAATCCTTTTATAGTCTTGAGTAATCTCCTAAGATTTGGTACCATAAATTTTATATATTTGTATTGGGATTGGGATTTTTAAGGTCCAAATTAGATTGTTGCATCTATTATAATATGGATGTTAATTCCTTCCTTATTATTGGGAAGACCCACAATAGTGTGTCCCACTTGTGAGACATTAAAATTTGTATAGATGGGGAGAAGAAATTTAGCAACATATTTGTTTGAAGGTTTTTCTTTGAATGAAGATATCTTCATTCAAATATGACTCGAATTTTAAGTCAGGAAAGGGACCTTCATTTTAAGGTACCTTTGAATGAAGGTCCTTGGATGGGCCTTTCCACCATGGCCCTCAGATTTTTCAAAAGAAAAATCAAACCTTGAGTTGGACCAAGAAATGGAATCAACATGACAGGATAATTTTCAATATTTTAGCCCTTAGAATAAGATGATGCTAGATAAATTTAACACTTTGCATATACATTAATGAAGCTAATGAGCACAAAAACAATTAGGTGGTGTTATAAGTTTACAGGCCTTTTGACCCAGTGCAATTAGTTGATAGTGTTGGTACTCCCTTTTCTCTCTTGAGGTATTCAACAAGTGGAAGAATGTTAGGAAATGTGTGTCAACCTTGCTCCTAATTTTAAGTATATAAAGAATGTATTTTTCAAACTATTAAACATAAAAACTCAATTTTTGGGCTAGAGTTGGTTTTTTACCAAAATAAAAATTCTATGTTGTTCAACATCACTTCAAGGGATACCTATTGGGTAGATATTTTTAACTTGTACAATTTAAATAAGTGAGGTTGTTCAACATCACTTCCATGGATGCCTATTGTTGTCTTCTTCCCTATGCATATCATTTCGTGTTTGTATACATTTCCTTTCATGTTGAGTGTGTGTGTGTTTACTTTGACACACATTCTCATAGTAGTTCACATGTAAGTCAAAGTGGAGGTAAAATGCAATGGTGAAAATTGAATACCTTGCACCATTCCCCTTTTATTTTGGACTCATTTTGATCTATTTCTCCCCAATACAATAACTACCATGAAAAAATGATTATTTTCATATAGAAATTGGCAAATGACTCGATATTGGATATTTGTTCCCTTTTGCACTCATTCCTAGGCTATGAACCGTATCCTCAACTTATCCATTTTATGCCCGAGATTAGATCTATACTAGCAAAAATAATATCTTTGTTTCAAAATTCAAACTTAGTTTTGGGCATAGTTATTTTCCCTCTAATTGACCATTATGAACTAACTTGAAGTGTGAAATAGTTGAATTACCAACTAAAGTGTTGCATTTAATGGCATGCCTTAATTTATTTAGAATATTTAGTGAATACAATAATTGAACACCTTCTAGCACACATGATAAGCATAAAAAGAAGTATCAAGTGATATTAGTATTGTCTTAGCATTATAGGGGCACACACACATGACTACTTTTCCTCGATTTTATTCAAAAGTTGTTGTCTTGACATCCCTACATGGTTTCAAAACAAGATGTAATTATCCATCCAATAAGCAAACCAAGAAGCATAAGAACTAGTTTTATATGGGAATAGATAGAGTACTCTAAGGTGAGTAGAAAGCAGAGTTTTAAAAATTATTAGAGGTTGGATCTACAATAAAATATTAGATTTACAAGCCTGGTTTAAATTTGCACTCAGAAGATTGAATCTATAGTCACAAAAATAACCTTAACAAGAAAACAAATATTTTAAAGTTTTGATACACGTCTTTAACAAACCTTAAAATTCTATGATAAAAATAGAATAATTTTTTATTTGATGTAAAGTATAATTTGTTAAGCGTTTTGAACTAATCTATTTTTATCATAGAATTTTAAGATTTGTTAAAGGTATGTATCAAAACTTTAAAAAACAAAATATCTGAATTTATTATTCTAAATCCTAAACAATTAATTTCAACATCTTGTACCATTCCAACTTTACTCTAAAACATTCAATATTAATATAAAATTAATTAATTTGTAAAAAATGTTTATGTATAAAAATATTTTATTTCTTTACAAAAAGATAAATGCAAGCACTTTCCAAAAATATAAAGAAGGAAACAAACATAAACAACCCCACACCAAACACTTAAAGTATAGACGACAATGAGATCACATCAACTACTAACTAGAAAATAACACAGATAGAAATTTGTTAGATTGTCAACATGATTTGAAATAAAAGAATATATACATATAGTTATAAATGTTTTGATTTGAAATAAAAGAATATATACATAGTTATGCATGTTTTGATTTGAAATAAAAGAATATATACATAGTTGTATGTGTTTTGATTTATCTACTCTCTTCATATGATATCTTTTGTACTAAAACCTCCGGTCATTACGCCACTTTTCAAGGCAAACATATATACGCGTTTGGTCAACTTTTCTCTAACCAAATTTGGAGTTTTGTTAAAAGTCCCACGCGTTGTATAATATCAAAAGTTGGCAATATTATGACATAATACAACATTTGGTCAACTATTTGTTAAGTAGTTGGATTAGCTGAGATTCTAGTTATAACTAGTATTCCTTCAAAAGTAGGTAATAATCCTCTTATGACGTTTTTATAGTTAATATTGTTTTAATATAATATGAATCTAATATATTTTTAAAATACAGAAATGCAATATATTATTCAATTATATCAATTAATATTTTTTAATTTGTTTTATATAATTAAAAAAAATATTGTTAGATTATAATGTATATGTAAGTTTTAAATAAATTAGTTGATTTTATAGTTTAATTTATATTTTTTGAAGTAGTTTGATATAATATTATTGAAGTTGTTTATGTAGACACTTAAAATTCACTCTCACATTTTAATCAATCATCATCCTCATTTTATTATTTCTAATTAATTAAATTAAATTATTTAATTCATTAGATTAGTTTCCATCAATTAAGTAATTAAATAAATTTTAATTAATTAATTAATTAGATTGATTTTTTATTTATTAATTAATCAAAATAAAACTAATCTTCTTCCATTAATAATTAATTAAATATTTTTTTTATAATTAATTAAGATTAATCTTATTATTCGATAGACTATTATAGTGTGAATGTAGTTTGAGTTGAAACCTGTCTCACGCCATAAATAGGTTATCATGAAACCATTTTTGGATAGTTGTTTACTAGCATGGTCAACAACGGGACATGAGCAAAACACACAATATTCAATACATATGATTTTACATTGTACGCCTTTCATCCCCATGTGTATTTTTAAAATTAAAAAAATGAAATACATAAATTTATCTTGGTAAATATTTTAATTTTTTTACATTATATACATTAAACATATATATAATTTTCTATTGATGTAATCCTTGAACCTTCTTTAGGTGCAAGTGCTAGTTGACTAGTTAATTAAATAAACTCCTCGTTTAATTAATTAGGATAATGAACATTCATCTCTCACCTCATTTTAAAATAAATAAAAACGTATTTCCACCTCACTAATGTAATTCAAAAAAATCATCTTTTTCATCTCCACCCTCCATTTAAATTTAAGAATATCTTGACTATCAACTATAAATCAAGCTCTCTCCTCCACTTGCCCTCACCAGCCACATGTGTGCATCTTATCCCTCTATGCAAGACAAGTTGATCCTAACCCTCCATCAACTTGGTGTGTATCCTATCTCTCCATGCAAGACAAGTCGACCCTAACCTTCCGTCAACCTGGTTTAATCACATCCCTTCACTTGCATCCTTCTCATCTCTTCCTCACATGCAAATTTATTATAGTCATACATCTCATGATCAAATCATAATCATCTGCACCCTAGATTGAAAATCTATATAAACCTACCTCTCTAAGGTCAATAATCCATAAGTAGAAACCCAAGTACATGTTGCTAAATTGAAAATTTTCACATTCTCTCTCTCTCTCTCATGAGAGATATTCACTTGTTTCTAATTGTGTTTATAACTCGTTTGGTCAATTAGAGGTGGCGTGGTTTAATTTAGTTAGAATGTGTTTGAATGTACTCTTCATGTTTCAAGCTAAATTTTACCTAGGATTTTTTTAGTATTTTTTATGTTTTTCCACATTCCTAGCCATCTTCAAAAGATAATTTCTAGTTTAGATAATTCTAGTATTGTGGGTGTTCCAAAATTTTCACCTTATGTTGAGGTATTTCCATTTTCTTCTTGATATTTCCACCGTTTTTATAACGTTTCCATTTTATTTATATTTTTTGCATGTTTTGGCATTTCTACCTAGTGTAGAATTGTTTGTGCATTTATTTCAATGTCTTTACCATTTATTTTAGCATTTGCGTTCTATCTAATAGTTTATTTTATAGATTATAATTTATGCTTTATGTAGAGGTGTTTCTATCTTGTTTTCAACATTTTTACCCTATGCTTCAAGGTTTATATATTATGATGTTTTCTACATTTTGGCTAACATTGACCCTCTAATATTTGGTCTTCTTATTATGTTAGAAACTTTTTTTTGTTCTAACTTTACTTTTTATAGGTTCACTTTGTCAAGCCTAAACTCTTGCAAACTATAATGTGTGGTTTTGTAGGATTATTTGTATAAGTTTGTTTCTTAAAAAATTATCACATATTTATCTTACTTAAGGGAAATTAATATTTACTTTCCATCCTGTTTGTTTTATTTTTCTAAGGTAGTTGTGTATGCTCTCCTTTCAAACTCTATGACGATCTTGAAGATAAAAAAACAAATTTTCTTATTTCCTTGTGTTGTGTTTTCATGATTAGGCCATGTATGATCTCTTCTCATGCCTTAGCATGACCTTGAATATCAAAAATTGTCTCTTCATTTGTGTAACCCAAGGATAGTTGTGTATGCTCTTCCCTTGCATATTCATGTGATATATTGAGAATCAAAAAGATCATCTATTCCTTCTTTATTTATATTTTCATAAGATGTCTTTAATAACTTGGAGTTTATGACCTAGAATTAAATCCCAAACCATGTGTGATGGGGTATATAAGTTTGATGGAAGAATTATCATTTGTGGTTAAGCAACCATGTTTTTTAAGCATGTTGTGAAATAATGTGGTTTCACCCACCAATACCCAAGCTAGAAAATAAGCCTCAAGGTTAGATTTTTATTATGTAGTTCTACTCTAAGAGGATAGAGTGAAGTTAGGATGGACTTGGTAATGATTACACTCCTTAGAAAAATTCTCTAATTTCATGTACTTGGGCCTCGCATACCTTCAAGTATATTCACAACTCCCTAGAATACCTTCAATCATTTGTCATTTATGTTGCATTAGTAAGTGGTTAGCCTTGAGATGTTACTCACACCATAGTTTTGAAAATAGGATATAGGCTATGGGTATAGTCATATCCTCCGTAGTTATCACTTTGAGATATTAGGTAGATAATTTTTATGACCAAGTCAAGTAGTTTTTGATGTCACAAGCCAAATAATCCTATTGAAATAATATAGGTTATTCTTGTTTTTTTATTATATTTGTGTTTTTGTTAAACCCATGTGAAACCCAAAACCTCTAGATCAAACACATCCAAGTATGTTATCAAAATCATAAGGTCACATCTTAAGATTGAGACCCAAATCAAAATCCTCATGTTAAATCTAAAACTAATAAATCATAAAAGCACATATTCATGTCACCCACCACAACATCAAGACAAATTTACAATGTAGTACAATGAAGAAATTTCATTCCTCCTTGAACCTCTTGTAAAAAATCCATCTATTGGATGACTCTCTTGACAAAGGGAACATGATAGTGACAATGGCAATGAAATCTTCCCCAACCAAAGTGAATAGTTCCATAACTATCATAACTTATTTGGTTCTAAATAAGGATGATCCATATTAGCTAGATTAATGCAATACAATAAAGACGACATTCTTAGACATCTAGTTGAGTCAAGGGCTCAATTATCCTCAAATTATAACATTAATAGAACTATGTGTCTTGAAGATCACGATCGCATAAACAACCACATAGACCGTGAAACCTCAAACTAGAATCATAACAACACCAAAATCACTTAGGATAAAACAATGAGGACGATGTCAAAAACACTTCTTTTATCAAAAGAAAACCCTCGTCATATGATCCTAAATTAAAAAAAAATAAGTTATGATATTCATCACCCAAAATTTCATGGTATTCCTACCAATTAATTCAATCTCATCAAATAAAATCAAACAATCCTAATCCACAACCAAACCAATCAAGTCCAAGTAATACTTATAGCCCCAATCAATCAAAATAAATAATTGAAACCACTAAATTAATCCCATCAACATAATCAAATTAACTCAATTCATCACATATACCATTTAAATCAAAAAACTTTGAACAATTTATCCATCCCTAATCAACAAAGCCTACATTTCCAACAAAATCAATCAAATCAAAAACTACCCAATCATTGACCAAATCAATATTATCTCACCACTCAAAAATTTGAGCAACAATCACCTAACTACAATCCACTAGCACCACCTCTCAACTCCATATTTGAGTAGGAGTGGCAAGCCATGAAGGATGTCGTTAAAAGGTTACAAATATGGACATAGAAATAAAATTATATATATATATATATATATATATATATATATATATATATATATATATTGAAGAGCTATGTCCTTGCCCCTATGACCAATATTTTTCATAATATCCCTTCTACCTTACAAGACATACAATTTTGAAGAGACATCTTCCTGCCCATTTGACCAAGATATTTCATAATTATCTTTTTTTCCTTGCTTTTAAATTCCCAAATTTGAAGAATACAAAGGCAAGGGGGACCCAAGAGACTATGTAGAGGTCACATACACCTAATTTATTAGACTATTTCCCCAAATATTTTGAGGGATAACACTCGTTGATGTGTTTTTTATGCACTTCTCAACACAGGCAGTGCGTAGGTGCACTACCTCTCTTGAAAGACAATCTTCCACAATCAAATTTCAGAACACTATCCCAAGGTCTCTAATGTCAGGTCTTGACAGTGCTTAGAATATCTCAGTTTTTTGATGTGATTTGTTGGAATCACAAGGCGGACTTACGGATGAGTTACAAAGCATGGGAAATTGGGTTTGCAAATGCAGTTTCAAAGTGCTGGAAGTGAATGAACAGTGGCTGTCCACTCAAAATAGCAAGCTGAAACTCATCAAGTTCATCTAATTTGGCTTCATGGTGATGCTTTGGATCCTACTCTAACCAAGGATTAAAAGAAACAACAAATGGAGAAGGGTTAAGAAAGCTATTCTAATCCTAAGCTATGAATGAACAGTAACAATGGTGGCTGCTAAAGTAGATAGGCTTCCTAAACTGAGTTTTGCTTGACCAAGAGAAACCTACAGCTACACAAAACCAGTGCAATCTTCTAAGGTCTGTTGATTTTCAAATTACACATACACATCATGAACATGCAATTGAACTAGGTTGCAACAATGACAAAAGAAGCTCAGGCTAACTTTGCACAACAGCTTGTCATCAACAAGTGCTAAAAGTATGGGCTAGAAGCTCATCAAATACTATAATAGCAACACCATCATGACAACCATTCAAGAAACTAATACTAAAACTAACATGGAAGTAGAACCATGCATGCAAGATGAGAAAAATCAAAGAGAACATCCATAAAATCATGCAATGTTGTCTTCTATTGCTGCAAAATGCTTTTTACAACTCTCCAACCCTTACAATGAGGGGAAAGCCCCTATTTATAGTTTTCCAAAGCCCAAATGAATGGCTAGGATTGAATTACATCGAATGGCCCAGATTCAATTACATTAGGGTTTCACCTACCCCACAATATTCAACAATTTAAAAAACATCTTTGTCTTTTCTTTGTTTTGTCATCTAGTGCCCAGGTGCTGTAGCAGTTTTGTCATTTAGCTGATTGCCTTTTTACTGTAGCTAGAATTGCTTGAAAGCTACCCTTTTACTTGATGTGTTTGCAGTGCTCTTCCTTGGATCAAACGAGCCCGTCGACGATTGGCATCAATACATTGGTTTCCCCTTATTTGGGCAGACAACTCCCTTATGCTTTCTTCAAGGCCACCCCCTTGCATTTTGTCCTTGACTTTCTTAGCACAAGCCTTCATCTAACGCCGACCCTATTGGTGGGTGCTAGCGGGAGAGGCAATTATGAAATGAATGGTGAGAGGAGCTATGCGTATTCCTTGTTCAACTTTCTCTATGGGTCTCCTGATGGACCTACAGTAGGCTCCTTGAATCCTACATACATGAAGTGTCGTAAGTGCTTTCATACACAAATTAAGGAAAACATTAGTCAAATCTTGCAAAATCTTTGTTAGATCCATCCATGCATCATCAAAAGATCATAATATTCATATTTCAGGCTCATTTGGATCGAAAACATCAATGCAGGCCCAAGGGGGTGGGCAGCGAACAAGGGCTAGCAAACTGGAAGGGAAGTTCCCAGACCTCACAAAACATAGCAAAACTAAGATTTTTTAATTATAGCACATGGGAAAAGGGGAAGGAAGAGTGCCCAAAAAACTTCCTTAAAATTGGACTCATTTTACAAAAATTGGAAGCTCAAAACGGCCACGGAGAGACGGAGTCCCGGAAACGGCCATGGAGGGGTCGGGCTCCGGAGGCCGGGTCGCCGGGGGCCGACAGATGTTCAAAACAGCCGTGGAGGGACGAAGTCCCGGAAACGGCCATGGAGAGACGGAATCCCAGAAACGGCCACAGAGGGGCTAGGCTTCAGAGGTCGGGCTGCCGGGGCTCCATGGATGTTCAAAACGGCCAAAGAGGGACGGAGTCCCAGAAACTGCCATGGAGGGGCCAGGCTCCGGACGCCGAGCTGTCGGGGCTCCACGGATGTTCCAAAATAGCCAAAGGGGGACGAAGCTCCGGAACCATCGAAACTTAACCAAATGTTGACAAAACCTTGTAGTTCACTTAGGCACCACAAACACATCCCAGAGCCACCAAAAAGTTGGCCACAAAGTCAAAGATGTGGAAACCAAACCGACAGGGGTCCACGGATGTTTCCAAAATGACCACAGAGGGATAGAGTCCTGGAAACGGCCACGGAGGGCCTGGGCTCCGAAGGCCGGGCCGTCGGGGCTCCATGGATGTTCAAAACGACCAAAGAGGGACGGAGTCCCGAAAATGGCCAGGAAGGGGCCGGGCTCCGGACGCCAGGCCGCCGAGGCTCCACAAATGTTCCAAAATAGCCAAAGGGGGACGAAGCTCCGGAACCACCGAAACTTAACCAAACATTGCCGAAACCTTGGCAATTCACTTAGGCACCACAAACACATCCTAGAGCCACCAAAAAGTTGGCCCCAAAGTCAAAGATGTGGAAACCGGACCGACGGGGGTCCACGGATGTTTCCAAACAGCCAAAGAGGAAGGGAATTCCGAAGGGAAAGCTCCGAAACCATCTAAACTTTATGGAACATTGACGAAACTTTGGCAGTTCACTTAGGGACCCCAAACACATCCCAAATCCACCAAAAAGTTAGCTTCAAAGTGAAAAATGTGGAAACCGGACCGACAGGGGTCCATGGATGTTTCCAAAATAGCAGGAGCAAGACAAAAGGTAGAAAGAGGACGGGCGACTTTATTTCTCCGTGGATTTGAATACCCTAAGTAGGTGAATTTGGTAAGGGGAATTTGATCATTTGATGGCACATGACCAATTTGGGCTTGGAAAATGGGGCACACAAAATAAGACAAGAGCAAAGCATCCTGTCAGGAGCAAAAAAAAGGGGGTCCCTACCTACGGTGGGGCATGTGTGCAAAACATGCACAACAACACTCGAATGGTTTCTACAACTCCTCAAAGGGTCCATCACAACATTTGGAGACTAGGTAAAACAATTATAAAACACTTTTAATATAATGTGGAATATGAATTAACCATGATGGACCTTCACAATGATAAATGAAAAAATGGGAGAGTTTCTCATCCTTATTACAATGGTGGAAAAGTATCACAAGTAGATTTCCTTGGCTAATACTTGAACAATAATTAGTCCACATACTCATCACTAACCTGAACCATAAAATGGCCTTCCATTTACAACTACATTGTGTTTCCACTTTTAATGAAATCATTAAAAAATATCTATAAATAATAAATGACCTTATTGATAAAGGAATTGTGAAAACATTTTCCAAAGATCAAAATCAATCTAATAAACCCAAAGTCTATAAAAATCAAAACTTAGAAATGAAAAGGAAAAATTATTTAGCAAGAAGAAGAACATAGTTGGTAATAGAGCCTCAAATTCAAATCATGTGCAAAATGTGAAGCATGTTACTATTACTTCCAATCAATTGAGATACAAAACTAAAGGAATAAAATACACATAAGTAGGAGAACCACTAAAGGGTGTGTTCCAAAAACTTGTCCAAGCCAACATGATTATCATTTCCTCTCAATAAACCCTTTAATGAGATAAAATATGAGCGGTCATGTGGTTCAAAGAACATGAATTTTGTGACTCTCATAAGATTAAGGGCCACACAATAAGAAAATGTATGACATTAAAAAACTATAGCCAAGACCTCATTGATTTAGAAGATATTAAAATAAAAGGGAGCACATTGTCTTTACCCAAAGGAAAATGAGGATATGCTAGGACCCTTTCATTAGTATGACAAATCTTGTTCCTCATCCAAGCAAGTTCAAAATCAAGGTAACCACACCCACAACATCCATTATGATAAAATTTCACATTCATATGATTCTATCATAGGCCATGTTGATCAAGCCAATGAGCAAGTAAACATCATAAAAATCAATAATTCTAGTTGTTCCATTACCAAAAGACGTGTTAGGATCACCATTCAAGGGTATCCTCTATCTACTTACAATGGCTAATACATTATCATTAAACATTTTTTTAAAAACATATCATAGATCTTGATTGTGGAGCTTCTAAAAACTATCCACTCCTAAAGGCCAACACATTCTCATTAAACATTTTAAGAAAAAACTATCATAGTTCTTGATTATGGAGATTATAAAAACATCTAATCTTCATAAGGATATAGAAGAAAAAGTCTTACAAGAGTCAAAATTTCCAAATGACATTGATTTCGTGATAACAACATCGACGAGATTTTGAAATTATGCACTTTTTTTTAACAACATTACAATCAAGATAACAATGATTAATCAATAACTCAAGATAGTAGTGCAAGTATTTTTTTAAAAAAAAATCATTTCCCATTCATGTATATGACAAGTCATTCCAGCAATGCCAATATTTTAGAACAAAAATGTCCAATGAAGGAATCATAACTAACATTACTTGAAGCATACCCTAAGGGTTATGTGAGGCTATGTGGACTCCTTGTCTTTAACATGTCATGGTTCACCTTGGGGGTGAAGTATGATCCCTTCAAAGTGGATATAATCCCTATCCACCCCTTCAAGCAGATTTAATGGCCTGTGGTGAGAGAGTAGACACTTATACTAGCCTATAGTGCATAGGGCCAACTTCCTAAATTCTAATGACCAACTACCCAAGGTGTTCCTACCACTAAAAAACTAAGATACCAACTCCATATCTAGTTATACCATATCAATTCTATGAGGTTTATCTAGTATGCTACCTACTTATGCTTCATTAGTGATTCTCTTCCCTACAGTCCATTAGATGGCTAAGAAAACGAGGTGGTCCATTTCTTGCATATTGTTGGACCTAAGGCACACATGTTACTAGATCGTAAAACCATCTTACCCTCTAGAATACACTCAATGTCTATTGTTGGAATGTTGGTGGCCCCAAGGCCCAAATGCTCCTGGAGGATTCTATCTAGGCCTCTAGAGTAACATGGGGTATGCATTGTCAACATTTTCTTGGCCCCAAGGCTCACATGCTCCTGGTGGAATCCATCCCACTATCCAAGTGGTACGGATAATAGTCCACTGACATAGTATGTTCCTTGACTATTGTCAATCTCGAGCATGAATAAGCTTATCTTTGAGTAGGTCATAGTATTTCTAATTTAAAATAAGTAGGTTCTAAGACCAACCACCTCTATGGTTCAACTACCCATTTTGGTGTTGTGTTACATGAGGGGTTCATAATCCATTCATTCTTGAATTGTTATGGTTGTTATTAAAGCAAAAAGGAGACAACCATTAACTCCTAATAAAATTTAATAAGGTAGTCAACTCGCTACACATCTAGTGATGGTGCTACTATCATTCTCTTAGCTTAAAAGGTATTACAATTGTTATAATTTTAATTACAATCATGAAAGGACTTTGAAAATATGTATAAAGATAGAGCATTACTCGCTCATAAACTCTTTCCAATTGGAGGTGGGGATAACTAATCCTTTATTTACTAGTTTGCATATGATCCCTACTCCTTTTCAATCCAAAAAAGGTATATATTTTTTCAGTGTATAAATTTGTATGTGACAACTTTCTCATTTTAGGAAAAAATAAATCCGCTTTCACTAATATTGACTATCTTATCAATGAAAACCTTCATTGCATAAATGTGTAATATCTATATGAACCCTTATCTCTCCATTTCTTAGTTTTCTTTATGCTTGTTTCTCCCTTATTGTAGGTTATATAGGACTGAATTGGTTTAATGTTTAAGGTTATCATATCTAGTTCCATCATTCCTTGACATTCATTAAATAATTTTATGTGTTCAAGGGGTTCATTAAGAACATAACAACATAGCATAGTAAGGATGGATTCAAAGAGAATTTGTTGTTACTAGGTAAAATAACATTTCATTATCATCATAAACATAAGGATAATGCCTATTGATATCCATAGTACTATGCAATATTTCCCTCTCCCAGGTTTCACACTTAGATATATTTGAAAATGGGTTAAATAAATAGTAAATTTCATTATATACAATTAAATATTCAATCTTTAACCACCTAGAAGAACTAGAGTGTGAGACAGGGTTAGAAGGGAATGATATGTTGGAACTACTTTTATTTCAACCAAAAGAATGTAATGGACTATTATTCAATTTTAGGTTGATAAAATTACAAACCTAAGTTCTTTTCATTTTAAATGATTATGCTTCCTTTAGGGTAAGCTAGGGTAAAAGTGTATACAAAATTTAACAAATGACAACATCACAACATTAATGCCCTAGGTTGTAACTCTACAAGATGGTGTAATAATGTTTTATCTACCTAATTTTAAAATGAAAGTAGCTCTAAAATAGCACCTCCAACAACCTCATAAAACCAAAATATCACAGTTTATAGCTGCTAGTTTATATCCTTTATACATACCCAAAATCTTGATATGAGGAAAAAACTAAGAATTTAAAATAGAAAGGCTTTCTTAGTAAAGGTTGAAGACATTTAGAAAAAAAATTAACAAAGTTACAAGAGTTGCAACCTAATGGGAGGGGAATTTTTAACTGTTTAGGAGCATTTCATGACATCAATTGATGAAAACATTGAAGGAGAGTCAAACAAGAGCAAATAAATTGAATTGGAAAGAGAAGTCCTGGTCATTCCTGCACCTTAGGCAAAATTTTCTCACTCCTCTCATGCCTATTATTTTCTTGATTTTTTTTGTAACCCTCACACTAGCACCAAACACCTCATTCTCCCCTTTCCTCTCTTATTTTCCTCTGATTTTTCCTTCCAAGATAAACCCCCAGATTGTAGATTTAAGGAGGATGGGGTTAGGTCTCCAATAAGTATGCCATTTTTTGGTTAATATCTACAAAAACGTGCCCTCTCTGTAGGTTGCTGTGCTTCCTAACAACATGATTGACATCCTCCACTATGCTCAAGGTCATTCCCTATAAATGAAAGTTGTCTCTCGACTATAAGGAGACAACCTCTTAATGTGTCTTTGCAAGTCGACTCTCCCTTTCACACCACCTCTTGTTTAGTCATGTTTATTTTCATTTATTTTCATTTTATATTTACTTTTTCTTTTTGGGGTTAATGTCACAATGATAATTTATTTGATTTTAATTTTATTAACAACCCTCCTACCAATTATTTCATTATATGTATTTATTTGAATAGGTGTTTCTATTTTATTTATATTTATATTTATATTTTATTTTAATAAGAGGGGTAAATGCTTTTTGACTTGGAGCTATGAATTGGTGAGGTCACAAACATGGGACCTCATCCCCAATATAAATTGTCAACAATTACATCCCAATGGGGTTTGAACCTTGATGACACGAATAACAACACAACGTAACCATCACACCATGCCACTATTGGCTTATATTTATATTTTATTATTAAATATTATATATTTATTTTTGTTTTATTTATATTATATTTTTAATTTACTTGACCCATGTCCTTAGGTTAATTTGTCTAACTCAAATAGTATTTGACCTCATGCCTTTACCTTATAAGTAGAGCAAACAACTTGATGTAAATGATAAATCATCTAATCTCAAGGTTACACATGGAATGGACAATCCTCTGTGCATTCAAACTACATGTAAAGGATCATTTAATGACACTCTACATAATCGATGTCAATTTAGATGAACCTTAGATTAGATAAAAATTGCAAGTCTTGACACTAAAAAAATATATTTCTATTGGTTTGTCTTTCATCAACGAGCCACATAATCCACCTCATCTTGCACCTCTGATACTTGCAACCAACAAGAAACCTCACACAAGTCCACCAACCAAGTCATTAGTTTCATTTAGTATAAAAAATATTAATGCATTTAGGTTTCACCAATAACATGGTAATGCTATAATTACATTATTAGTACTAGCATCTATAGATCATAACCAACACACCCACACATAAGTTCATTTAACGTAGTATGCTCATAATTCCAACCCTAGTCTAAATTTCCATGGGGCTATGGTTCATGCAATAAATTAATGAGTCCTAAAGGAAATGAACGATTCATCATGATTCCAAGAAATTATGACACCTATCATCTCATTACTAGCCCACCTTTGGAAAAAGTGGCATGGCCTCCATTAACCCATCCCACAATTGTCCATTACATATCAAATCATTCATTCCTAAACACAAGATGAAGAGGACACTCATATAAAATATATTTGATATACATATTTACACTTTGAGGTCGGTGCATCAGTTGGGCTACTCTAAAATGGCCTTGAATCCAGAAGTGATTGATATCAAGGCTTATGATAATACAAAAAGTGAGACACAAAGAACTATTTTCTACAAATCAAGGTAGGCCTTAATGCAACTAACCTTATGTCATGTTATTGATCTCAACCTACCCTCTCATATCATCTTAGTCACCCTTGGATCCATTCCATGTAGAACTTTCCATTCACCTTCTATCAATTCCTAAAATCTCCCATGAAGGCATGGAAGTAACCATTCTTACAAATTCCCATCCCTTCCAATATTGTAACATGTTATAAGTGATGCTTTAAAAAATATAATCATTACCCAATCATTAAATTCATATAAACTCCTCAATCCAAACCATCCCCCTCCTACCTATATCCTAATGATATCCACATCCACCAATCCACCCCCTAAAACTAATTATACTATCACTAATAAAGGTTGTGGAGAATATTAGATAAAAAAAATCCTTTTATATAGGCAGTATACATATTTCCCTATAAAACTATATAAAAAAAATGCTATAGGTCCACTGCCTTCATACATCATAATTTCCTTCAAGATGAAAGAATTGAAGGCTCAAATACTTGTTGTTTCTACAATGGTGAAGACTTTGCATCCTATTTCTAAGATAATGAGTATCCTATCACTCTCCGCATGTGTAAAAATATGAGATATAAAATAAATGATCTCAAACTTCAAAAAAAGGGGTCCTTGAACCCATATATGTAAAGGAGAACACCTCAAATCAAGGGTTATGATATATGTCTTAAAATGTGCAATTTGAGAATTTGTGATTACTTTATATTTATTGGCAATGCTTCATTTGGCATTGGAATTATTAAATTAGTGTCCTCTCATAATCCTTGTGAAGATAATTCTTCCATAAACCTTTTTAATGAAAATTTCAACCTAACCATTGACCTAGACCTTAAGTACTAATAACTTATCAATTGAGAACAATAAGATCTGATGTATTTAGACACATTCTAGAATGATGAAGCCATTACAAAATTCATGGGACTTCAAAATGACATCCCACCAATGGACTATAAGAAGTGAATTGAAATAAATATTGATGTGACAACATATGTTGGGAGCAAAAAGAGTTCCTAAGTCCTAAAAAACCAAAATTTTAAAAATTAAAATCAAGAAAATGAAATCCCCTAGTGAAAACCTCTTTGAGGTGCTACCAGATATAAAAATGAAAATGAAGAAAATAAATGTGTATCTATTGGTGAAAATATTGAGACACTAATAGACAACGAATTCAACCTCCCACTTATACAAGCATAATTACGATATGGTTCCACATTACTTATTAAAGAGGCTATTAATCTTAACTTGTAGAGGAAAACTCTAAAATTTCCTAGATCAATGATACCCTTGATCCCAAAGAAAAGTACATCCATATTGTATTTCTAAAAGAATTTAAAGCTAATTTTTCTTAGTCTTATGTTGGCATGCCTAACTTAGACCTATCTCTTATACAACATCACCTTGTCATATATCTTGGTATAAAATAATTGAAATAAAATCTTAGAAAGATGCATCCCAAATTAGCACTTGCTATCAAGAAAGAACTATAAAGTCTTTTGGAATTCAAATTTATTTAGTCAATTGATTACTTGGAATGGATCTCTAATATTGTTTATTTTAGAAAGAACTCATGAATCTAAATATATGTAGATTTTTGAGACATCAATAAGGCATGTCCTAATGATGGCTTAGCTTTACCCAGTTCATTAACATGGTTACTGACTCAACTATAACACAAACTATGTTATCTTTCATGGAAATCTCTTCCTAGTTTAAAATCAAATCAAAATTACACCAAAATATAAACATAAAATAACATTCAACACACTATGGGGTACCTTTTTTTACCAAGCCATAGATTTTGGTCTCAATAATGCAAATGCAACTTATTAATAAGTTATGTCTTTCATTTTTCATTACATGCTCCATGGTATTGCCAAAGATTATGTGTAGGATATATTGGGTAAATCAAAGTCAAGAGTACAACATCTTATCATTTTGTAATACATTTTGAATAAATTAAGAGAATAAAAGGTGTGCCTTAGTCTTAAGGAATCTGTTTTTAATGTAACATCTAATAAATTACTGCACTCTATTATCTATAGAAGAGGTATCAAAGTGGATCCAAAAAAGGTCAAAACCATGGTACAAATGTCTACACATATTCTTAATAAACTTTATAGTCTACAAGGGAAACTATAATCCAATTGTTAGTTCAACTCTAAATTAAAAAATAAGTGTCAACCATACTCACATATGTTGAAAAAAGCTACAACCTTTCATTGGGACAAACAATTTCAAGAGGCCTTTGATTGTCTCAAACAATATCTTTTAAGCCCTTCTATGTCAGTTCCACCTATCCTAAGAAGACCTCTACTATTTTACACCTCATCAGCACAACATTTTGTGGGAGCCCTCCTAGTGCGACATGATAACCAAGGGAAAGAATGAGAATTTTTTTTTATCTTAGTAGAAATTTAATAGCATATGAATTTATCTATACTCTAATCAAGAAAGCATTTTTTTTCACTTGTCAAAAACTATGACACTACAAGATCAACAACACAACTTAGCTTGTTGCCAAAATTGATCCAATAAAATATCTATTATCTAAAATGGATCTCATAAGAAGAATGGAAAAATGGGTAATATTGCTTAATGAGTTTGATATTATATATGTCGATCAAAAGGATATCAAGACAAGTAATTGTAAGTTATATAGAAAATTTACCTCTACTTGATACATGACCATTGTATATTGAATTTCCAGATAAGTCTATGTTTTCACTTGAATGAAAAACTTATTTTGATAGTTCTTTCACTAGTCATGGTTCAGGGGTAGGCATTATATTCTTTACACCATGAGGTGACTTCATCCATAAATCATTCAAAATAGGTTTCCCTTGTACCAATAACATTGTTGAATAT
Source organism: Sequoia sempervirens (assembly GCA_007258455.2). Classification (NCBI taxonomy): domain Eukaryota; kingdom Viridiplantae; phylum Streptophyta; class Pinopsida; order Cupressales; family Cupressaceae; genus Sequoia; species Sequoia sempervirens. Next base: position 33,288,259 of record VDFB02281492.1, on the reverse strand, counting down.
ATAGCTCTCATTGAGTCTTAAGTCAATTGTATATAGAAAAGCAGGATGTGACCTTTGTTCCTATTTGGACTACCCATATAATTGTTGGAGGATATCTTCAAGCATATAATAAATTTATTGGGGAAATAATTGTGTACTACTAATGCAACTAAGAGGGCTATTTAAATTCACATTTAAGGATGTATGTGAAGATGGACTTGTCTAAACCATTATCATAAACTATTGTGTTAATTTTTTAATCAAGGGAATTTATTCAAACCATGGATTTTGAGAACATTCCTTTTAGATGTAGAATATACCATGATCTTGGACATTTTTTCTAGAGATTGGCTAAATAGACAGAGAAGGTTGGGAAAATACAAAAGAATCTTATCTCTCGAAAAAATAGTTAGGGAAAGAAGACCAAATGTGGAATAAAGTATATTTGTCATTAGCAACATCTATAAATCCCTTTCATATGATGAAGTTATAATTATTCTGAAAAAACCATTGGTCAACTCTAAGGAATGGTGGATAGAAAAAGAGGATTCTCTAATGAATTTTTCATCTCCAAGTGTAGTAAAATAATGAACCTTAGAAGAAGGGGAATTGTATTTGAAACACAAGGATACTTAATTTGAAGAGGACACTTGTTATTCCACATATAATTGTGATATATAACTCTAAGTGGAAATGACAAGCTTGTTGAATCTAAGATGTTCTTAAAGCTTATCAAACATCACATGTTAATATATTTAAGGTGCACCAAGATTTATAAGATGACACTTTATGGTGGGGTATAATTATAATAAACTTAAGTACTAATTATGCATATTCTTCCTTTAGACTTAAACCTTTTTAAATATTAAGTTTTAATAAAATTTGGTCTCTTGACTCATAAGTAACTTGGCATAGGACACAATTTAGAAGATTTTAACATGTCAATTTATGATTTTTTTTTTTTTTAAAGATATTCTAAATTATTGTATTTTTAATGCTTTCCTTGATTTTGTGGATTAAGTTTTATTTAATCTGAAATACTATTGGCCAAAGTTTTTAGCTAGTCATAATGACTTTCTTAATTATTTGTAAAGGGTATGTGGGATATAGATAGTCGTTAACTATCATTTTTACATGGATGCCTTCAATATGAACTCTCCAAGTTATTTTATGAATAAAAGAAAAATAAAAAATTATTTTCAATATAGGTGATATGTAATTAATTACTAGTTAGAGGCATGGAACTATCTTGATTGATTTGTGTCAAAAGCTCTTTCTCTCAATTACCATTTATTTTCGACCTTTATAAATATTTTTCATAAAGAACAAATGCATCCTAATTGAGATTCTTACTATGTTGAAATATATAGAGTTGGATTTAACTTAAAATTTAATAGGAAGAAAGTGAATTTCTTTAAGAATTTATTTTTATTTTTCCTTCGATCACTAGATGATTGCCATTGTACCTACTCTTTCTTTAGATTCTTTAAGAATGGTATATTCTCATGAAATATTATGATTCTTCTTGGAGATCCTACACAACCTCAAGAAAATTTATATGCATGTAGCATATTCTTCATTTGGACATATTATTTCAAGGATAGGAAAAATTCTATAATACTTATTTGAGCTAGAAAAAAATGTCACTTTGATATTTCAAACAAAACATGTGTACTTATAAACGTGATGTTGCAAATTCAAGATTAAGTAAAAGATTAACAATTTATTTGGAGAATATCAAGATCTTCTTTCTCTACAAAAAAAAAGTATGCCTTTGAATGAAGCTAATTATATTCTTACTACCATTCTAAGAAGAAGAAAAAGTCCTCTTTCTTCTTATAAGAGGTTTCTTCCTCTTTAAGAAAGTATCAATAAGACAATTTTCATAACTAGCCCTTGCAATTTCTTAAACACATTCGTATTAAATATTATAAGAAAAAAGAGATATGAAGACATAGACAACCAAATTGAGATCCCTTAACTAAAGATGTGAAATCACCTTAAAAACCCTTTTCCACCTCTTCATATGACTCTTATTGGTCCATAAACTTAATTTGTAATTTCTTTCATTATGATAACTATTTTAATTATATTTCTAATAAATTTAAAGGCTAATCACTTTTATAATTATATATTGATAATCCTAGTAACCTTATTCCCTTTATATTTTGTGCAATTTTTCATGAAGTAATTTTAATTTTATGTGTAGTTGGTAAAATCTAAAAGAAGATGAACCTAATACCAAAATAGGTCAAATTCATTTGATATGGGAAGGGAAGTGGAAGCCTCTTTTCCCACCAAAAAGTGTATATTGTTTCATAAAAGACAATGCAGATGGGGACATGGTACCCTTTCTGTCCACCCCTCAACCGAACTGCTGATTTAAGATTTATGTGCAATCATATACCTTGCACGATTGGCTTTTGAACATCCCAACACTTGTATTCACGTGCATGCTCTCGTACTATACTCTCTCACATGCATCTTCTCTTACTATACTATACTATACTATACTCTTCCTTTCCTTCCACATGCATGCTCTCATACTATAGCCTTCCTTTCATCTCACTCTTGACTTTAGGGAAATATGATAAAAAAAACAAAAAGCACAATGCCACTGTTATTCATGGGATTCGTTTTTAAATTGTTAAAGCAATTGCTTTTGGGAACAAGCAGCCAAGGATTATAGTAAAAGCAAATCCTAATAGTAGTGGAGATTTTATTGAATAATGTGGATTACCTGCAAAATTAGATGCATGAATATTGAGATCAATGAAAAGGGGTAGTTTCAACCATATTATAATGACATTTGGGAGACATGCTTCTTAGTTAAGAAGCCATGAAGATTTAAAGTACAAGATTTGGGAATATTCAAAATAAGCTCATACATGCCCAAATAAAGGGCAATTAATGGCCAAAGAGAATGGACCACACATTGATCTCACTAATATGAATGCCCAACATTCCCTCATTGACCATCACTCTTCATGTGATCAAGTCCAAATGTAAATTGTCCATATCACTCTCCTCAATGCAGAACATTACATCTTGGGGCTTTAAGTTTAATAGCATATACACATTTCTTGGTTGTGACACATTTTTTTGGTATCATATGTTTCGTGTTTATATAGTCTACATGCCCATTCTCTCATTCCTTTTATAATAAATGATATTCAGAATTTAAGTATCTATTTTGTTGAGATTTTTTTTCTTCCATGGCTCAACAAGTACTTACAAAATTTTATTTAATCTCAACATTTTAATTAAAACATATATTTTATAGTTTTTATTTCATTATAATAGAAAATATGTCTTTTTTATAGAGTAAATAGTAGTATAAAGAATTTTAAAGAAAGGTTAATTGATGAAATTATATATTTTTAATATATTTTTATATTAATTATAAAAATTTAATGGTTTTAGGAAAATTCACCAAAATCGTCAAACAATTCATCGTCGTGACAAATTTATCTTGTGGAAAATTCACCACCAACAATTCATTGCCGTGGATAATTCATCAAATATAAATTATAAATTTTGATTTATGATAATAAAAATGAAAACATTTTTCAATATATTCTATTTTATTCTAGTAAACCAAAATTTATGATAATAAAAATGAAACCATTTTTTAATATATTTTATTTTATTCTAGTAAACCAATTATACAACAATATCATCATCTCATGCAGTGGAAATTATTCTTTTGCAAAAAAACTCTCAATGTCTTTAAATTATATATTAAAAAATGTTAATGTGATGAATTATCCACAGTGGTGAATTGTTGGTGGTGAATTTTTCACGACTTAAATTTGTCATGGCAATGAATTGTTTGATAGTGAATTGTTGGCGGTGAATTTTCCAATGGTGAATTGTTGGCAGTGAATTTGCTTGAAGCCAAGTTTAAGAGTATTGTTTTAGAAGATTTATGGTAAAAAGTGATTAGTTGATATTTATTGTCTAAAAAATATATGATCACAAATGTTTATAACAATTTATAAATAAAAATTTATTTAAGATCATGCATTAGTGTTGGGTGGGGGTGGTGAAGGGACATTTATCAAAGAAACCATCTACTATGCATGTTCATCCAACACCAAGAAAGAAACACATTCATCCTACTTTACTAGTTGATCATGTACATTGAAGGAGACCAAAACACCCCATCCTAGTGTTAGATTAAGTTGTGTATTTTGTGGAACCATAGGAGGAAGGGAACTCATAACCACAACAGGCGTAAAATCTATGATCACAAACTCATACAATAACTAGAAACCTTCACATGAGGGGAAGCAAACCACCCATGCTAGACTAATGGTGATTAGAAGTAGCCACATCTAAGAGAGAAGCTATGGTTGTGTTTGTGAGCCCTATGAAGTGTTGTGTGTTCATCAATACCATCTAGGGCACTTGATTCATAATGCACAAGACACTCCCCAAATAATTTAGCAACCCTTGTAAATACTAGAATTCCAACACCACCTATTTTCTTGAGTTTGAATATGGAAGTAAATAGAAGAAGCCACATTAAACTTCTAAATAAAAATACAACCAATATACTCATGAGGAAAAATAACACAATTTCTAGACTTCCATAATTGAAAAATAATAACTCTAGAAAATGTGTCAAAGCTAAAAAAAAAAGTAAGCTAAGGGGTCATATCCTAAAACATAGTAACCCTTCATGAAAAAAATCAAAGTGGGTGGGGATACAATGGCTATCACCATGTAGACTATGCACAAGGGCAAGACTAGGAGGTGTACTTGAATAGATCAATTTGATAGACAACTAGATATTTATGCTAAGGAAGGCCAAGATGATTAAGTTGTTGACCAAGGGGAAAACCTTGGTAATATAAGTACCATAAAAAGAAGCTTAGGCTCAAGCCTAGCCTACCAAATTTTCTATAGCTTAAACATCTAAGTCCAAAGGAAGAGCAAAGTCCTAAATATAACTAATCTTGGAAAGCACTAGTTCAAGAATAAAATAAAATAACCTTAACTTATAGTTATTGAAGGCTATATCATGATTCTACTATCAATCCTTGCACTAAACACAAGCGGGTTGTAATGCCAACTTCTATAGCATAACATTAAGGTGAGCTCTTAAATGAATTGAATCAAAAGAAGATTGATTGGTATAAGTTGATAGCTTTGTGTCAATGTCAACCAAGGGATCTAACCTTGAGTAGATATGAGATTTCAAATGGTGTGAATACCTTTTAAAAAATTTACAAAGCTTTGATCCTAGGGGTATTTTTAATTGGTAGGATCTAGATGAATTCATGATGGGAGACCACCAAAGGTTGTGGTTGTCAAATGACAAATAATTTTGGAAGCCATCATTGACCCATTTGAGAAATGAATTAATACATTCAAAACATTTCTAGAGGCTTTGAGAAAAAAATTAATCGGGTAAAAGCACAATCCTACGTCACACTTTATAAAGGAATTGACCAACAACAAAAAAATTATGAACTTTGACCACATAAAAGTGGTCTTTATGTTTTGAATTTAAAAGTGATGTAAACTAATGAAATGTAGAACTTTTGATGAAGTTTATTCCTGTATTTTTTTATATTTAAAAAAAAAATGTTTTCATTAGTTTTTTTATCAATTTAAGAAAAAAATTTGGAATGCTGAAAATTTTAAAAAAAAAGTGACTTCACAGCTTGTAAAGAAATAAATTGAAAAAAACTTCGTTTCTCCCTCTTTTTTTTCTAGAAATAAGTAACTTCAATATCTTGTGCATGGAAAAAAAATTTCAAATTTTGATATATATTTTTCTCGTAATAACATTTTAAAGTCAAACTTTTCAAAATTCGACAATTTTCACGAGCCGTCAACTATTGTCTATTTTTTTAATCATTTTCAAAAAACAAACTATATCCTTTTGAAGAAGACTCTCTCCTCTTGTGCCCCATATATTTTTTAAAAATAATTAATATGTTTTACTATTTTTTTTAATTTCTAATCAACCTCTTTTTTAATTTTAATAACCTATTTGAATTATTTTAAAAATAAAATATATTAAAACCAATCAAAATATTAAAAAAAATTATATATTTGGATTCACCACTTCAAGCTCTACAAAAAGGTATGTTTCTTTTTTTGTAGAAAAATCATTCTATCTAAAGAAATACTCAGTTGAAGTTGAAAGTTTCAGAAAATTTTGAAAAAACTGAGTTGGTTGCCAACTACGATGCCACATAGACAGTTTCGTCTGAAATGGTTTCTATAGAAACCCCACACATAAAATAAGCCAATTTCAAAGCTAATTTCAAAGCGACAAAGGGAAAACAATATTTTTTTGGATTCGGCTAAAACCTATTAAGCCGAAACCATATGTGCCACATATACAACACATGGTTTTGGTCGAAACCTATTCGGCTGAAACTTTTCTAACCGAAAATATTTCACTCGGAACTATTTATTTGGTTGAAAACGTGACACAGTTTTGTGATTTTACCTAATCCTTTTCTTTTGTCAAGAGTAGTACTAATGAGAAGGGTATACAAACCAACAAACCAATCATTATTTTCCATAAGACAAGCCTTCTTCAATGTAGTTCTAGAGAATATTTCTTCTAGGTTGCAACACCATCAAGAGCTCAAATAGTCCATTTAGCATAGAGTATTTGACTTTAACAAAAAATATCAATAACCCCCATGCCACACATATCCTAAGTTAGATAATAGATCTATCAAATGACATGATTTCAAAGCTATTGGAATGTTGTCTACTAGCCCACAATAAATCTCTAAGAATCTTTGTAATTCAATCATAGGTAGCTTTAGATTGGGCCCAAGAAGAAGAAGAATATACATGAGTGGCCACAAGGACTTTATTGCAGATTTAAAATCTCCTAACTTAAGAAAGAGGCTTAGAGATAGAGAAGACAAATTTCTTTTCAATGCTTTAAATAGCATACTACTGAAGGGTAGGAGGGAAGCTTTCAAAATCAAAGGGGATTCCCAAAAACTTAAGCACCTCTCCTTTAGCAAATTGGGTCTAGTGGAAATCCTTCAACAAAAATGGTAAGGGGAAAGGAATTTTATTGTAACATTGAGTTTTGTGTCATTGTAAGTTGGAACTAGAGGCTAAAAAAAAGTATTAAGACAAGCCATAGCTTTAGTAAAATACTCCTTGTGTTTCTCCACCTTGAGAAACAATTTATCAACAAAATGATCATTGATAAGTTGTTGGGTGAAGGAGAGTGAGATAACCTTGAATAGAACAAGTCAAGCTTTATGAGTTAGAAAGTAGCCAAATGATTCATTTGTAAGAACATACAAAGTAAGAACTAAGGGGAAACCTTGTCAAATAGAGTGAAAGAAAATAAAGCTCTTTGAAACATGCTCATTTATTGAGAGACAATCCAAAGCAATTGTAAACAAGGTGGTGATACCCTAAAGGAAAAAAATTGCCAAAGCCAAGAGATGTTAACATTGCAAGAACAAAATGTCATCTATTACAGTCATAGGCACTCTCAAAATTGAGCTTCAATAATTGATGTATTTGCGAGAAGCTAGTGCCTACTCCATGCCCTCTTAAACAACCAGAATATTTTCAAGAATGTAGTGACTATAAATAAAGCTATTTTTCTCTAGACAACTAATGTAATGTGTAAAAATAATTTGCAAGGAAAAGGATTTAGTAATAAATTTGTAGGAGACATTGTATAGGTTAATAGTGTGCTAATTAGAAATAAGTTATAGATCTCTAGCTTTAGGTATGCATATGATGATCCCATGATTGACAAGAGATCCGACAAAACTCTTTTGAAGGGCATTTCAAAGGAAACCATCTAGGCCAAGAGCTTTCTCATCCACCATGGATATTAGTGCAACATGCAAGTCCTCAAGAGTGACTAGGGAGTCATAGGTCGAGCTAGCCACCTAGTTGTGTTGGGTAGGAACAATATCCAGATAATGTTGAAGTGCCACACAATGCTTTGATGAATCTTGCTAGGATTGAAGCACAAGCTTATGGTGCTTTAGGAAATCTTGATATATTTGATAGAGAGCAATGCCACACATACTCAACTTTGAGAGTATGGATCTATGAGTAGGAATTCTTGAGCTACAAGGATTTGAAGAAGTATTTAGAAGATTTATCTCCCTCCTTAAGCTAGTATAAGCCTTGAGCACCTTTGGATCAACAAGTCTTGTCAACTTTGAGTTGGTGGTAGAGTTTGGTAGCCCATGTTTATAGCCAAGGGTTAAAGAAGTCACCTTCAAGCTCATAGGAAACATAAGCAAATTCATTAGACACTATAAATTAAGCACATTTGTAAGTGAGCCACTTTCTTTCCAAATTAATCGAAAAGGTGGTAGTGTGAGCAATTGTTGAATTCCACCAATCAATCTAGTTGGCCAAGTAAGGGGTACATGGCTCCAAATTCTAATCATGACAATGAGATGCATAATGCCAAAACGAATAAGATGTAACAAATAAAATTAGAAAGTCTAAATTATGCTCCACAATATTTACCGATCACTTTGTTATATAAATAACCTTCAATATTAATGAAAGAATATTAAGAATTGTCAATATTTACATCTCTATTAAAAAATATTTGAAATGAAACATTATAGACTTTAAAAGATATTGACTTTTATTTTAATATCATTTTTAGTATCTTTATAATAGTATTAGTTAAATCAAATTCTCCATAAAATGTTTGGATAAGAAAAGTCCCACACACTAAATTATTGTCTTACAAAATACCTGAAACATTGCTGTTATTCTATATTTTTAATTTGTTGTTTTTTCTTAAATAAGTACATTGGAGAACTCTCTTTAAAGAAGCATGCGAGATATAATTTTGAAGTCCAAATATGAGAAATTCTCATGATGTAAAAGGTACCCACAATTCAAGTGGTAATCTCTTTTCCAGAAGCCGGGGCCTAGCATTCTATTGTGATTGAATCCTGGTCGGCTACATAAGTAGCCATGTCAACCCACTTGTAGAACACAGCATGATTGACTTCAAACATTTCTGACAGTTGCCAATAAGTAGCACTCTAGAACATAAAAAACAATCACTGTTAATAATGCTAGTCAAAAGTGTTGTTTCCAAGCCATGACTGTAGTGTGTTGAATGCACTTTTCAGCTTAGAAGTAAGCTTATCCTATGATTGTAGCACACTACCATCAACTTAGAAGTTCGAAGGCCTTTATGTAAGAAGATGACATGATTATAGGCCCGTTTTCCTAGTCAATTGCAGCAGGTAGGAAGGCAGTTATCTACTTTAGCGATGCAGTTTTTGTATCATCATCTTTTTCTTTTGATAACAAGTTTGATGTGGATGCTTCACCAAACATAGCAAGTCTATTAGAACTACAATATAGTCTTATAGTTTTTTCACATGCACTGTCTGATACAATGCCAGTAGGGAAGACTGGCTATTGAGCTGCCGGTGACAGTCATGGGAGGATAAAGGTACATTCTTTCTTTATTTTTTCCTTGTGGGTTTTCTTACAACATATGTTTTGGCCCAGAAAATAACAACTTGAGAAATTAAAGTCTAGAATTAGTTGAGTTGGAAGTGAAAAATTTGTTTGAAGTTTACGGAGAGATGCTGCTTGATCAAGTAATTTTAGAGCTCTCTGAAAAGGGGCTTGGCAATTTAGAGAAAGAAAATCCCACAAGCCCAAGCTTTGGAAGTACAGAAGATAGCACAGGAACAGATGAATCATCAGACAGAGAGAATTCAAGCTTGATCAACAGTACTTTGATTGGCAACGAAATAAATTGCAGAGGATGCGAAGAGAAGGAGCTCAAACTTCCATTGGAATCTAATGCCAGGCTCTGCAATAGTGGGCAAAGCAAGAAATTAGATAGCACATCTGGTTCAGTTACAGCAACAGCATCCATTCCTTTTCACTGGGAAGAAAGGCCAGGGAAACCCAAGAACCCATCTGCAGAAAATCCTGAGTATGCCCTTAGATTGCCTCCCATTAGACAATCAAGATTGTATCCTCATGTAGGCGATCATAAGTCTTCTAGAAAAATGCCAAAAAGCCTATCAGGTAGACACAGATTTCCCCTGCAAGGCAGGGCATCCAAACCCATCAACCAAGTCTCCAAAGTCCCAACAGGAATGGAGGCCTACAAGCTTGAATTGGCTAAGGATTTTGCAACATCTGATCTTGAATCCATATGGGAAGAAGAAGATGAAGAGGAATTGCTTGAGCTTTGCAAGAAATCTTATTCTTCTCAAGAATTTCAAGAGATACATTCTAGGAGAAGTTACGATTTGATTTTTCCTGAAACTATTGAGGAGTACATGGTGGGAATTGGCGATTTTGCTGATAATAGAAGCAGCAGGCATCCAATGAATAGAAGAGATGTGATAAGTCGAAGTGCAGAGCTTGCCCCAAGAAGGTTTCATAGTCCTTGGATGGGGTTTAAAAGTACAGAACTTGGGCTTCATGTTTCTGATACGAAATCTCACAAAATGACTAAGACCCCATGCACAGGTAGCCCTTTCTCCAGCAAGAATTCTGTTTCAGATTACAATAGGCCTTCGAATTCTGAATCCCCTCCTGCCCTCCTGGCAAACTGTCTCGTATCTGTGATAGATATGTCCAATGCAGTTCCAGTGGAGGATTGTAGCTTTTCTAACTTTAAAGTGCAAGAAGAAAATGATACGTCAATGACAAGAAAGCAGGATCGTTTGGAGAATGACGGTTCTTGGCCATCCCTAGTGCAGAAAAGTTTGTCAGGACAGCGTAACAGCTCGCGCAAATACCATCAGGAATTAATGAGATCTCATTCTGTGCAAGCTTCAAGTCCCCTGTATTCACTGAAAAGAGTTTCTTCAATAGTAAAGAGAAGTGTTTGGAATTCTCAGGGATCCCTATCTTCAGAGGATAAGGGATTGGGGATTTTCAATTCAAAGAAGGTAAGGAAAACCCAAAATCCATATTTGATGAAAGATGAAGAATATACAGATGAAAAAGATGAGGAGGACGAGGACGAGGACGAGGACGAGGACGAGGAGGACGAAGATGATGACCATACTGGTTTTACTGATCATACCTCTTCTCCAAAAGAACTGAACGTTGCATCTGTGGGCAAAGAATCAGGACGTGTCAAGTCATCAAACTGTTCTTGCAAGGTCTTGGTTCCTTTGGGTCTGCCTGACTGTAATACTGGCAAAGAGTTTCTCTCCTTAAGTCCACCAATAAGCAGATCTAGAAAGGATTTGATGCCTTTTGGAAGATTTAAAAGCTGTGTGAATAATATTTCTGTTACTCCAGTGAAAGATGATAGTCCAACTCCAAACAATGCGCAGAGGCATTATAAGGATGATAGAGAAAATAAAGCATCTGTAGAATGTGTGAAAGCGGTGAAATACAAGGGATCTTGTGGAAAGCATTCCAAGAGTGCAAATCCCGCCAAGATGCAATTTTTCTCCGTGGTATGCTTCTACTTCTGACAATGATGGCATTTTAATGTTTTTATTCATTTTGTTTTCTTTCTTGGTAGGTAAAATAGTTTATGCGACACTGGTCAATTCCCTGCTGTGCATATAGGTAGAGAGTGACCATAGGCACTGTTCTGAAAATTTACATCTCTTTTACATGGATTATATAATTGAAGTTATCATGGTCAAGACCTAAGAAAATGCTGTGGATAAACATCTGGAAACTTATTTTCTTGCAAGACCAGAACAGGATATATTCTACAAGTATAAATGAAGTTCCACCATACAAGACTCATGGCACACAAGTATCAAGCAACTTTAATAGTGTCTGCTTTGCCGGTTTTCTTTCAACATTGTATTAGAGATGAAGGAGGTACAACCTTTTCAGTCTCTAGAGGTGGTGTTGAGGAGTTCTGCCATAACCATACTAGAGGCTAAGCAATAGCCTACGTATCATTCCTAGATTGAGGGGAACATTTCAACTCCACATTGGAATCGGTGGCACGGTCCAATACAATCACCTGGAGATTTTAAGTATGGGGACAAGGAGTCGAGGACAATGTTCCCATTCCTATAGCCCCATTTTCTGGTAATCATATTTAAATTTTATATAAATATAGATATAACCTATTCATTTACTCCCTTATCCTGATCCAAAATGGCATCCCTGTCTCCATTCCCCTGCATTACTAGCAGACTATGGGACACAGACCCCTGCAGATTTCAGTACGAGGATGAGGACAATGATCCTATTCCTGTAGCCCCATTTTATGGTGATTGTATTTTATAAATAATATAAATGTACCTTATTCATTTAGACCCTTACCCTGATTTGAACTGGATCTGTCCCCATACCCTAAATTTCCAGCAGGCTGGGAGACATAGTCACCTGCGTACTTAAGTATGAATGAGGGTGAGAAAAACGTTCCCATTCTTGTAACCCTAATTTTATGGTGATTGTATTTATATATAATATAAAACCCTATTCATTTACTCCCTTACCCTGATTTGAAATGCATCCCTGTCCCCATACTCCAAATTTCCAGTGGACTATAGGACATCCTCACTAGGAGATGTATGGGTACGAGGACAATGCCTTCATTCCTAATAGATGTACCCTATTCATTAATATCCTTAACCTGATTCGAAATGCCATCACTGTTCCTCTACACTTGCATTTCCAGGTGACTTTGGGTACATGTTCTCTGTAGAAATGGATTAATCTTGGCTTCCCTTTTTTTCTTTTACATTTGCAAAATCTCATCCAATGCTTATATTATTAGCTGCATCCATTGACCGTGGGTAGATGGATTATGTTTCTACCGTTTTGCTTTCTGATTCATCTTATATTCAGCTCTACCTCAGTTTGATTCATTAACAAACCATATAAAGTAACTGTTTTAACATATGTTCCTACATTTATTCATAGTTACAACTTGTTAGGAATTCTTCTTTTGTTAGGGAAAATCTGGTCTTAATTATATTTTGGGTTGATTGAATACATTTTTGGTATGAATTTGAATAATGTAGATAATCTAAGGAAATACCTCATTGTTATGGCAGCTACTCAGGAATTTTATGGTCACCTGTGGGTTTGCCGATACTATAAGACATGACAACAAAAGCGGATTTTGTAGGAAAAGTGGAACACAAACTATACAGTGCATCAGAAAGAAAAAGGTATGCTTCTCAAGCCAACAAATATCTAAAAGAATAGCAAATCTCTCCTTATTTGGGCAGTTAAAATAAGGTAACTTACAGTTTTTACCTTTTTCTGACAGAACTCCCAGCCTACAAAAGCTTTGCCTTGGTTGCCATCATCTGGGATGGAGAAAGGTCGAAGCATTTCAAGGATCAGATAGTCTTATGGTGAGGCCATGACCGTAATACCAAAGGTCTGCTAATGGTTCCATCAGTCAGCAAAATTCTTTCCTTCCTCCTTTCATGAATTGGATGTGAGTTCTGAAATATTTTTGGGCAGAAAGCACATAACGTGTGTGCTACAATAGAGAAACTTCTATCTCCATTTCTATATTGCGATTGATTGTAATCTTTTCAATCTCTTATCAGCATATTAAATCTCAATGGGTACCAAATATAATAATTCAAGACAACACTTGATAGCCTGCATTTTTGTTCATTCAGCCATACTGCAAGCAAGCCAATTTTATGGCGTCTCATGAGGTAGAAAAGTGTAGATGAGTCTGATTGTGAAAACTCCATTACCTTGAAAGGTGAAAAATGGCAAATCATTGTGATCGAGAATGGGTATCTTGTTGAAAAGCCTGGTTTAGCCTTCAAGAATCCTATTCTCCATTTGTAATTGAGTGTTCTATATAAAAGACAAATATTTTGAGCTGTTACTTGATGGTTTGGTTAAAGGCTTCTCCTGTATTCTTGTGATGATGAATCTACATCAGTGTGATGTTTTCTATTTGTATTTTGTTACATTAGTGTGCAGAATTTGACTGCTTTTAATTTTTATTTTTATTTTGTAGATTTTATCTGTGTGATAGGAGCTAGAGAGCAAATAAAAGAGTCTAAGAGTCAGTGAAATTAAGGACAAATGTTTCCAGCCGTTAAGGCAATATGAGTTGTTACTTTTGTGTCTCCTCTAGTTTCCCTGAGGATCAAATCCAATACAATATAACCAGCTAATCGAATACTTCGTTCTTGAGCCACACTTTGATGCCCTTAATTTGAAAACTTTCTACCCATAGAAATCATATAGCTTCCCCAATGTGAATTAGGTTTAATAGTGAACGATTGAGCATGAGAGCTCATTGATCAATACTAACGTCAGTCAAAACTGCTAAGTGTGTGATGATAAAATAGAGGAACAGGTAGAGAAAATCTCTAATATTTCAATTGGGAAGGGCACTGCAGTTGGAGAATGTCGAATTTGCTTCATATCATATGGTGGTGAAAGAATATTTCTAATAATTATTACTTAACAATACAGTGCTGTCACTAATTATTTGGAAAATAGATTCACATGTTACACTCTTTGCAGCATATAACAATATATTTGGTGATCTAAAATAGCATAGCATTACTCAAATTCCTCCGAGCACTGCTAGGAATTCTTGCATGTTTCCTTGTCAATGCCATTGCCATTATGCTTCAAAAAAGTAGGAGATTTACACCTTTGCTCACATTTATTGCGGCATCTGTCCTGCTCCTAAGCTTGTGGGTGTTGTCTGCCCTCTTTTAATGGCTTCAATCTTTCTTCCCTTCATAGCTGCTACTATTGGAGTTGAAGGTTCGACAGTGATAAACAATGGCACCCTCATCCAAGCATCCTTGGGAGTTTGTTCCAAAAATATTTCATGAGCTATGTCTTCTACTACACAACCTAATGTTGTGCTTCCTATTCTAGAATTTGATAATGCATTCCGTTGGCTAGAATCTTTTACTTTGGTTGGATATTTTGTGGGTAGAATCCTCTCAAAAGCATGCTAAAAGACTAGGTTGGCAAGGCTTGGACCCCAAATGGATTCACCTTGTCACCTTGCAAAACCTAACCAAAGGATTTTTCTCTTTTCATTTCATTGAAGATAATCATGTTGGAGCAATGCTTAGTTGTGGCCCTTGGCTTGTTTGTCCCTCACTTTTGTTTTCAATCCATGGACACAAGATTTTGTTGTCTCAAACTATAAGTCCTCTAAAGTCCCTACCTAGGTTGAATTCCTTGAGTTACCTCTACCTTGCTAGAATTTCCTAAGCGAGATAGCCTCCTCTATAGGCTCACTTGTTCGTATTGAACTAGAGAGGTTCTCTTATGCTTGTCCCCAATTGTGGGTTTACATCAAGGTGGACCCATCCAAGGACCTCAAGGATAGTTGTTCAATTTGGCCAAACTAGATATACACAACTTGATTATTAACTTCAACCTTTCAAGCACTTGTTATCAGTGTCAATTGTCGTAACACAACCCTAGCTTCTCCACGCCCAAAGGCCACTGTTCAAGCCTCTTAGGACCCTTTATTATGCATCTTGAGGCTTATTTCAACCAAAATCCCGACATAGTCAATAAATACACTTAATATTCTAACCCCCTGACATTTCCTCAGCCTGAAAAGCTATGGTGGGACCCATACGCCACCTTGGGTGTATGAGTCCCATTTGGCCCCTTTTTAGGGTTTTGAGCGGGAAATCAAGGTTTTCAATTCAAATTTTATGAATGTCGGCATTTGGGATCTAATAAATGTAAATTAGATGGAATGCCTATATAAACAAGGTTTCAAATCATTATTTCACCTAAGCAATCATAACATCAACCTAGCAATCAAGAGTTAAGCATCTTAAGACTTCACAAGACCATTATAGAGTATTGAAGAGCATTTCTAAGGCATTCAAGGGAAAATTTCTTCATCATTTGTTGCAACAATCAAGATCCATTATCATGTCAAAGGCTTGATGCATCATGCATGTGGTTTTGAGTTAATGTTGTGATGTATTGTTCAAGATCAATTCAAGTATCCAAAGGCATTATCTTTCCTCAAGAATCATGATCAAGATCTGCATCCATTGAGGCCACTTCATGCTTGTTTGCAAATCTACAAGGTTCCAAACAAGGTTGTATTATTTCACTTTATGTTTCATTTTTATTTCATTCATGTTTCATTTCTCATTAAGGTTTGATTACCAAAACAAGGTTTGACCAAGGCAAACCCCTATCCACTAACAAATCAACATTTTTCTCTCTCCCTCTCTACATGTGTGATTGTAGATCTAGGTGTTTTTGAGCTTGAAGATCCTTTGAAGACTAAATTGGAAGATTGAAGAAAGTTCTCATAGTTGTAAAGAAGTTGCCATCTTCATAGAAAGTCACCTACAGGCCAGAATTCAAGCTTTCAGACTCAGAGATTTGACTGGAGAGAAGCTACAGTAGACCACTAGAGGATACTCGAGTTTCATCCAAACCCTAATATTGGGACTAAATCGCCACCTTGGGCATATGAGTTCTAGTATAATACTTTTTCCAGTTTTTAGAAGATCTAGATCAATCACTAAGAGATTCCAATTCTTGCCCAGAAACCCTAAATTGGGACTAAATCACCTAGTCTAGCGTATGAGTCCCAGTGAGCTTCAAATAGAAAATTTTTAGGGTTTTAGAGCTTGTTTTGACCACATCTTTCCTCCAGGCACCTTTATGTATCTTGTTGTTAAGTTATTTGAATTCAAGTTTCATTTTCTAGGTCATTTAGTTGGATTTACATAGTATTTTCATCTCTTTCTTTCTAAGCACTTGCTTAGTGGTGAACCCCCTTTAATCCTTAATCACACCCAAGGATACCTTATAACATATCTCTTTCCCTAACTCAATCACTAGGTTGAGATCTCTAGGGTTTCCTTGAATGAACTAGAGTGAAATAGGTCCTAAAACCCTAGTTACATCTCCTAAAAGGTGGAGTCCTATTTCCTTGTGTTCAGGGAGGAATCTAGTGAGGTGAAAGTGACTCATAACTTGTTCATGTCATCAACCATGGTTCAACCAACTGTCATTATTGTCCATCTTGCTTCACCTCCTCTTTCCAAGCAAAGGAGGTCTTGCAATCTACCGAGGTGAGGATGGGGAATTGCCAACTACATGATAACATGTACCTCTTCACTTCCAAATTGGAAGCCTTGAAGCTCAAGAAGCGATATTCCAAAATAGTTATTCCACTTTGGTTGAGTTGGATACTATGAAGATGCCTCTTGACACCCACTTATAAATTGTATTTCCTAGAATGTCAAGGGGTTGACAAGACCCCCACAAAAGTAACCAACTCAAGATTTTTGTCTACAATTCATAGGTTTAGACATTCTCTATTTTCAAGAGGTTAAAATTTCTAGTTTTTTTGGTTTTTGTTGCTTGTGTGATATGACCTTTTAGCCATGTGTTACATAGCCAATATGAAGTGGGATGGGGTGTTGTTGTCACCCCTTTGTCTCCTAATGGCTTCAATATTTAGTGTTCCAATGATGTGACCCTACTAATTGAGCTCTATGGACCCTTTTCAACATTAATAATCATTCCTTTAGGATTATTAATGTTTATTCTTCAAATGATGTTGTGGAGAAATGTTATCTTTGGAGATGGATCATTAACTCAATTCCAACCACCAGTTGAGTTCTATGTGGAGATTTCAATATGATAGAGATGACCTATGTCAAATGTGGGGCCTTGCTTATGCACTCAATAGTTGGAAAAAAGAGAGGCATGGTTCTACATTCATAATATATTGGGCCTTTTTTATCCCAATCTTGGTTGCTACCAAGATAATATGATTCAATACACTTGGAGAAATTTATAGGCAAGGCTTGATAGAGTTTTTAAGAGACCATATCATGCTATGATGTATGCTCAATCCTTCTTCTACTTTTCCAAATGTTATCCTCTTCTTGCTTAACTATTAGTGGAAGTTGTCCTTTTAGACCACTTTCTAATATAGTTTCATATTGAATTACAAGTCACCATTCCCAAGGACATAAAGACATTTTTTTCTCAACACTTCAATGCCTAATCACAAGGACACCTCACCTCACATACATGTCTACAATTTAGAGTCTCCTCCCATGCACAACAATAATTGGATTTTATGGTGGAACAATTTTATTACTCATACTACACACTTCCTCCACATTTATGGGTGACAATTAACCCACTTTGACTATGGCTCATATGAGGCCACCATCTTCGATCTTTGCCAAGCAATCACCACTTTGGATTTGAAACTATTTGATCCTACCACTCATCACTTAACTTCACCATTAGAATTAGGTTGGAGATGCTCATTCATGTTGTGGGCAACAAATCTAGGCTAGGCTCCATTGGCTTGAAATTAATGACCAAGTGTCAAAATATTTTTTCAAGTCTCGCATGCTTGTCATTCCTCACCTTTCATCAATAAAATTTGTAGACGTCAACTCTTGCAAGAGATTCCTGATATTCTTTAGGCTTTTGTCCAACACTATGAGTAGTTGTTTGTAGATCAGGATTACAAATTAGAGTGAATGGTTTCCTTACAACAATGTCTCATTGTGGTCCCTTGTGAATTCTCCAAGTCCTATTGTATTTTAGCAAACAATTTCTCACCTTAGAAGATTTGAAGGAAGTTATTTTCATGGTGGCCAATGAAAAATATCTTGGGTTAAATGGGTTCCCTTGTAAAATTTACAAGTCCCTTTGGAATAATATTGACAATGACCTCCACAAGGTTTATATTGAAGCTTTTCACTCTAAATATTTAGGCAAGCTAAATAACAAAGGAAATGTTAAATTCATATGTAAATTTGGTGATCTTGAGGAGATTTGAAATTGGAGGTCAATTATGTTGTTGAATATCTCCTACAAGATCATTTCCAAAGCTTTGGCTCTCAAGCTCTACTCCATGCTTGCTCAACTCATTCATTTTGATCAAATGGGATTCATTAAGTCCAAATTTATGTTGGATAATATTATTGTTGTTTGGGAAGGCATAAAATGAGCTCACCACTCCCATCAGCTTGCCATCTTCATCAAGCTTTTCTTTTCCAAGGCCTATGATCACATTGAATGGCCATTCCTCCTCACCATGCTTTTAGTCTTAGCTTTGGGCCTTGCTTTACTCAGTCTATGGAAATGCTATTTATAGATGCCTTTGTTTTCATCATGATCGTTGACCAACAATTTATTCCTTTTGGGCTTCACAAGTCCATCCACTAAGGTTGTCCTTTAGCTCTAACTCTTTATGTTCTTGTTGCTAAAGGATTTGGCTATCTCTTGGCTAATGCGGTCTCTTAGCCCCTAGTCAAGGAGATGTATCTTCCCAATTTGCCACAACAATTAGTTAATGGTCAATTTGTTGATGATTTTTCCTCTTATTGAGGAAGAGAATAATGGCACTAAAGCTTTCTAGTGCTTGGACATCTTTTGCTAGGCTTTTGGCTCAAGCATTTAATAGCAAAAGACTCAATTCTATTAGCAATCCTTTCTCCCTTAATCTCAGTGGCTTGACCAATTTGACTAAAAGTGAATTAATCATGGAGAAGGGTTCCATTTTTTGGATATATCTTTCACTTTTCAAGCATCATCATCCATGCTATGTCAAGCTGTGATTGATAAAATGGAGAAAAAGCTTAGTTATTGGATTACCAAACCTCTTTGCTTGGTTGGTAAGTTAAAGATTTTCTCTAAGGTGTTAAATGCCACACATTTCTATTACTCTTCTTTCTCGATTCCTTCCAAAGCTCTTACCTTCACATTGAAAAACTCATAAGATATTCTCTAGGCTAATAATAAAGGAAAACATGGTTTTCATCATGTGGCTTGGGATTTGTATTGTCTTCCTCACGACTCTAGAGGTTTAGGCTTAATTTCAATCTATAAACAAGGAATTTCCCTATGTGCTAAATGGATCATTGGAGCTTTAGAAGGAAATGAATCTTGGAAAATTCTAGTAAGACATTGTATTAGTTCTAGAGTGTCAATTGGTAATTTGACCTAGAAGGGCCTTGACTTTAGTACTCTTCTCACCATGTGAGATAGTAAAAATTTTTGGGGCACTTTAGTCATCAAAGAGTATTTGGAAAAAATGGGAAAATATCAAACCATGACTTCATTGGGTAGGTAATAACTTTCACACTAGTCTCTTTTTTAACCAACAATCTATTTGGTGGTCTCCAACTCTCTCTTCTCAAGACCAACCATTAGCTAAAGTGCCTTGGTTGCATGCCTTGAAGTTCTTTAAGATAGGGATTTGTGTGCTACCTAATTTGATCAATAGAGACACAAGAACTTCCTTTCTTTGGCTAAATTCAAATTAAACTTCAAGTTAGCTACCCAAGACTAGGACACCTTTTAGTTTCTTATTGATATTATACCTCCCTAGATTCTTCATAAAATTTTGGTTAGGTCTCTCAAGCCTTGGTGGAAAGGTTGAAATAATACCCATATATTCCCTTTGACAACTTCATGCCTCACAAAGGCTATTTGTGGCTGCTCACCATCTTCCAATGGTGGATCAACTAAATCTCTTGTGGAAGCTCTAGTCCTTTGTTGAGAGTTGACACCACATATTCTAGTATAATTGGTCAACAATTTTGGCACACAAATTGGCCCACTTTGCTTGGTGTCTTCTACATCAAGGCCTCCCATTGGATGGCTAGTTAACTCATATAGGTGTTCCCAATCCCCATTTTCCATTTTGTGGCCATATGGAGTCCTTCAAGAATCTCTTTTTCAAGCCATTTAGATTCATCCATTTTTCTTGGCACATGGTTTCACTTGGAGAATGATCCTATCCCTCACACAAATATATGAAAGATCAACTTAAGCAACAAGTGAAATTTTTGACCTCTTATCTTAGGTCTATTATGGATAGATCCACTTTACCCATAGATTCGCCCCCCGCTTTTGTAATTATTGTTTCTAAAGGAATCATTGAGAAAGGAGTTATAGGTGTGCAAAAATATTAATCATATGGAAAGGTGATCGAGATATAGGTAGATCAAATGAAAGCAAAGGCTTTGGACTTCATTGAGAAAACTAAAGAAGTTTTCGACAAGGAAAATGTTCAGAGGGAAGAGGTTACCAAAGAACTAAAAATAATGAGAGAGAAAGAGGCAATATGACAAGAAAATCTGAAAGATCTCCAAGAGATGAATTAGATGAATGTTAATTTTTTGATCACTAAAAGGATTTTCTCAAATATTGATCTAACATGTGGTTTTAGATGGTGGAATCAAAACTTGCAACAATCAATCAGATTCTGACAGAGCAAGAGAAGCTTTTAGCGACTTGTGAACAAATAAAGGGAAAGGCTCAAAATGACCTCCTATCACTCAATATTTATATAGTGAAAGAAGGTGGAATTCAGGATCTAGATATTCAAATTATCAAGAATAAATTTAAAGATATGATCAATGTTGAGTTATTCAATAGACAAGTCTCCAGTGTGGAGGCGATAAAGAGATTAAGTAGCATTTCTGCCACTCTTAGTATGTGTGATGGTCACATACCTAATTATTGCGAGAATTTGGAGGAGATTCAAAAAATTCATGAGAACTAGAAATTGAAAATGAGCAATGTGATCGTTCCTAGGAACAATCTTCTAGCCTAGGCTGTCAAAATTTTTAGAATATTTAGAGAAAAATCTTCCCATCAGAAGCAACTTGTAGCCCATAGGACTTATAGAAGGTGTCAAAGTTGATGCAGATGGAAGAAAATGAGTTTCTCAATTACTCCAATTGTGCATGTGTTTATTAATTTTTTGTGTTAAGTCACTTATTATGGTTTAGTGTTATATTTTTGTAAAAGTGACTTTTGTATCTCGTAATTATGAAAGGTTAGAAAATAAGTATTCTTCACATGAAAGTTGAGGAAGTGGGGGTGGCATTGGGGTTGCATATGATTTTCATTAACCAATTGATGATGTTGATGATCTTAATGAAAAGTGATATAATGATCTATATTGAGTTTTTTTATATATAGTTGCACATTTGACCTCTAAGTATTGTAATATTTTGAAACCACCTTCTTGTAAACTTTAATTGTTGTAGTGACATAGCTTATTTGACATAATGTCACATCCCTCACCAAAATTAGTCATGTTGGACGATGCTGTTAGAAAAATAATTAAAAATAAAAACAAAAGGAGAGTCTCACCAAGGTCATGATGTAACAAGAAAGAGATGAATTTCATCTTGTTTACATCTAGAGACAACTAGCATTAACTGAGTATGGTGTAGGAGAGAGGAAAGGGGTGTTTGTGTCATCAATATGGCATGGCGACCCTTTACTTGGCATGGAAATGGTAGGTCGCATGGGAAAAACAAAGCACAAGAAAACTTTAAACCCTCACAGACCTCTTAGTTTCTCATTCAAGTCTAGTTGGCAAGAAAAAGAATGCAAAGAAAACGATGTGGGAAAAGAAAGGAAAATAAAATGGGAAAA
The DNA here is from genome assembly GCA_007258455.2 of Sequoia sempervirens. NCBI lineage: Eukaryota > Viridiplantae > Streptophyta > Pinopsida > Cupressales > Cupressaceae > Sequoia > Sequoia sempervirens. Next base: position 33,265,924 of record VDFB02281492.1, on the reverse strand, counting down.
GGAAAGAACAAAGATGATTTGGAGGCAATGTAGTAGATGAGAAAATGGGTGGAGAGAATGGTGTGAGAAAAGAGAGAATGCAAGAGATAAAAGGGGGTTGACTAGATTTGGCAAGGAGAGTAGGAGAAGAATGTAGAGAATGGTGTGAGTGAGAGATGGGAAGGGAAAGGTTGCAAAATATGCACAAAATAGATTCATGAAAAGGCCCTAAAAATGTTGGAGCAAACACAATTGCAAAGTGTAAAGCCAAATTCCACACACATTACTAGTATCCTTCGTACCTATGATGAAAAAGAGAATAGGAGGGCATTTGAGAACTGGGTGGGATGGATTGGAGGCTCACTTGGGAGTGTGGCATGACAATAGGGTGTTTTAAGGGGATATGCACACAAAGAGAAGGTGAGAAAGAGATTAAAAATGAAAATACATAGAAAGGGAATGGGGGAGTGAAAAGACGGGAAAACGTGAGGAGAAAAGAAGAGCATTTCATAATGAGTCTACATCACAAGCTTGGAAACGAGTGAGCTCAAATGGATTTCTTGGTTGATATAAGTATATAGGGAGTGATATTTTCTTGTCATTTTGACTGTTGTTGCTTGGAGGATTAATCAGGCAGTTCTCTTTATCTACAACAGAAATATCTTCAAGACTAATGGACTAGAGCTAAGTATAATTCTTTTTTCATAATTACTTTAAAAAAATAGTATTGGATCTCTGAATCTCCACTTTTTCTACCAAGGATAATTAATCAAGGTTGATTCATGCTTAAGAAAAGACCATAGGTGTTATTTTTTATGAATGTGACATTATTTCATCTAGTCTCTTTTTCTTACAAGCTTCTAAGGCTTTTGTATCAAACCTCATCAAATATAATTTTCAACAAGTAAATCCTTGATACCATAGTTCTATAAGGCATGTATACATATAATTTTTCATTGCATGTTTATTCGAGATGGTAATAAGAAAGTCACTATCATGTCTCAAAACATATTGGATTATTATATTGTAGAATTTATAACATGTTGAAACAACTTAAAGTATACCATTCATGGTACAACAATTAGTTTGACATAGGATGAACTTGTCTTATGGGAAGTATGTTAACCTCTATTTTTGGAGAACTTGTATGATCTTTGTGACTATTAACATTACCAAATTTAATGGGTGTATCTCCATATGATGATCTAACAGATACATTGTTTCCACTACCTCAGGCATGACTTAGATATTGATTGAGCTTAAACAAGTCATAATTATTGTTGTATGCATTCTAATAGTTGGACAATGCACTAAATTTTACATGATGTATTTATCTTGAAGACAACAATTTTAAAGACTATGACAATGGTATATTATATTAAGTCTAAGTACAAGGTTAGTGGATGAGTTTTAAACATGAGTTCCCCATATTTGGTATCTATTTCAAAAGACATATAATGATATGGCCAGTATCATAGAATGTGGTTATATGCAATTATAAGAAGCATTTAGATACAAATTTCAAGTGCAAATATTGTCTAGTTAAGAACTAAGCTTTTACAAGGATAATAGGTTACACCATAGGATAAATGAAATTAAAAGGTTAAGAATATTATTACTACTAATATTAAGGAATATATATCCTTATATGAAGATATGATGAGCATAATATTGTCAATTATCTTGACTATGACTCAAACATTGATTATTCTTAACCCAAGTTTGTAATGATGGAATATGTCTTTCAACGTTTAAAAGGACATTATGTGGCCAAGGTGAACATTATATATATATATATATGGATGTTGATCCAATGGATATGGTGTTGTCAACCATCTAGAGTCCACTTACATATCGACTTTGCTTAGAGAAAGCTTATAACTATTGTGTTATGTCCTTTCAAGTTTAAATAATTTTGTATAGTCTTATTGAGGCATGGCATGTCTAATGTATATCGGTTTTAAAATTAATATAATCATGATGCTTGATCATATTAGTTGAATATCACTTGGATCCATATTGGGGATTCAAATGATTGTCACATTGTGAATAGATCTTGAATATTACTACCCTTACTATTAGTAAATGTATCTTAATCGAGATATTTATTCTACAGGGTTATCATCATACATGAATGTTTAAGAGGTTTCTTATTAATATAATGTAGAGGTTCAATATATCAAGAACCAACACTTGTGATATATAAGATTACTAAATTGCATTGTCGGTTATCACGTTCTAATCCTAAATAAAACCCTATGGTATAAACTATCATCAGGGCATCAAATGTTGAAGGTTATCCTTGATAGGTAATTGTAAGAGATTCTAGAATGCTTTTGTCGGATCATGAATAATAAAGGCAGTGAGGTCTAATTTGAGATCTTCAAGTCCTTAGATGGAAGTGTTATAGTTTAGGCTTATTAAATTGGGAATAGTGTTGGAATTCCCTACTTGTCATTAAGCAATATTAACTATAGGGAACAATTTAAAGGAGCCTTGTTGGAGTATGACATAGTAATTATTGAAACATTGGTAATGGGAACTTGTGTGTATGCATCCCTTGAGAGACCTTGTAAGGAGAACTACTTGTGACTTTGATCCTGTTTGGAAGTGGGTACATAGATAGTCCTTGGGTGAAGGATGCTCCTGTAACCTCAAGTCCATAGGGGGGTTTAGGGAGATAACTCTAAGGGTTGTGGTTGTTCCTAACTTGTTTGACCTTCTCTATTTAGTAGGATTTAGTTCAAGGCTGAAATGGGTATTAGATGGTTATGAATGAGTTAAGAAAACTTGACAACTTGTGTTTAATACAAAATGTGTTTTTGAATAGTAAGTTGAAGTGAATGGAATTGACTACTTTATAGTTGATATTTGATGTACATTTTGGGTAAAGGCCATATCGTGTTGGTTCTGGGTAACTCTTATGTGTTTAGATGAAATCCAACTCCATATCTAGAGGTCTTTATGTATAAACCCATAGATTTTTTGAGTTTGATATATTTATCTAGGTCACTTGATGTTATGTGAATTTTTCTCCAAGAGAAGTGAAAACTATGAAATAACCCTTTAGATGTGATGTCCACATAGTTGGGTTCTCATGCATTGCAGTTGGCACTAACCTTCTAGGTGTGTGTCAACATTATCAGAGGAGTTATTTGATGTTTCTAGTTAGCTCAAGTGGACTGGGAGATTCATTTGCCACTTTTAGATATGATTTATGACTTTTGATGTGGTCTCCAAGATTCTTGGAGGGAGCATCTATTTTAGTAAGTCACCTGGTCAGTTTTGTTTATCATTTTTCATCATTAGGATCACTCCTACGCAATTATTTTTCGATTCTGATGTATTTCAACCATTTTTGCTAATCGAGTGCAATATTGAGCTATATTTAATTAATTTTCTAAGGTTTCAATTGTAGTTAAAATATTTAATAGAGCGCCTCAATATTATAGCTCATTGGAAAGAGAACAAAAAGATTTTAATGTTGGGATGCTTAAAAATGATTTTCAATGCTAAAAATGCTTTAGAAATAAATTAAATCACTTTTCGAGGATATAAGGCTATTTTAATTAATAAAGTGATTTTATATTGTCTTTCCTAGAAAAAAGTTATAAAAGGGGGGTTTGTGAGCTCATTTGGGATTATGCATTTTTATTCTATTTTCTTTGATTGAACCCTTGTGGTTTTGGGAGATAGAACTTAGTTCATCTCAGCCTCTGGAGGATGGAAACCCTCTCAGAGAAGATCGGTTTTAGTGGTGAAATATTCCTCCCTAGCTGGTTGCGGGAGAAATCATTTAGGTTTCTCGCTTGGATTCAACTCATTGAAGGAAGTGGGGAATTGTTTGTAAATGGTAGAATCGATCACCTTCCCCATTAATTCAAATAGTTATGACTCCAATAGTGACTTCCTTGGGTGAACACAAGTTGATAAGACACAAAGATAAGGAGGTAAGACTCACTGTTACTCATTGCCTAAGTGAAATTATAAGGATTACAACTCTTGAAGTTCCTTATAATGATGACAAAATGAGGAAGATATTGCAATTGATCATTGATAGCTTTTATGGGTTAGGTGATATCAGAAATCCTTCTTTCGATAAGAGGGTTAAGGTTGTAGAATTGAATGGAAAAGGTTAGATCATGTGTTATCATGATTGATTATGATTATGATGATCTTATTCTTCACATGTTACATAATTTTCTAGACTCTATCAATGAGAACCATGAAAAATTTATTCTTGATTATATGAGAATCATTATGGCTTCAATTATTAATAAAAGTGATGTTATTTTCCAGCCTATCTTATCCTTGTTATTAGTTGTTCTGAAGCAAGAACATGTTACTTATACAATTGATTATAACTTGGAATACAATGTTTTCAAACAATGTGAGGGGAAGCTAAAACCTTACTTGTTTAATGAAGATCAAGTGGAAGAGGAGGGGATCAAATCATAAGTGGTTGATGATGAGAATTCCTTACCTCATGATGGATATTTCACAGAACCCCAATATGACTCCTTAGAAGTGCATGCATCTATACATGTTGAGGATGTGTGCAATGAGATTGACAAAACGGCAACCTTTAATACACACTTAGAGTTGTCCCATGAGATTGATAACACTAGTGCATATGATGGTCATGTTGATAGCATATATGACAATGTTCTCCAATCAGCTAATAATGATGATTCTACATCTTATCCTAATGATGATGCTTATGATGATCCAAGGGTGTTAGCACCTAATCATGATGAAGAATTGATGTTGGATAAATATCCTTTTAATGTTGTTCTAACTTCTCAAAATTTATGCATGAAGGATGACAAAGAGGAAGCTGATTTTGGGAAGCATGGTTGTGAATATAGATAAAAAAAAATGTATGAAGATGATAGGCCCCATGCATCCCATACTTTGGCAAGGAAATTAAAGGTCAATGAAGACATGATTAGTTTATCCCTATTCCATTTTTATGATACTCATAAGTTGATGGTATATTATTGTTGGAGGGCTCTATGGAAACACAAGAACTTTGAAGATGAACTACCTCTTGTAGACTTACAAGTTCTCAAAGAAGCCTTGGGGGTAATGAAATCAAATTACTTACACCTACTTTCAGATAGAGATCATCTTCTCATGCTTGATGAGATATATTTTGATGCACTAAGAGGGAAAGAAGAGAAAGTTGATAAGCTTACCTATGAGCTTAAGGTTACCATAGATTTCCTGAAGAGCACTCAAATGGCCATTCAAGAATCAGAAATTCAAGTTGATGAGCTTCATTTAGAGTTGACCTTGGCACATTCTTCATCAACTACAAAAGAAACTCAGACATCTATGGAAGCCACATCCAACGTATAACAACCCTATATGAATAGTGTGAAGACTAGACAAAGAGATGAATTTGAGGGACCCTATTGTGAAGTCTTAAGGATGGAAGGAACATGCACACATGGATATAACTTGCATCCATGAGGTAGAAATTATGACAAATGTTATACATGATTTTAGTGGGACACATCCACTAGATCAGCACTTGATATCGAGCATAAAACAATGAAGAAAGAAATGTTTAGGGACCTTGAAGACACTACACAAAGACATGAGGTAGGGTATGATTTTCTATTTTGCAGCAACAATCTGTTACCTTTACATAATCATGAGATGACAACCATAATGCATGAGGATGATAGTGGTACTCAATATTTGAAGGAAGAGCCTCTTACGATGGTCAAGTATGAGGAGCACTTAGATTTGCATGGATATGAGGAGAGGTATTATTTATAAATTTATGTTTGTACACATAGTTTGTATCATGGGGATCATGAGTCACCTCCTTTGGAGAGACCATTGAAGGCTCAAGTCATGGTTATGAATGAGATAGTTGAGTACACACCTTGTGGACTAGCCAACAATGATATGGATGCATGTGTTGATGGAGACATTTGTGATTTAGATCTGGTTGGGAATTTAGCCATCCTTGAGGAGCTCAAGGAGTCTACTTGTGTTGAATATTCCTTGGTGGAGTATGAGAGTGCCCTAATTTTAGAACCGGTGACACATGTCATGGAGACATTTAATGGTGATTGGTATGTACTTGGAGGTGTGGAGTTTTAACTGGTCTATGATCCAAGATATGAAGACCATGTCATAGAGGTACTTGAATTTGAGTGGCATATGCTTGATTTTTAGATGGACTAAGATATATGGTATGAAGATGAGCATGAGGGTAGAAGTATTCTAGCTCTAACCCATTGGTTTTTAACTCAGAAATTGTTGATTGATGGTTGTCCTACCTTGTTGGAAAGGAATTTTTCATGGTATACCTTAAGGAAAACAATTGTTTGGATGGATTAAAGAGGTTGTGATCACTTTAGTGTTGGTGGTTGGCATGATGATGAGATCCCATCATCATATGACATTAGAGGTACCTTTCACACCATCATAGGTATGATTTTCAATTTGTTTGGTGTTGTTCTAATTTAAATTAGCATCCTAGTAGGGGTTGGTATGTTTTTCTATGCACCTGTGATGGGAATCTTTCACATCTATATAAGATCATTTAGAGTGGGACATATAGTTGATGATAGTGACACTATGAAAAACATCCATCTCTTCATTTTCAATGGGTGTGATGTTGTGATGATTTGGGATCCAGGGATTGGTATAATTGGTCCACTACTCTACAAGGATCATGGTGAGTTGCTTCACAACTCTTGGTGTGGTAATGATTATATCAAAGTGGCATAATGGAAGTCAATAGGTATTGGGAATGGTGGACTTCCAATTTCGCTATAGGATTTGGGAATTTATATGATTGGTAGATTGCTTCACATTATAATAGTGATTGACAGAGTTGTTAGGCTCAGTCATATCAAGTTGACACAATAGAGATATGGTGGAGCATCCTACAAGTTCATTTGGGATCCTAGTATTTGGTCATGGTATTCAGGTACAAAATTACTTGGGGAAAAGCAATCTCTGAGAAGGGAGGACTATGATGTCCTCATTTTTGGGTTCTCATGCATTGTAGTTAGCACTGAACTTCTAGGTGTGTGTCAACATTATCAAAGGAGTTATTTAATGTTTCTAGTGAGCTCAAGTGGACTAGGAGATTCAATTGCCACTTTTAGATATAATTTTTAGCTTCTAGTGTGATCTCCAAGATTCTTGGAGGGAGCAGCTACTTTTAGTAAGTCACCTGGTCGAGTCTGTTTATCATATTTCATCATCAAAATCACTTTTGTGCAGTCAGATTTTGATTTTGATGTATTTTGGACATTTTTGCTAATCAGGTATAATATTGAGCTATATTTAATTATTTTTTCTAAGGTTGTCATTTTAATTAAAATACTTAAAATGACGCCTCAATATTATAACTCATTGGAAAGAGAACAAAAATATTTAAATGTTGGGACACTTAAAAATGACTTTTAGTGCCAAAAATATTTTAAAAATAAAATAAATCACCTTTCAAGGATATAAGGCTATTTTAATTAATAAAGTGATTTTATATTGTGTTTCTCGAAAAAAGTTATAAAAAGGGGCTTTGTGAGGTCATTTGGGATTATGCATTTTTATACTATTTTCTCTGGTTGAATCCTTGTGGTTTTTGGAGATCAAACTTGGTTCATCTCAACCTTTGGAGGATGGAAACCCTCTTAGAAAAGATCAAATTCAATGGTGAAAGATTCCTCCCTAGTTGGTTGCAACATAAATCATTCAGATTTCTCGCTTGGATTCAAACGATTAGAGTTTTGAGGAAATTTGTGAAGTCTTTTGAAAAGATAAATTTTAGGTTTGTGGTTATATTTGAAGATTTTACTAGTTTGTCAGAAAAATATTGGATATCATTTCACATTCTTCTTGTTGGGTGATTTATTACTCATTCATTAAATGATTTGATATATATTCTAGAAGACTATTGTTTTTATTGTTGCTATTAGTAGTTTTTTAATCATGGGGTTTCATAACTCTATTCATGGATGTATTGGGCACATTTAGAGCCACTTGTGTGGTAACATTTACTTTGTTGTTGTTGTTGTGGAAGCTGGGTATTGTCATATATCCATTTGAAGTGAATATTTGTGTATCTCCTCTTGTGGGAACTTTTCTTGGTTGTATAGTTGAACATGAGAAGATCTGGAAGGGGTTTTTGAGGTTTATTGATGTTGTTGTGTAATGATTAAATAACTACAACTTCATTTGCAAATTGTATATGTTTTTCCTAAGCATGTTTATTTATCATAATAGTCTGGTATTTGCAATAAAGGTCAGTTCCTTTATATTTTTGTTCTTATCTACAATTAATATTATTATTCTCAGTTTGTGGGCCAATGGTTATTTAGTTTATATGCATTTCCCTATAATTTTTGAGCAATATTTGCATCACAAAGATATACTATTCAAACGTAAATCTAAAACCGTTCACAAAATCACCATCAAGCAAACTATATGACAAATTACACAATGGAAAAAGTGAGAAAATTGGGCATAATCTATAGGGGATTTTACATTAAAATTAAAAGGGAGATATAAAAACAAAGGATATTGTGATCCTTTGGCTAAAAAAGAGATTAATAAAGAACATGCATAAAAATTATTTTTCAAAAAGGGAGAAATAATTATATTTATTAAATAATATCTAAAGGCATCCTTTGTGAAAGGGTGTGATGGTTTGGAAACCACCCCTTGAGGCTTATATAAAGAATTTATGTGAAAATTGGAAATGAATGGAGAACATTCAAGGAAGAAAAAAGTGGTTTGGTGAGCTATGGGTATTGGAGAAGAGGGCACATAGAGTGTGTCCAACCAAGGGTACATAGTACACTTGAGATTGTCCTGGTCAAGGCTATTATGCATGTTGAGTAGTTATTATGAAGCATGTGGTATACATGTTGAGCAATTAATCTGGAGCATGTTGTATACATGTTGAGTAATTACTTTGGAGCATGTTGTATACGTGTTGAGCAATTACTCTGGAGCATGGTGTGCACTTATGTTGAGCATTGTTCTATTGAACCAACACTTGTGTAGAGTGCAATAGAGTACTATGTTTTGAAAGGAACTATTTCCTCCTAGATTGCTCCATAGCGAGAGCCAATACCATTGATATCTTCCTAGGGTGAGAATGACCTTTCCAACACCTATGATTCAAATATGTACTAAACTCAATTCCAAGATATATTTAATTATAAATGAGACGGAGTTGATTTAATTGAAATCTTTAATGATGCTATTTCCTCTCTTTAATCATATTTATATTGTTGAATGCTAATTTATGTATTGTTAATGGTGTTTCAATACACTTAAATGTTAAACTAGATAACACTGATTAATTAGCATTTTTTGTGCATTTGTATCTAATTTATAGAAATAATGTATAATCTTAAACTCAATTAATAACATTAGTAAATCCAATACCAAATATATATGTTAAAATTTATCTAATTTAATGCTTGGGAAAAAGTAATGTTACATTTGGTATTAGAGCCAAATCATGGGTTAGAACTAATTATACAATACAAGAGTTAGATTACATAAATATTAAAAACAAACAAATTTTGAAGGCGATACATTCATTCACACATAACACACTTGCATACTATTTTTACTCTAAACTCTTTCTTGTACATTCTTATACATATACTCTATACCTTCCATATAGGTTAATTCATTTTTATACCATTGTATCCTATTAACTTCTACCATACTATATCATATCATCTTCTATCATCTTGCATCATCTTACATTATTCTATATTTTTGAATACATCTATCATATCTTAATAGTCTAACAACTCAAAATACATATCCCTACGACATGTCTTTTATTAATGAAATGCCTTCTCATTATAAATTGGGCCTCATAGAAATTAGGCCCTATTATAAAACTATATTGTCCCAAGGAATAATTAAGGTTGTATGGTGCAATTTCTTTGTTTAATTTAATTAGCATGCAACATCTACATATTTCCTCAATGAAATTAGTTTTTCCATTAAATTATAAATTTTTACTCATAGAAATAAGAGAAGTTACACAATGGATTAGATCTATGCAATTCTAGATAGTTGAACATCTAACTTATGTTATCAACTCTACTTCAGACTAAAATATTATAAATGTGAATCCATAATGATAAATATCCTTAGAAATAATAATGGGCATGCATATTTTTAGTTCGAGGTGTAAATGTATATGTAAACTTCATAAATTTTTGTGTGAACTTGGTATAATGAAATTGTAAGTCTTTTTGAAATAGTCCTAAGATATGAAAATATATATCTTGAAACATCAAAAATTGCTGACTTAAAAAATAAGACAACTCAATAGTCAATGTATATATTGTGTGATTTGCATTGCTTATTAGAGCTGAAGCTCCATTGTATAGTATTTGGTTAATTGGAGAAGGCAACTTCTCATTTACAACTTATTCATTATTTATGAATCTAGTTTAAGATACACATCAATAAGACATGTTTCAAAGCAAAAACCATTGCTAGCCTTTTTCACACCTGTGTCAAAATAGAAATTTTGGATTAAAGCTAGGCATACAAATTGTCTCTTCCCTACTCACCTAGTGTAAAATAAAGCATTAGTCAGCCTTGGAGAATAGTGCAGTTGTGTAGAAAGTTAATAATATTAAATATAGCTTTGGTACTCATTCTTTTGGGATTGAAAGAGCATAATAATAACATTTTTATTTTAAAAAAATATAGGACAACTGACATCAATAGAACATTTGAGAAGAAAAAAAATGGAAATGAAATATGGATATTTTTATTTTGGAAATAAAAGGTTGTGCAATAATTTTATAGGCATCTCTTTCGTCACTTAAGATGTTTAAAAAGTGCATCAAATAGATGCTACTAAGGAAGGATAGTAGCAAGAATTTGTTAGTACTAGTTAATCTAATTATTTATTTATTTTTTCAAAGTTTCAACTTATTTTTTACAGTTTGAAGTCATCATGATGAATCAAAGACAAATACAAATAGACATTTTAGTCTTTTAGATAAAGACACTAGTGACCCATCACAAATACTTTCTATTGAATGAACATTAAGTTTGTTTAAAATATATTGGGAATCATATCTTTGGCCATTAAAATTGTGTAGAGGTGTTGTCGTCTTATCACATATACCTATGAAATAAATAAATTATTACATAGTTAAATTTCACGAGTTTCTTATAATAGATGTAGCCATCAAAAAATATAAAAGGATATACCTATTAGTACATAAATTTTTGTGTCCATCTTCCATTCAAAATCCATGAGCAACATTATTTAACTTGAACTTTTTTTAATATTTTCTTGAAAGTTCCTATATTCTACTTTTCATAGAAATTTTTTTTTCTCCATATCCTACAATCGTTACAATGCATGAAAATGCATACATAGAGGTACTTTGTAAAAATCTCACATATATTTTCTATGCTTCCACATTTTACATACATGTCTACTAGGGTAGTAGCAACTACAATATTTGACACAATTCTTTGTTCATATAATGTTCTATTGCTTCCATTATGACAAAGGATGAGAGTACACTAATGAATGTAATTTGATCAATTTGAAGATTTTTTTGTTGTATATGATGAAAATAGTGTGACTATCTCATGAGATTTATTCTTTCTTCTATCAAGAAACCAATGATCTAGTAAACTATGCTCTTGTGTGAACTAATTCACTTCTAACTTTAATATTGAAAGAAATGAGAAAATTATTCATCCAAGGGTTTTCTTCTCCTAAGCCAATCATATTGCTCAAAGTGGCTTTACAATTATGATTAAAGATCAGATACATCAATATTAGGCATTACATATGTCTTAGAAAAATTTGATACAAATCAAGGTGCACCCGAATTTGTTACTTTTTTTTTTAATTCACAAATTTGTAAATTAATTTATACATCACAAGATCTCAACCGCTTTAGAAGTATTGCATTCAAATTTGTTCCTATTTCTATACAAGGATTATTTTTCTAAATAGAGTTCTTGAAATAGTATTTTAAATAGAGTATGACACCCCTGAGAGCATATAACCACTTTGGTATATGTGTATGCAAAATTTAGAAAAATAGACTAAGTATGAAGTGTTTAATAGAATTTCTTGAAGGAATGTGGTCTCCCAAATCATATTATTGGTGTGGATTATGATCAAAACAGTCACTTGGAGACAATGTAACTGAATTATGAACAAGTCTTTTAAAAGAGAACTTCCTATCTTTAGGTCACAACCTAAATAAAATAAAAATAGAAATTTATGAACATAGGGGTGATATAAAGAATATTACGTTCAGATCATAGTTTCAAAACCATCAATATTTTTTTGGCAACAAGACTATATAATGAAGGTTTGTTTCAATTATAGTTGAGCTTTGTCTTTGAAGGGATATAGGTTATCACATGAAGTTATATTAGAATATTTGAGGGTATATCATAGCTAGTTAAGTTTGAGGAGATTAATCAAAAAAATATACTCTCATCCAATGCACATGAACTCATTGACAAATGCAAGTAGCCCATAAAGATGACTAAAACATGCCCATAAAATGATTTGACATATTATCTTGAAAACTTATAGCTAATGTACCTAGATTTGTTACTTAAGTCTAACACAGGTTACATCGTGGTCCTATAGTTTCGATAGTTCTTAGAATGGCATAGTAGAAGAGTGGTGGGTCATAACCCATGGGTCCTAAATCAATTTTTAAAATTGGTAAAATATTAAGGTATTAGAATACATTGGTTAAAATAATACAATATATTACAAGAGAAGGAACTAAAATGTTTCTCCTAGTCTTAGACATGGGTACATGTCAAATTTTTACAAGGGGAGAAACCACTTCTAAATTTTTAAAAATACTCATTACACTTTCATGATGCAGAAATAACTATATATAGTTATGCCATATATGTGGGTTAGATTGACCAAATATATTAAAATTTTCATTTAATGATGTCCAACTGAAGATTCTATAATTACAACAATATTTTGATATTGGTGTCATAGTAAAATTGATAAATATTGGACTAAATATGTAAATGAAAATGGGAAGCCCACTAAAATATTTCTATATATGGTCTCTTGGGATCACTACTATAGAACTTTCTTGTGGCGAACCTCCTTACATGAAGAAATATATAAAGAACAATTTTTTTGAATGAGTCCCATCTCATGGAACATGGACCTTGATGTATCAACAAGATTAAGAAATAATAAGGGATTGGTTAGCTATAGATGCTAGGTGCATTCTACTTAATATAGTTTTTATTCTAGGTGGGTGTACTCTAGTTAAACTAAATGAAGGATTAGTTCTAATGTGTCTCTATGAAGTGCTCTATGCATGTTAATAATTTACTATTGTTATATTCATGTTAAGATGCCTAGAAATATTACCATGTTTTATCCTATTGTACTTTGTTATTGAACTTGATCAACCCAATAACTTTGTACATGTGTCTTATAAAGTATTGTAAATAAAAGGATACAAACTCTTTTTAGGGTAATTTATCCTTGTTTCAATTCAATTATACTTGACGTATAGGAAAAGAGGATACTTATGTAGCTCGAAATGCATGATATCATCTTAGAATATATTTTGAATTCTTGAGTATATAGATTATATGTACAGTTCAACGATGAGTGATCACATAGTATGGGATATGCATGTCATCCACTAGGTAAATTTTATGTCTACACATGATAATAAATTTGTAATTTAATGATGAAGTTATATCTATGTTAAATAAAATGGGTTACATGAGAGAAATTTGATAAAGTTGAAATATATGTGATTAAACATATAGAATAACATTAGTTTATTTGATTCTAAATTCATGATATTTATGTATGTATAGTTCTTGTCATCCGAGAAATGATTAAAAGAAGAAAATTATGTAGATGAAGTATGTATATATATCTATATATATATAAATATATATATTGAGGACAACAACAAATTTACAATGGGAGAAATGTTATGTGACCTTTTCTCCAAGAGAAGAGGAAACTATGAAATAACCCTTTAGAATTAAAAAGGAGATAGAAAAATAAAGGATATTATGATCCTTTGGTTAAAAAGATTATAAAGATGCATGAAAACTCTTTTAAAAAAAGGAGAAATAATTATATTTATTAAATAATAATTAAAGGCATCATTTTGTGAAAGGGTGTGATGATTTGGAAACCACCCCTTAAGGCTTAGAAAAAAATAAATGTGAGACTTGGAAAGGTATGAAGAACTTTCAAGGAAAAAGAAAGTGGTTTGGTGAGCTATGGGCATTGGAGAAGGGGGCACATAGAGTGTGTCCAACTTGGGGTAAAGATTACACTTGGGATTGTCATAGCCAGGGCTGTTATGCATGTTGAGTAGTTATTATGAATGACGTGGTAAAAATGTTGACCAATTACTCTGGAGCATGTTGTATACATGTTGAATAATTACTCTAAAGCATGGTGTGCACTTGTGTTGAGCATTGTTCTATTGAACCAAAACTTATGTAGAGCACAATAGAGAGTTGTGTTTCGAAAGAAACTATTTCCTCTTAGATTTCTCTATAGTGAGAGCCAATACCACTGATATCTTCCTAGGGTGAGAATGACCTTTCCAAGACCTATGATTCAAATAAGTGTTAAACTCAATTCCAAGATATATTTAATTATAAATGAGATGGAGTTGATTTAATTAAAATATTTAATGACGTTATTTCCTCTCTTTTAATCATATTTATATTGTTGAATGCCAATTTATGTATTGTTGATGCTTTTTTAATGTGCTTAAATCTTAAACTAGATAACAAAGATTAATTAGCATTTTTTATGCATTTTTATCTTTAAGGATGGAGATATAATTTGATATGATTTTTTGGTGAATGAAGTAGTTTTTTAGCAGCATCAACAGGCGATCACCTTCTCAAGGTTCTTCTAGCTATCTGAAATATATCATATGGATTTTTTTTAGAAGATGGTGGGCAATTTAGTCGCCTCATTGTATTCTCCAACATTTTGTGTTATTTCTACCATTTATGGCATCACTTGAAATTATTAAAATTTAATATAATATAATATATCAGCATTATACCTTTTACCTATAAAAAAATAACATTAGTAAATCCACTGCCAAATATACATGTTTAAATTATCCAATTTAATACTTGGGAAAAAGTAGTGTTACACTTGACTAGTATTGTAAATCATATTATGTATGACCCGTCCAAGTGTGAACCTCTAGGATATTTGAGTAGTGATGGACAAACATTGGACTATGCCAATGATTGATGTCTAGGCTATTGCTAGGGATTAGTTGATATTCACTTGGTTCATGGGGAAGGTTGCAAGGTTCCCTAGTTATGATATGGTAATAATTAGCAAGTTTTCATTAGACTGTGCCAATGGTGGATTCCTAGAGCTACTATTGTATCTTTTGGTTTAGTCAGCATTCACCTAGTTCATAGAGGTGGATTGCTAGGGGCTATCCAAGATTCGATATGGTAACGGTTGCATGGGTAGTTACCCTACTGTGCGGGGAATAGTAACCAAAGCTAATTGTTGTATCAAGAGAGTTCACTGGAAATCACCTATAGCACAAGGGTGATCAACTCCAAGTGCTATAGGGGATTGTGAAGAAGATAGCTGACAATATTAATAAGGTCACAAGGTGGTATACGTTGGAAGCTACTTCTTCCTAGGTGGACATACTTATTGCCATTGTCCTATAGGAGATTGAAGTTGGAATCAACTGGGATGGATAGGTTCACTTCTTGTGGAAAGCTTTGGGATGGAGGATGGACCCCCAATGTAGTATGGGATGCACCGAATCCCCTTCTTGGTTGTTAGATGGTATACTTGGATTTGTTGGGTTGAGGACGAACCCCTAAAGTAGTATGGGATACACCAAATCCTCTTCTTAGTTGTTTGATGGTGCAAAAGACCAAAGAAAAGGATGGACCCATAGTGTAGTGTGCAATGCACTGATATCCTTTTCTATCTATGATGCACAAAGGGAAAGTGTTAGTTACCCAATTACGTGGATGTGAGCTAGTCATTATGGTATATGTGATGTGTATGAGCCAGTCACTATTGTACTTGTGATGTACTTATGAGCTAGCCACCATTGTACTTTTGATGTGTGTATGAGCCGGTCACTAATGTACTTGTGATGTGTATGAGATGTACATTATTGTATTGTGATGTGCATACGAATTGGTCATGGTTGTACTTGTTATGTGTATGAGAAAGTCACCTTATGTATGTGATGTATGCTTGAGATAGTCACTCTATGTGTAATCTTTGGATTACGATATGTATAACCCCTATATATTTGTGTATGTTTGTACACTAATGATTGGTAATATTTGGTATGGATCCAACACTTGATAGGAAAATATTATCATTCTATATAATTGGATTGTTTGTTGCTATATTTGATAAATTAAATACATGAATTATTAATAGAGATGATAATGCATGTGTAAAATATATCTTTATTCGCTCATGAAATTATTATAGAAGAAGACCAAGGATGGTTAGCCATGGATTAGAGTCGATCTGACTAGATATTACTACTCTCCTTGACAATACATATGTATTTAAAGGACCTGACAGTTGCTAAGAAGGACATAATCACCAACCAACTGATGCTTATAACTACCCACAACCAACAACCAATTAATACAAAAAATTAATTCATAGTCGATTAGCCAATATTACTGAAGCATAATAATAGGCATTGTACACCGACTACATGGACTAAGTTGATAAGTTATGCTTAATGAATATAGTCCTAGTTTAAATGTAAGATTAGATATCTCATGTAAGGGGAGAGAATGGACTCCCTCTAACTTTGGTGGGTGAACTACAAAGCCTCCGATTTCCCATGAGGGGATATGTAGGTAGGGTCACCATGAACCATCGAGGTTTAGGTTTGGGTCTAGGGATGACCCTAACCATAGGAGCTTAGCACTTTTGAGTGTAAGCATATAAGTGGAGATGTTGATTTTTTTTCATCATAATGAATGAAGAACTTTGGAATCAACATTTCAAATTTATATGAAAGATGCATGGTCAATTAAGTTGGTAATTGATGCTAATTTAACTTTTAAAAAAAATGTACTAGCCAAAGGGTGGATTTTACACATAAATGCCTATTAAATTGGCATAAATCAATGAATATGAATACAAAGAGCTCTCACTTCACAATGTAGAAGCCAAAAGGTTTTCTACTTTTGCATTGTGTGAACCCTACTCTATGCCTTTGTTCTCTTCATGTCATAGTATTTGTCTTACTTATTGCTTTCCTAGGTATGTCATAGGGGTTTGTTTGTATCTATTGGTAGATTTAAGATTGCTTTATTTATTTTTTCTGGTCTTAACTCTTTGGTGTGTGGTGGTCTACTAAATCCCTATTGGAGCCAGTGTTTCCTTGAGCCCTTGTCAAGTTGGGTACGACCCCTCCTTAGGCTTGGACCCCCACCAAGTCACCGTTTTATATTAGGAGTCCTTGTTCTCTCTTGTCTTCCTTGAAGAAGTAATAAATTTTGTGGGTGCATTAATTGGAAATGACATCACTTCAAGGAAGGAGGACAAAGAAGATACTTGTGTGGCATCTCTCGATGAAGTTGTAGTTAATGTAGCTAGAATTAAAAAAGCAATGCAATTCAAACCAAATGTTTTTCCTTCATATAAAGAGGTTTTAAGGGGTGGTTCAACCCTGGTTCTTGCTTCTACATCCTTCTCGATGGTCAGGTAGGGATTGGGAGGTGGACAATGCAATGGAGGTGACAATGACCTCAAAGGAGCTAGACTCAAAGAAGGAAAAATTGGTGTCTTATTTTTCTCTTGGAGTTCTCACTATCGCACCTAGCTATGATATGTTATAAGCATTTGCATACCTTGGAATTTATCCTACTCTAGTGTGCAAAATAACTCAAAATATGAATGATAAAAGACCAAGGACACCTCAAGATTAGCCAAAAGAGAGTGACAAAACAATAAGGAAAATAGATAACACAAGACACAAATGGTTTTACCTTCCTTGTTGTTGATATCCCTTTGATTGGCCCTTGCTTAGAATGGAATATGTGCTCCTTGATGGCTCTTGATGTGGCTAAAATGGAGGATCTTACTATGTGCTTGGATGTAAATGCAAGTGAGTGTAATTGAAAATTGGATGAGTGCACAAAATGGCAGCATGTAGTTGCAAAAAGACTAAGTGTTCCTAAATGCCCTTGAGGAGGGGGTAATTATAGAGGATCTTGAATTCTCTAGAGAATTGAATGGTCAAGATTGATCCAACAAGATCAAGATGAAGGGCTATGGTGGGTTGAGAACCCGCAAGCCCTCACATCTTGACATGTGGAGGGTGAAGTGGCCAAGGGGATATGAGATGTAGATGAGGTGTCAAAAAGGTACATGAGGTGGAGGAAGGACAAGTACCTTCCAAGCACCTTGGGGAGTGAGAGGATCTTGGGTGAATAAAAGTGAATTAAAAATTCACAATGATTGGAAGAATCTGGTGGATAAGACAATGTTCCCAAAAGGTGGGAGTTTGTCACATGTGACTTGATGTGACAAGTCAAAGCTTCTAGAAGATGCATGGGAAAAGGGGATTCTAGGAATAAAATGTGAATTAAAAATTCACATGGGGAAGAGAGGAGCCTAGGGTGAATAAAAAGGAATTAAAAATTCCTTGGGAGATGGGGAGAGTTGACCAAGATACTAATTAGGTTTAACTAATTAGTAACTAGAGGATAATTAGGGGTTAATTAGGATTAAAAGCCAACTTGCAAAAGTTGGAGGATGTGACACATCCTAATCAAGGATTAGGCATGTGCACATCCTTAATGAAGAGCTTAGGAAATGGATTAGGATTAGATGAAAAAGACATGTGAGGGATTAAATAAATGTAATATTTATTTAATTTATTTAATGAAAAGGGGATTAAGGAGGGTAAGGTATTTAATTATTAATTAAATACCTTAGGGATTCGACAGAGTTAAGGATATTAATTAAATAATAGTAATATTACTTAATTAACTCGGATAAGAGGATGTTTAGACGAAAAGTGATAAATTTGGATAAATTAAGTGTCCAAATTTGGATGTCTACAACATTAAAAGAAGAAGAGGAAATATTGAGTAGCACCACTATTTTTCTAGTGTTTTTAGATACTAATATTCTTCCCTTGAGAAAGTTTTTTGATGAATGGTTAGGGAAAGTTTGGGGAAAAACGTTGGGGTTGTATGTTACATTTTGAAGAATGATTCAAAAGGGGTTGTTTATGATCTTTTTAAAGAATCATAACATTCAAGAAATAATGCTCAAAAAAGAGTATTGGAATATTGGTCAGTCGGTCTTAAGAGCTCTACCTTGGGCTCTAGAGGCTAAGTTTTTTTTTTTTGAATTTCTCAGCTCCAAGGTGGTTGGAGTTAATTAATATCACTCCCAAACTATGGAAATTCATTCCACATTTGTTAAAATCAATTGGAGAAGTTATCCAAATGGAATTGATTCAAGGGTTATTTACCCCCCATTTGAATTTTATGGTTTTAATTTCTCTTCAACCTAGTATTGATATCCTTGAACAAATTGATATTCTTGAACAAATTGATATTCAATTGACAAGCTATGTTGCATCCTATGAGATTAAACCTCTTGGGAACCTCAATGCCTATTTTTTGTGTAAAATGAATGGGAACCTTTGCAAAGATTGCCCTAGAATTTCCAAGAAAATTGAAGGCTTTCCTAACAAAAATTTGAACCCTAGCCTTTTGGTGCTCTATAGATATGGCTGGAGGAAAACAAAATATGGAGTCTTCCTCGACAAAAACTAGTGTGGTTAATTCTTTGGACAAAAACTTGGTTGAAGGAAAAAATACTTCTCCAAGTGAGACTATTGATTTTGGATCCAAAATATTTCTAGTAGAAAATTATGAGTATTTGGTAATACCAACAAAAAATGTGTCAGCCAATGGTTTTGTACCTCCTACTAAACCTATAATTATTAAAAATGCTCAACAATTGACATTATAAAAATTTAGAGCTAGGGGGAAATAATCTTCTTGAGCCTTCCCAAATGGCGTCCAAAAGAATTGGAGCCATGGATTTGATGCCTAAAGAGAAGGTCTAGAGTCTTGTTGAAATAAGTAGTTGAAATTAGTGGAAAACCCCCTATTTGTTAAGGAAGACATGATGTTAGAAGATAAGTCCCCAAGTGAAGAAACTAAGAAAATAAAGAAATCTAATAAAGAAGGTTGTGTAAACAAGAGTTCCAAAAAAGGAAAAGAATAAAAGATTCCTAATTGTTTTGACACATTATATAAAAATCATAAATATGGTGCCACTCCCTCTCTTGGTAAATGAGTCTGCATTGTTTTAATTGGAATTTTCATGGGTTAGAGTTGACTGATAGAAGGATATTGTTTAGAGATTTTTTAGAATCAATGATAATATGGACTTGTTATGTCTATAAGAAATTAAATTTATATGGTTACAACTTGAGCATGTTCTAAAATTTGTCTGAAGAGCATAGCATTTTCAACCAACCATGAAAAAATAAAAGGGGGTGTTGCAATTTGGATTAAGGAAACCTAGTCTAATTATATAGTTGATCATGGAATCTCTCCTTGTAATAGAGTTGTCTTGATCTCTTTGTGCATGGAAGGAAATGTCTTTGGAGTGTGTTTGGTCTATGCTCCAAATGAGTATAAATATGGATACCAATTATGGAATTGACTAGCTCAAGATCTTCCAAAAATTCCATGGATCTTGATGGGGGACTTGTTGAATGCACAAGACAATTGAGAGGGGGGGTGAATCAATTGCATCTTAAAATTTCAAAACACTCACAAAAATTTAGATCAACATTAATCCAATTAACCCTTAATTTGTTAAAGTGATTTATCATGAAAGAAAATAACATAAACTGAATCAAATCAACACCATGCACAAAGAAACACCATATTTACATGGATAACCCAAGATGGGAAAAACCACAGTGAGGATTAATTCACAATATAAAGTAATATCAACATTGAATACAATAGGGCTCACTATTAGAGGGATCATTGCCCAAAAGAAAGAAAGGCTCATTGCCAGAATAGAAAAGAAGATAGAGACGAGTGTTACAAGGAGAAATACATCTTAATGCAATGGAGAAATCCACCACAACATCACCAAGACCTTCACAATCTTTCTAAAGAATTGTAAGCACCTTCTGCTCACTACATTTAGTAATCTAACACATGAAAAACCACACTGCACTTCACAAATTTGCACCCTACAACTTTGCACTTCACATAATTCACATCTATCTTATCATTCCTCAATAACTCAATTCATATTTATATCATCTTATCTTGAAATAATGGATGCTAAATCATCCAATGAAGTTGCGCACACTTCAAAGGATCTTGCCAAGAGAAATTCAGCCACACAGAAAGTGTTGCAACTAAGGGCATGAAAATGGAGATTGTTATTGATCTAGAATATTAGATGACTACAAATGTACAAATGACATGAATATATAGGAATGAGAGAGATGCAAGATGCAATAAGATGTTGCCATGTGTCATGATCTAACAACATGTGAACCCTACCTAGGAAATGATAAAAGATTGAGATAAGTTCTAGAAGGACAACTCATCTTCTAGAAGGAATCTTATCTCCTACAAACATGGAAAGGGAAATTACCCTATTATTAATGATTTATCTAATAATGCAACCTAGAACTTAATTAATTAAATGCAAGACCTAAGTTAACTTATGCTAGTGTAATAAATAATTAATCACACTAACATCTTCAACCTTAAACACATTCTCGAAGTTTGGCTATTCACCTCAACCCTACAAATTCAAATTAGGTCAACACCAAAACATTCCCATGGTGGAAAGGAATGATTACAGATCACAACACACCTTAGCTAGGACCTAAATCCACTCATACATGTCATGCAACACTTCCACAAATATCAATAAAAAATTTCAAGTAGTGAAAACACCCAAGGTCAGTCAAAATTTTGTTAACACCATTGATAGTTAAATACACACTTCCTCAAATCCAACGACAACTCACAGATACCACATAACACTTGAACACGATCTAGAATATTCCACAAAAAACCTTGAAATTCAAAAAGTTCCTATGCAACAACTTTCACTTGAAGAATGTACACACCTAGTACACTCAAACAACTTCAATAGAAGAAATATACAAACACTATCATCACCCTTCCAAGTCTGCAATACCTGAAACCACCCTACAAAGAAATATAGAGAAAGAACATTTCTCTCATACACCTTTGAAATATACAATTCACACACTTGTGAACACACATTCCTTTGCACAACAATCCAACACACCAAATTCTAGATGCAACACCTTTAAACACATCTAATCAACATATCCAAACTACACAAGAAGATGTTCAACCCAAAATAACTGTAGAGCAAAACCAGAACACTACTCTACAACACAGAACACCACTACAACACACTATTTCCTCTTTTATTCAATTTTCTCAAAAGCACTTGGAAACCAAGCACTAGAGAAACATCCTCAATATCTTCAACACTTCCTCATCACCATAAAACCAACCGCAACATAGAAACTCAACCATACATCCATAAATAGAATTTTATCAAAGAAACACTAGAGTTTGACACCATTAGCTTACTAATGACAACATAATGCAACTAATCAAAGCATCATCATAGACAACAACAACTCAATACCAACTTCTTCTCACACTTTTGCAACAATTTCTTTCCCATATAGTTGAAACCAATGACAATATCAAATCCTTTTGACATTAATGACAACACCAACTATTCATACTTGCGACAATCTCCCCCTTTGTCATTGATGGGAACACATGATGTGAAAAAATATCAACAACAAACACAATAGATCTGATCCTCAATACTCTGCTTCATAACAACTCATTATCTCTTTTACTTTAATTAACTCATTACTCTCTCTCCCTTTAACACATTTCTTTTTCACATTGCTCCCCCCCCTTAGATCCTTTTCACACTACTCTCTCCCCCTTTCACATCAATGACAAAGGACAAAGTATTTACATAATTCATTCTCCCTTTGAAATTAATCATACTATTTACCATTTTTGTACAACTTCCTTTTATTTATTGCTCTGCATATTCCCCCTTAGGAGAACACACCAAACTACCTCAATCCTGCACAATGATAACACTCACTCATTTTGATTGCAACAATCAATAATGCCACTACCTACTCCCCCTGAGAGGTAGCCACCAACATCAATCCAAACCAAATAATGAATCTTGAGATCCATTGGACTAATGTATCTCCTTATGCATCTAATTCAAATAAGGAGGGGAAATAACACCCAAATTCTCTTGAAGATACTCAAAAGTATCCTTAGGAAGAGCCTTAGTGAATATGTCAGCAACCGTATCCTTTGTAGGCACATATTCAAGCTTAACTTCATTCTCTACAACCTTCTCTCTCACAAATTTATACAAAATTGAGATATGCTTTGTTCTTGAATGCATTACCTGATTCTTTGAAATATTGATAGCACTTGTATTATCACAGAAGATAGAAATTGGCTCATCACATACCACTCTGATATCTGTTAATGTTTGTCTCATTCACAAAACTTGTGTGCAACAAGATGTTGTTGCAAAGTACTTTTCCTCTACAGTAGATAAAGACACTGAATCTTGCCTCTTACTTAGCCATGACACCAATTTGCATCCAAGAAAGAATGCACCAACACTTGTACTTTTCCTGTCATCTACACAACCAACCCAATTTGCATCTATGTAAGCACTCAGAGTAAAGTCAGTATGCTTTGGATACCATAAGCCATGATCCAAAGAGCCCTTCAAGTATCTAAATGTCCTCTTTACTACTGCAACATGTGATTCTCTAGGATCTTTTTGAAATCTAGCCGCAAGACAAATTGCATGCATGATATCTGGTATAGTAGTAATTAGATATAGCAGTCCTCTAATCATTGATCTATACTTGCTCTGATTAGCCTTAGGAGATTCATCATTCTTGTTCAACTTGCAACAAGTAACCATAGGGGTACAAATGAGTTTAGAATCTTCCATTCCAATCTTCTTCAACATTTCCTTGACATGCTTTGATTATGAACTAAAAATACCTTTATCTATCTGATTGATTTGTAGACCAAGGAATAAATTCATCTCCCCAAACATTGACATTTCAAATTATTTTTGTTCTCTTCTGCAAATTTCTTACACAACTTCATTTCCTCCAAAAATTATGTTATCAACTAATGCAGAGCAGGGGTAATCAAACTCAAAACTATTAGGGTTAGAAAGTAGATATCTAATAGTTAAATGTAGATTTGATCAATAAAACACACAAAAAATTATAGCAGAAACAAGACAACATAGAGAATTTAACACGGTTCACCCAATCTAGGCTACATCCACAAAACCGTAGCCATCTAATGATTTTATTATCCAGTGCAAAACTTATTACAATCTCGTGAATACTCGCCTTTTTCTACATACTGTAAAGTTCCCATCCCAACCCCTTATAACAAGATTTTTAGAAGCTTCCAAAACTAGGGTTTTACGAATTCGGTTTCTTTTATTTTGGTGATTTTTCCTTTTTCGGTGACAACACGAAAAAAATGGGAAATTTTTTTCTCGGGGGCTACTGCCCTCGAACCCTCGCCTGGGGCTTGGCCCATCCTCAAAACCCAACAAGGATACATGCTAGGTGTACAATATAGCATGATCATTCGCCACATACCACAAAAATCTCCCACTTGGAGACTAATTAGGCTTTGCACCAAACAATCTCCCACTTGGAGACTGATCTTGGATGACACTGTTGTACTTACAACTCCCATTGGAAATAATCACCTTGGACCTTGCTGCTATGTTATACTTGAATTCAACCTTGAAGGCCAACTAAAGTTGAAGAGGAGTTGAACTTCTCCCTAGTCACCACCTTCATAAACATATCCACTAGATTGGCATCTGTATGTATCTTGTCCATCTTGACCTATCCATCCTCCAACACTGACCAAATGAAATGATATCTCAATTGTATGTGTTTGGTTTTAGAGTGCAAGGAATAATTATTTGCAAGATGTATAACACTCTGGTTCTCTGTAAACAAATAATTTTCAACCTAATGTTTTCCCAACTCTTTTGTAAAAAGTTGTAGCCATATCATCTTCTTTGTTACATCTGTTGCAGCAATATACTTTTCCTCCATGGTGGATAAAGCAACCACCTTTTACAACTAAAAAACCTAACTCACTATTGTCCCACCAACTGTAAATACATAACCTGTGGTACTCCACCTAGTATCTATATCCCCTGCTAAATCTTAGTCAACATAGTCTTTTAAATCAGTATTAGAGCCCCCAAAACATAAACATTTATTGGATGTACCTCTCAAGTACCTAAGAATCCATTTTACCACATTCCAATGATCAACACCGGGACAACTCATATACCTGCTAACAACTCCTACAACATGTGCAATATCTGGTCTTGTGCATACTATGGTATACATTAAACTACCTACAATTGAAGCATATGGTACCTTGGACATTTTTTCTTCCTCCTCTTATGTCTTTGGACACATATCCTTAGTCAATTTAACATGACTAGAAAAAAGTGTGTTGACAACTTTTGCATTCTCCATATGAAATCTTTGTAACACCGTTTCAACATAATCAGCCTGAGATAAAAAACAATTTTTTATTTTTCCTATTTCTTGCAATCTTCATACCAAGGATTTACTTTGCTGCCCCCAAATTCTTCATAGCAAATGAATTTGCTAACTGTTGTTTTAACTCCCTTATGTGATCCATGTTAGACCCCGCTACAAGCATATCATCAACATATAAACATAAGACAATGTAGCTATCATCATCTAACCTTTTAAAATAAACACAATGGTCTGAATTACACTGACTGTAGCCTTGCTCAACCATAAAACTATCAAATTTAATATACCATTGCCAAGGTGCTTTCTTCAAGCCATATAGACTTTTCTTCAATCTGCACACAAGTTTCTCCTTACCTTTGACCTCAAATCCTTGTGTTTGTTCCATATATATTTCCTCTTCCAAATCACCATGGAGAAAGGTTGTTTTAACATCAAGTTGTTCTAAGTGCAAATCTTCAGCAGCCACAATACTTAAAACAATACGAATAGAAGTCATTTTAACAACTAGAGAAAAAAATTTCATCAAAATCAATAACCTTTTTCTGTGCAAATCCCTTTACAACTAATCTAGCTTTAAATATTTTCTTACCTTCATCCTCCTCTTTCAGCCTATAAACCCATTTGTTTGGTAAAGCCCTTTTTACCTGCAAGCAACTTGCATAATTCTCAAGTCTAATTTTTTAGCAAGGAGTCCATTTCTTCTTCCATTCCATGCTCCCACTGAACCTTGGTATCCACTTGCATAGCTTCATCATAATATTCTGGTTCAGCAACATCAGTTAATAAAATAGAATAAAAAGAGGGAGAAAATCTTTCTGGAGGTCTACTTATCCTTGAAAATCGTCTAACATTCACTAGAGTTTGTGGTATTTGTTGTTGATGTTGTTGCGAAGCATGAGGAACCATTGGAACATTGCTATTTGGTGTATCATCCAACACTACATAATCATTTTCTTTCTTCTCGTGTTGCTGCAACTGATCTTTGTACAACACTTTCTCATTGAATATGACATCCCTGCTGCTCATAATTTTTTGATTTTCAAAATCCCAAATCCTATAACCAAATTCATCAATGCCATATCCAAAAAATATACATTTCTTTGATTTTGTATCAAGATTGGTTCTATTTTCAGAATCTACATGTGTAAATTCTTCACAACTGAAGGTATTGAGAAAAAAAAAACTCACCTTCTTACTTGTCCATGCTTCCTCTAGAATACCACAACCCAAAGAGTTAGAGGGACCTCTATTTATTAAATAAATAGTTGTGTTTACAACCTCTGTCCACATGTTTAAAGGCAGCCCAACATGCAATCTCATAGTTTGTGCACACTCCATTATTGTTTTGTTCACGTGCTCAACCACTCCATTTTCCTGTGGAGTCCTTGGGATTGTTTTCTGCCTACGAATACCATTAGAGGAACAATAGTCTTCAAACTCTTTGCTACAATACTCACCACCATTATTAGATTTGAGACATTTCAACTTTTTACCTGTCTCATTCTCAACCAAGCTTTTCCATTTCTTAAAAGTTTCAAATACATCAAATTTATGCCTAAAGAAATAGATCCATACCTTCCTTGTTGCATCATCAATAAAAGTGACATAGTACTGAGAGCCATCGAGAGAAGATACTTGAGCTGATCCCCATACATTCGTATGCACAAGATCCAATTTCTCATCTTTCTTTTGCTTCCCATCCTTGAGAAAACTAACTCTCTTTTGTTTTCCATACACACAACTTTCACAGACATCCATATTAACACATTTCAGACCTGGTAAAACATTCTTTTAATAAAGTACTTTCATAGCTTTTGTACCCATATGCCGAAGTCTATTATACCACAGTGTTGATTCAAAATCTATAGAAACTGTCTCATTTTTTTCCTGCTGAACTACAACAACTGTTCTTGAACATTGATTTTTATCTACAATAGCCAAAGTAGAAGGAACAGTATGACCTATACAAAGATATAAGGTGCCTACTTTCACACATTTTGCTACCACTAAGACACCTTTTGTAACCTTCCAATTTTATCACTAAATGTAACAACACAACCTTCATCATCTAGTTGCCCTATTAAAATTAAATTTCTTTTTAACTTTGGAATTTACCTTACCTCATGTAGTAGCCAATGATTCCCATTATGCAACTGAATCTTGATTCTTCCCTTTCCAACAGTTTGATAGGGTTCATTATCTCCCAAATAAACTAGCCAAAAATCTCCTTGGACATAATCAATAAAATAATTTCTATGGGGTGTAGCATGAAATGAAGCCCCTGAATCTAATGCCCAAGAATCATCAGCATTATCAAGGGAAAGAATCAAAGCATCCTCATTAGATTTATTACTTACCACATTTGCTTCTTTATTTCCTTCATTTTTGTCTCCTTTATTTTTTTGAGACCAACAATTTTTCTTTAAATGACCCGGCTTACCATAGTACCAACAATCCCTCTTGTCTCTAGATTGGGACCTTTTGTCCTTTGATTTTCCTCGTGACTTCCCATGACTTCCAGAATTATTTCCTCTCTCCTTTGTTCTTCCCCTATTTTTTGCATTCAAAACACTTCCTGATATGGATGTTCCACCTGATCTTTTCCTATGAATTTCCTCACTCAAAATAACACCAACAACATCATCAAATTTCAATGTATTCGAACCAAAAATATAATTGCTAACAACCATTACCAAGCTATTCCAACTTTCTAGAAAAGAACACAAAATAAAAAGAGTCCTAACTTCTTCATCAAAGTTTATATTTACAGAAGTTAATTGACAGGTAACCGTATTAAACTCATTTAAATGATCAGCAATTGAACCACCTTCTGCCATTTTCATATTAAATAAATACTTCATAAGAAATACCTTATTCGAAGTGGAAGGATTTTCATATAACTTCACTAGGGTTTCCATCAACTCTTGAGTTGTCTTTGTTGTTTAATATTGAATGCCACCGATTGTGCCAGGATAAACGAATGGCTCCTAGTGTATTTCTATCCAAAAGATTCCATTCATCACTCATTGTTGTCATTTTCTTTGTTGTTCCTTCCAACAACCTCCATAAATCCTTCTAATATAGATAATCCTTCATTTACATCTTCCATAACTGATAGTTTTTCCCATTGAATTTATCAACTTTCAATTTACCCTCGTCCACCATTGCTCTCACTTAACTGTGAGACTCCCACTCAACCGTGAGACTTTCCTATAGATGATAATCAAGAACAACCCACTTTGATACCATTTTTTAGGGTTAGAAAGTAGATATCTAATAGATAAATGCAAATTTGATCAATAAAACACACAAAAAATTATAGCAGAAACAAGACAACACAAAGAATTTAATGTGGTTCACCCAATCCGGGCTACATCCACAAAACTGTAGCCATCCAATGATTTTATTATCCAGTGCAAAAATTATTATAATCTCAAGAATAATCACTAGGTTTACAATATAGCATGATCATTCGCCACATACCACAACAAAAACAACCTTAAACAAGTGTCTTTGTTCATGAAAAAGTTGGTTTTCCTTCACAAACCCTCATTATTCTTTGTAGCCTTTCAAAAAGGAAAACTGGACATTTATTTTGACTCAGACTTGATCTACAGAAAAGGAGACCCATTTAGGATACCTATTTGGCCATTCTTACACATATCCAAAAATAAGGTAGGGTTTCTTTATACGGATGGGCTCAAAATTTGACTGTCCTACTTCTAAGAGGGTTTTTTTTCATTGTCTACACCCAAATGCAAGAAAACTTTCATTAGTAACTTCATCAAAATGAAAAAATATGAAATATCCTATAAAGGGTTTTTAGATACCCTCAAAATAGTATTTTTCACCAATTTTTAGATATTTTTGATGGAGATGAGAAAAGATATGGAATTTTCTTGTTCGCTAGAAACCCTAGGGTAGATTCATACCTATTGTTACAAAAAATGCTATAGCTTTCTCTAAACTTAATGAAATCTAACTCAATTATATTTCCAACCATATTATGTTTAGGTCATACAAAATCCATACAAATCCTTACCGTATGAAAGAACATGACTATTATAGAAAAATTGCATAGAAATTTGGTCCAAATTGATTCTAATTTTCATTCACATATTTTCCAACCTTCCCAACCTTGGGATTCATGTTTAAAACATGTTTTTATGATTTCCCAAGTATTTTCCAACTACCAACTACCCACAACTAAATTCCTAATCAAAGTTGTAACTTTAATGCACTTTTGATAACTTTCACAATGATAACTTTTACAATTTTAATAATTTTTTGACATCATTTGCATTATGACTTCAAAACATTCTAAAAAGGTCGATAATGACTCCAAATGATCATTAATGGCCCAAAATAACCTTATTTTCATCAAACAACACAAAACAAGACAAAAACCCAAATTTGAGCATTTTGAGCATGAGGGCGCTCCTGCACCATCAACATACACAACTACAATCAACATTTGATCTTTTTAAACTTTGAAGTAAAGATTTTTATCTGTGATACCTTTGTTGAATCCTTGGTATAACAAGTGTTTGTCCAACCTTGCATACCAAGCTCTAGGATTTTTCTTTAATCCATATAATACCTTCTTCAATCTACATACCATATTCGGTTTATCTAATAAATGAAATCCTTCTGGTTGTTTTATGTATACTTCTTCCAATTCACCATTCAAGAAAGAAGACTTCACATCCATCTGATACACTTTAAAATATTTATTTTTTTCAAAATCCAAAAACAACTTAATAGCTTCCATTCTTTCCATTGGATCAAATCTCTCATCAAATTTTATTCCTTCTACTTGTGAGTAACCTTTACATACAAGCCTTGCCTTGTTTCTTACTACTTCTCCATTCCCATTCAGTTTGTTCCTAGATACCCATTTAGTTCCAATCACATTCTTGTTTGTTGGTCTTGGGAAAAGTTCCCAAGTCTGATTCTTTTCAATATTCATTATTTCTTCTTCCATAGCCTTGATCCAATACTTACCCTTGCATGCTTCAATCATTGTTTTCGATTCAACTTCATAAAGTAGACATAGATTTACATGTTCTTTAGCATCTTTCCTTCTTGTTAGTACACCTTTACTCCTATCATTGCTGATTTTTTCTTTAGAATGATTCTTTTGCACATATTTAAGAGTTTTAGAAATATTTTCCATAGCTTCTTCCTCTTCAATTTGCACTTCTTTTTCCTTATCTTTTTCTTTTTCTTTGCAAGAAGACTCCTTTGATTCATATCCATCTCTTATCACTGAATTATTTTATAGATCTTCATCAACTTTGACACTTGTACTCTCAACAATCTTTCTTAGTCTCTTGTTGTAGCATTAGTAAGCTTTACTTTTAGTAGAATATCCAAGGAAGTTACCTTCATCAGACCTTGCATCAAACATTCCTAAGTTATCTTCATCTCTTCTGATGTAACATTTGCTTCCAAACACTCTGAAGTATTTGACAATAGGAATCCTTCCTTACCATAGCTCATAAGGAGTCTTTGTGATGTTTTCTCTTGCTTACACTCTATTAAGTATATAGGAAGCAATATGAATTACTCCTCTCTAGTATACTTCTGGTAGATTTTCTTATTTCATCATTGTCCTTGCAGCTTCTTGAACAGTCTTGTTCTTTCTTTCAACCACTCCATTCTGTTGATGAGTCCTAGGGGTAGATAAATGCCTCTTTATTCCATGATTCTCATAAAATATATTAAATTTTTTGGAGGTGACCTCTCCAACTTTTTCAAACCTAAAATATTTGATTTTAGTATCCATTTCATTCTCAACCATAACTTTGAATGCTTTAAACTTATCTAGAGCTTTTAATTTTTCTTTGAGAAAAGTAACCCATGTCATTCTAGAATAATCATCAATCAATAGCATGAAATACAAGTCACCTTGAAGACTTCTTACTTTGGTAGGACCACAAAGATATGTATGCACCAATTCCAATAGTCTGGTAGAAGATTGTTCTTTGACTTTAAAAATTCTTTCTTTTTTCCAACTTGACATTCCTTATAGATAACATTGATAGGATTTGTAATCTTTGGCATATCTCTCACAACTTGAACTGAACTTATTCTCACTAGGTTATCAAAATTGATATGATACATTCTTCTATGCCATAGCCAATTCTCATTGATCTAATTCATGAAACAATAACCATCAATGACTTTGAGTTGATTGACATTTCCATATGTCCTTCCAGCAACAATCACAGTTCCAAATCCTTTTTGATATCATAGTCATCATCCTAAAACATAAGATTGTATCCTTTGCTACACATTTTTCCAACACTCAAGAGGTTATGTATCAATCCCTTAACATAAATAAAATCATCAGTTCTATGCTTTCCATCAAAACTGATTGAAACTCTTCCACATATCTTAGCAGATGTATCATCACCAAATCTAACAAGTCCTCCATATTTTTCAAGTTTAACAAACTTACTCTTGTCACTAGTCATATGATTAGAGCATCCATTATCAATGATCCAATAGTTCTTCTCTTGTCTAACATGAAAAGAAGACACCAAACTACCTTTATTTTTAGCACTTGCTTTCAAATCCCTTTACACATATCTCAAATTTAGAAAAAAAAAATATCTTTTAAATCCATGAACAAGAATTCACTATCCACATCATCTCCACAACCAGATTCATCATTAGATATACTTTCATCTTCTCTAACATAATAACTTTTCTTAATCATCTTACGTTTGTTCTCCCTATTTTTGTAATTCAAAGATCTATTTGGACATCTAGAAACATAATGACCTATCTTTCCACAACTGAAACATTTGAAAGGAAACTTAATGTTGTACTTAACAGTACCCTTTTTCATTCTTCTCATAAATTTAGCTTCTACATCATCAAGATCCTTTTGATCTGATTCCACATTCTTCTATGATTGACTAGCCTTAAAATCAGACTCAACTTTTGTACTACTTATACTGAATTCTCTCATTTCAAAAGCAATTAAAGAACCATACAACTGATCTCTGGTATATTGTTCCAAATTTTGCAATTCTTCAATAGCAAAAAATTTATGACTATAAGCTTTAGGAAGAGTTCTAAGTACCTTATTTACCACGTCTTTCAATTCTCTAGCAAGTCCTCTATACTGTTGACACCTTCATCCACCTTCTACAAGTAGCTTGTGATGTTTTCATCTTCATAAATTCAAAAGGTCTCAAACACAATCTTCAAAATTTGCACCTTAGCTTGCTTGATCTTGTCATCTCCTTCAAAAATGTTGTCTAACTTCACCCAAATTTCTCTAGCACTTTTTAGATTCATAAAGTTCACTAATTTAGAATTAGCAAGATCACTTTAGAAAGCATACCTTTCTTTACCATTTATTTCATAGGCCTTGATCTCATCATTAGTGCTTAGACCATCTGCAAGAATAGTATATCATCTCTCAACTAACCTCCAGATTTCAAATCCAAGAGAAACTAGAAAACCTTCCATCTTTGCCTTCTAGAATGCATAATTTGACCCATCAAATTTAGGAACATCTTACTTATGTGTCATCCCATATCTACCTCAAGCAGTTAAGCTTTCTTCCAAGGAACCTTTCTCTAATACTGATTGTTGAATTTACAAGATAACTGAGAGGGTGGGGGTGAATCAGTTGTATCTTAAAACTTAAAAGCCCTCACAAACATTCAGATCCACATTAATCCAATTAACCTTTAATCTATGTTGGTGTATCAATTAGTACCTCTAGAGTGCTTATTGGAAATGGAAAACTATGCACATTATTAACTGCTCTTCAAATTATGAGGGGAAGCTCCCTCTTTTGTTGATGGTTGCATAAAAAGTAAAATGAACTAAATTCCTATCTTTTTTTCTCAGCGAAAGAGCACAAGGTTATAAAATGCAATGTGTTGCTGCTAAGGTTTTCTCTAGTTTCTGCAGATCTTAACTACAACTAAGCTAAAGCTAAGACTATCCTATCTCCTCAAGTATTTCAGAGCAAAAGGATCTAGGATCAATTGGAAATGGTTTGATCACTTAGAAAAAATATCTCTCAGAATGCATTCGAGGGCTTTGAAATTTTAGATCTACGTTGAAACAAAGTTCATGCAAGTAGTCAACAAATGGTAAGCTAAATCTCAAGATTCCCAAGGAGGCGAGGTGCTCTTTCCGAGGTGTAGGCTGAAATATAGATTACTAGAACTTAGAACATATAAAGATAATCTTAATCTCTAAATCCCCAAGGAGGCGAGGTGCTCTTTTCGAGGTGTAGATTAAAAGAAATATTATTTGAAACAAAATACATGAAATATATTGAGAACTTTAGATCAAAAGTATATGGATCTCCTGATTTATTATCTCAAATTTGATTAAAGATTACACTTTGGGACAACAAATATTGAACACACCTATCTAAATAACAAGAACACAAGCAAATAACTTAGCGTTGAGCTATAACAAATATGATTCAAGAACATATACTAAGTGAACAAAGTTGCAAGAAAATAGCTCAACATTTTTCTACTGTGAAGTAAAGTTACAAAATAATGAGCAAAGGCTCTTATTTGTAGTAGCTCAAAGGAGTAGGCAACTCTAAAGTCCCCTTGAGTTAACATTGAGTTCTTTCCAATCAACAAGATTTATTCCTATGTCTAAAAGTAGGTAACCTAACAATTAACTAGAAAGTCTACTTTAGTTAACTGATTCTAAATTAAAAAAGAACTCCAATATACAAAAATGTCTCCAAAAAAGGACATACATAATTGGTGGGACATCGAGTTAACTTGGAAAAAGATATCAAGTTAACTACTTTTTCTAATGTCATCTTTGGAGTAGGATGTCCTAACTAAAAATTTACACCTCATCAATTTGATTCATTAGCTTCTCTAGCCAGTCATTAATTTTCTCTGCATCTTGACAACTGATACTTCTCATGATGATGATGAGTCTTCACATCATCTCCTCGTCACTTGCAATATGATCTTGGTATTCAATCTTCTTCATAGCTATTTCATCAAGCTTTGCTAACATGGTTGTAATCTAACTTAACCTGCAGTCAATAGAGTCATTGTAGAAATTGCTATGGTTGAATTCCTGAAACTTCATTTGTACTTAAGCTAGCTCGACGTATGCACCACCTTCATGCTGATATTGGCAAGTGATAGATGCTACCAATGTTCTTATGAACTTGAAATAACTTGCCATGATTTTTCTGTACTCAATCAATTCCACAGATTTTGTATCATAAGCTTTCACCTTGTAGATAAGCTATTCTTTCCAAGTGTAAAGTTGTTGCTTGTTCTCTTTAGTGACTGAATTGTATGCCATCTTCAAGTTTGAGACGGTGATCTCATCTCAAGGCCTACTTTATGCTATGTCTTGTTCCAATTCTTTGATCTCCACGTGAAGGTCATGGGCGTTGTACCTCAATTGGTACAACTCTACAAGTATATACTAGCCCGTGATGATGAACTATTCCACCTAATCTCTCAAGTGCTTTCCATATAGGATCAGTTGGCTTAGCTGATTTTGTTCTGTGGGGAGCTCCAACATCTATAGAAGCAATGTGGTGATGTTTGAGGTACCATGCATCAGGTTAGAGATATACTATCGTAGTTGCTGGTTTTTAGCCTTTAGGGCTACTTTTTCTTCACCATCCTTCACCACTCTTTCCTTTATGCTCACTAACGCAACCTCAAAGAGATCCACCTCAATTTGACGTGTGCTCTTGCTAAGGTTGATTTTCAACAAGGTGAAATCATCAACCTCTACCTCATTTGCATTTCTATCCTAAGGTGGTGCAACGATCTCAATGAAAATCTCATTGTCTGTGTTCTTTCCCACATGAACTTTTTTTTTTAGCTTTTTCTCTGAAGTGTCTTGGTAGACATGATCAAATTCTACAAAGTCCATTTGGTAGGATGGCTTTCTTCTTTTCCTACCCAGGAGATTCTCAAGTTGAGATGAGTATCAACTAACCTCTCTAGAAGGATGGATGCAATGTCGCATGGTGACAAAATGGGAGGCTCCACTTCTATCTCTAGCACTGTCTTGAATGTAACTATTTTCATTTATGGCACTATTTTAGCTATGTTTTCTGCTGTCCCCACTTGTTCTTGTTGATTTATATTAGCAATCAACATTTTTCCTCTTGTATTTCTCAACGTTTTGTTTAGAGAGTTACTCCATGTCTTTTTTCTGGGTTTTGATCTTGATGTGGAAGGTGGCATAGCAGTAATTGGTGGTGGCTTTGTGTTGGGAATGACTACCTTTCACGTTCTCTTACTATCTAGGAAAAGCTGGTTGTTCCTGAAAACTCTGCTTGTTCTTTCCTTAATGGATTTAATTTCCTTGGCATACCAATACACAACTTGAAGTGGATACAAGTCAACTTGATCTATGAAAAATGTGGGAAGCATGACTTCCCCATCATCATCTAATAACCCTTCCACATCCTCTAACAATAATTTAGTAACATGTGGAAGTGTGAACCTATTGTAGTTGTGCCTTCGCATTTCGAACTTGTCTTCAAAGTTGAACCAATAGTCCTCTATGAAATATTTGTGTGAAGAGTGGTGACCAAGGTGTGCTGAATAGTGACCCCAAGGATCATATAAGCATCTTTCAATGAGATACTTAAGGTTAAGTCTCATCATCTCATGGCTCATAACTTTGCATTAGTTGTTGATCTCCACTTGTAAAGTCCCATTTGAAAGGGAAAGTTTGTAGTTGTCTTGCGTTTGATACGCAAAAGAGAATGTACCTTGTGCAACTGTTGTAGGAACTCCATAAAGATCACCCTATTTGATGGATAGTGGGGTAACATGGATAGATGACCTGAGTACATGTATACACAAATGTATGTAAAGTGGGGAACTGGATGAACCAATCTACCCAATCTAACATCGCCTCCTTGGCTACTGGTGAGATGCGTACATGCAACACATGTTCAAGGTCTCTCATTGTGTGCATCAGGAATTGATCATTCACTTGAAGTTTCTTTCTGATTGTGTGAACTCAAGCTGCAAGAAATGCTCATGAACCTTTTGCATACCCAAAGTTCCTATAGTGTTCAACACTCTAAACTTGCCTTGGAAGGCTGTCAGGTATATGAGGTATGAACACATGCATAATTCATGAGCCTTGAAGAAATTGGTCATCTAGTTGTGGAGTGTATCATTGATCAAGGTAGGGAAATCATAGTGTTCTTTGTTTCTCATAATTTAAGTGATGACATAGTATATCCATGGCTAGAATTTCTTTGCCTCTTCTTGACTGGTAACACAGTTGAGTAGAGTGATCATTACCATGTATTCATCTTTGAATTCTCCACATCCTACATTATTTGGAAAGTTGCTTCTTTTCTCTTTAAGCCATCTTTCTACCACTCTCTTCTAACATTTTTATTTTGATGTATTGAATGCCTTTTCACACTCCTCCATAGATACAACCAAGTTTTTCGCACAAGGTGGAATGGCGAAGCACCTTTCGATATCCCTGGGCTTGAGGTTGCATATTACTCACCCATTTACTGATCAAATCTCTCATGTGGTAGGGTTGTAATGCTTTACACAAGTTATTGTACAAATTCTACACTCTACACTAATATGGGAAATGATGCTACCTCAAGTAATCCATATTGCTCAATATTCTAAAGTGTGCTTTTGTCTATGCCTTCCAACTTTTCTATGTTGACCTCTGGGTGTGCCTAGTGTAGATTGATGTCAACCATTTTCAAGAAGTCGTGAAGTAAGACCACTTTGGTCTTGTATTTTACCTAAGAGAATTGCATTTTGAAAACCTTGAAGATTGAATAGGCACACAATAATATTCAAACAACATTTTTTGTCGTGGCTAAAAATAGCCTCCTCAAGTGGTAATTTTTATGAAAATTTCTGAGATGTGGCTTTTGTTGGGAATATTTTCATGAATAGACCCATAACATCAGAAATTATAAAAAGTAACTTTTCCTTGGACATGCAAGAATCCCTCGGGGCAGAAGTATCAAAGGCAGCATAAGCTTATTTATCCCAAGAAAATCTAACACATGGGTATTGTGGGCACTTCAGAGCTAAACAAACCTAGTTTGTCTATTTTTTGAAATGGTGACTTTTTTGGAAACCCTAAAAAAAGGGGTAGTCAGGCAACTTTCTTTGGAAGAATTTGGCATGTGGGTTTTATGGACAATGTTGTGTTGATCATACCTAGAAGGCCATATCTATGAATAACTGTTGTTTATTTGGACATGCACACAAACCTAAGACAAGAATAGGAGAAAAATGTGGGGAGAAGGTAGAAGAAATATGTGGGGAGAAGATAGAAGTTATAATCTACTACTTTGAATCTTGAAGAAAAATGCCAAAATCGAGAGACCCAATTTGATGCAATTTTGACAAGAAAATCTTCTTCCTTTGTAAATGATGTTTTGG
Source organism: Sequoia sempervirens (assembly GCA_007258455.2). Taxonomy (NCBI): domain Eukaryota; kingdom Viridiplantae; phylum Streptophyta; class Pinopsida; order Cupressales; family Cupressaceae; genus Sequoia; species Sequoia sempervirens. The sequence continues at coordinate 33,227,814 of VDFB02281492.1, read as the reverse complement.
AAAGATGGAGTCTAGAAGAATAATCCTCTATGCAACTTGATCCTGGAACCACGAAGAACGTTGAGATGGCTTCTGTCAAATCTTCAAAAGGTGTTCGAGAGAAAATATTTGTGTTTGAGCTCTTCAACCTGGAAGAAATAATGAATGATGGACGCTTGGGCTTTGATATATCAATCTGAGTTGCAAGAATTAGTTAGGGCACCACAATTCATGCTTGAGGAGTCTATTTGTGTGATTGGGAGTTAACTGGAAGAGTTTCCACCCAATTTGGGATGCCTAGGCTTGAGAAAGTGTTCAAAAATCCTAATTGGGAGTTGACTTTGGATGCCACCTTGCTAGTTTGAAGATTTTCAAATTTCACTTGATGAATAGCCTCTGTTTGGCCCTAAATTTTGGTCACCTAATTGATCGTGAAGCCTTACTAACATATTCACAACGAAGTTGGATCAACTTTGAAGAGATTTACTGGGAGTTGCGAACCTTGAAAAATGAAACTAGTGCCTTGAATTCTTGGGAACCTTTTTCTAGAAGGGTGCTCTTTCTACCAGTGTTAGCCAATTTCTTGAATGCTTTTCAATTTTCTCCATTTGACACTCCATGCTTTGATATGCAATCACCGATGATTGACAATTCCCATGAATGTGTTGAGACATGGAATGGAAAACCAGTTTGATTTCGAAAAGGATGACTTGTATTGCATTTTTTGAAGGTTGACTTAGAGGGATCAAAAGTTTGGAAACCCTTGGCCTATAGAAGTTCCTTTGACCTTTTGTGTTGTAAGTTTTACTTTGCAACCTTTCATGATCAACTCCAGTTTGAAAATTGAGAGACCCAATTTGATGCAATTTTGACAAGAAAATCTTCTTCCTTTGTAAATGATGTTTTGGAAAGATGGAGTCTAGAAGAATAATCCTCTATGCAACTTGATCCTAGAACCGCGAAGAACGTTGAGATGGCTTCTGTCAAATCTTCAAAAGGTGTTCGAGAGAAAATATTTGTGTTTGAGCTCTTCAACTTGGAAGAAATAATGAATGATGGACGCTTGGGCTTTGATATATCAATCTGAGTTGCAAGAATTAGTTAGGGCACCACAATTCATACTTGAGGAGTCTATTTGTGTGATTGGGAGTTAACTGGAAGAGTTTCCACCCAATTTGGGATGCCTAGGATTGAGAAAGTGTTCAAAAATCCTAATTGGGAGTTGACTTTGGATGCCACCTTGCTAGTTTGAAGATTTTCAAATTTCACTTGATGAATAGTCTCTGTTTGGCCCTAAATTTTGGTCACCTAATTGATCGTGAAGCCTTACTAACATATTCACAATGAAGCTGGATCAACTTTGAAGAGATTTACTGGGAGTTGCGAACCTTGAAAAATGAAACTAGTGCCTTGAATTCTTGGGAACCTTTTTCTAGAAGGGTGCTCTTTCTACCAGTGTTAGCCAATTTCTTGAATGCTTTTCAATTTTCTCCATTTGACACTCCATGCTTTGATATGCTATCACCGATGATTGACAATTCCCATGAATGTGTTGAGACATGGAATGGAAAACCAGTTTGATTTCGAAAAGGATGACTTGTATTGCATGTTTTGAAGGTTGATTTAGAGGGATCAAAAGTTTGGAAACCATTGGCCTGCAGGAGTTCCTTTGACCTTTTGTGTTGTAAGTTTTACTTTGCAACCTTTCATGATCAACTCCAGTTTGATCTTCATCATTAGATGTTTGATTGTTTTGTTGAATCTATTGACGCTGTCATCATGGAGATTGATCAAAATATAGGACTTCCTAGAAGTTATGAAGCTTGAATACTGCATCTGATTTCCCAAAAAATTAGGCACCTATTTCTAGGAAGGTACATTTTCTTCAATAGTCAATTCTTCATTTCCTTCAATTTTCATTCATCTCTAGCGTCTTATGCTTGATCTTTTGTGAGTCCTTGACATGTCCTGTGAACTTGCAACTGCATTCATTGTGAAGTTGAAGGGCTGCTGAGAAGATGTCTTGGAGAAGACTGTTGCTAAAATTCATAACAAGTTGCTTTAAATTTTGGGTGACCCTGGCTAGCAGGGGCATTTTTGTCTTGATGTCTACTAATTCATCCTCTATTTCGCGTGTTCAGACAATCAACAACTGCCATCATTTCATATGTTTCATGAATTGGTTGTTGGATCCATCACGAAGCTGGGCTGAATCAGAGGAGATCATCTGGAGGTTTCCAATCCAAAGACTGACATTTGATAGCTTTCATTCTTGGGCGCCCCTGGGCTACAGGGGCACTTTTTCCCTTGTTTGACTACCATCTTTGATGACTTTTTCTTTTAGCATCTTCTATCTCCGCCTTCATTTGCCAGTGATTGATGAATCTGGTGAACTTGCTTGACGATGTGTTAGAAATCTAGCAGAATTAGGAAGGATATGATTGTCTTGGAAAAAATTGATAACTGCATTTGACCTTTTGAACTCATGGGTGCCCTTGGATAGCAAGGGTGCTATTGGCTACAAATGCATCAATTTTTGTGAAGATTCTCACCTCTCACACTTTCCATTTACCCTCTCACCAACTATGTTGATTACCATTGTCAATGAAACGAATGTGGTCATTGTTGCAATTTCCTTCACCATCATGTGTGTATGGGTGCTTGAAAAATTCACCAGCATTGACTATTGTTAGTAAACAAATTTGTCCTTCAAAAATAAATGAAAGAAAATGACTCAGAATTCCTAGCAAGAAGAACAAATAGTACTAACAATTGAGTCACTTGCAATGATATTCTTAAGTGTTCTTTGCTTATTTTACAAGGAACAACTACCTTCGAAAGATATGCAATGAATTTAAATTTATGTTTCTTTTAACCAAAAAATAGATAAAGGCAATGCTTTTAACCAGAAAGCTTTGAAAGGTGTATTCAAACAATATCAACTTCAACAATAATAATTGTAAAACTTTCCAAATATACCATAAAATGCTCATTCACAGATCAACATTTCATAGCAGGAAATTCCATACCGATAAGCATTTCAATATAAATATACACTAATGACATATCCATAGAAACATAATAAGATTATGCATTGTAATTCAAAGATTATATCTGCATAATTCACCATAGCATATTCATATCGAAATAAAAATATTTTTAGAAACTTTATGTCTTTCTTATGAGAAAATCAAAGTTTTCCCAAACACAGAGAGAGAGAGAGATCTCTCCGCCATACACTATTTAAAGTCTTGAAAATAAGTTTCAAATAATGGTTTCTTGAAGACAACTGTTTAAACATAACATAAAAGAAAGTCTTTTTAAAGATAATTAAAAGAAAAAGAGCTAAATTAAGTTGATACTAAAAATAGATAAGCATCATTCTCCAACGGCTCCACGCTCTTCATCTTCAACCTCCACTATTTTCTCAGTTTCTAGTGACTTTTCCTTTTCCCTCTTCCTTGGACAATACAAAAAGAGTATTTTTTTCTTTTCTTATATGATGTAAATCTGCATAAGTTCTCAACCTTCAGGGAGATAGGGAGATAAACATATTGAAATAATGAGAAAGATGGGTACAAAATACAATATGCAAATATAAGTGCAAATCTCCCACCACCTCGCATTTAAGTTGCCATCACATCTGCATGTACCGTATTTATGAAATACTCCATTCCCAATTTTTGAAAGAAGGAAATTTCTTTAAAAGACACACACTTTTCAATATGATTTGACATCTCTAGGTTGTACGACACCTTGAAATGAGCAAAAAAAAGGAGGCATGTTGCCAGGTCGCTTGGATTGGTAATTTGGTAACCAAAATTTAGAGTTGACAAGTTATGATAACCTCTGACTCTATGACTTTCCTGAAGATAGCACAAGGGTGGGATATGCCAAGATGTAAGTTGCTAATGTATGAAGTTACGAAACTTGATAAAACGATGACTAGGTTAGGAACTCAAAGAAAGTGGTGACATGAGTTACATAACTCGGGAAACCCGCGACAAAGGTTACAAAAAATGGGAAACTGGTGACCTCAGGAGATAAACTCTAGATAAAAGACTTATAAGATAATAACAACTTTAAAGAGGGTAGATAAAGAAAGCAAAGTCTATGGCCCAAAAATTTTGGAACATGAGTAACAGTGGCTCGTAGTGGGGGCAAGGACTGCATAGGATGAAACAAGGAACCCAAAACTAAATGCATGGACTAGTGCATAAATCCATTGAGCTACAGAGTCGAAGAGCATAGGGGACTGCTTCTAGAAGGGTGGAGGGGAACCGAGAACAAGCCAAAACCGACTAGAACCTACAACACATCAAAACTTATTTACAAATATGCACAGGGGTGTGGGCCCTTTACCTCAGGAAAAATCCCAAATGAATCATGCAAAGCGATTAACAGGTAGGGAGAAATATGACCCACTATGGAAAAGAAGTGTGCTCCTCTAAAACACTTGCAAACTCAGAAATAACACATAGTTCCAATGGAAACTCACCAAATATAAGAAACTCTTGTATGTCAGCATGCAACCAAAGAGCCACTTTTCATCATAAACCTCTTGAATATGACCAGCCACAACTTCATGATTTGTTTCTAATAAAAAGAAACCATTCACCTGATGGAAGTCAACTTGAATACTTTGGTTCAGATTAGCCTTCATTTGACAAAACTCAGAAATTTCTTCATTACAAACAATATTATTAAACACATATTCATCATTTACTGAAGGAATTTCATCATCTTTTTCAATCACCAATTCAACTAACCCATTTTCTTTGAGCACCATTTCAAAACCTTCAACTTCATCAACTATATAATCCTCCTCTTTTTGTTCTTGCAACATGACTTTAAAACAATCATTTTCAATACTATCCTCAAGGATATATTTTTTTGATTCATTTTTTATCATGAGGAAAGAATAAATCTTCATTAGTAGACCGAGAATCATACAGTTCAAAAAGAGGATTATCTCTCATCCTCAAATTTTCACAATATCCATTTGGTACATATAATGCATTACATTCACCCCAACTAAATTTATTTTCAAGTTCTTTTGATTGTTTTTCTATTTATGTTGTTTCTGTAACATTATCCTCACATGCATCATTAATTATGTTTTCATTTGAACATACAAAGGAAGCATCAGAGATTAAAGGCTCTTCCTGCAACTAATCAACAAATTTTATGCATGTTGCTAGTTGTGACCTCTGGGCATTGCATTCTAAAAGCATGGGATCAAACTTAATAGAAAAATATTCTTCTTCTTTTACACAGAGAAAATTTTCATTTAGGATACATGTAGGCTGAAAATGTAAATTTTCCATACCTTCACCATATTGAACATGACCATACTTTTGTGCATGCATCTCCTCTTCCTATAAGCTCTTCTCCTCTGATTCTTTATCAAGAGACACATTCATATCTCCTTTTGTATCTCTAGTGTTATGAATGAATGTATTCAAATCAACTTTTGTAATACGACCATCTTCACCCACAACCCCACACTGGAAGTCATCATCTGATCATTTCAAGAACCAATCTAGAATGAGAATGACCTTGGGTTCTTCTGATGATACATTTTCATGGTCTTCAAAAGAAGTGGATGGCTGTTCAATCTCAGTCCTTTGTATGCAATCTCGTTCACCAAGAATAGAAAAATTAAAAGAAACTTGCTCTTTATTCTCCCATTCTTCCTAAAACATTTCTAACTGTTCTACCTTTGTCTAATGAACCTTGTGCTCAAGATATTTAAGAATGTAATATTTTCAATGCAAATATTTAAACAACAAGATAGATTGATGATCTTGGGATGGATGTAGCCCTTTCTTTTCAATTTTCAAAATGTTGGTTTTGAGACTACTCCACAACAAATGAAGTATTTCATCATCTTCAACCAATATCTCTTCAATTGTTGACATGGGTTGTCTTTCGGGTTTGAGTTAATTTCCTTGGTGTGTTTGGTATTGAACCATTTTCTAAGATCTTCAAATAACACAGAGTCGCCATCCTTCGTCCTTGGGGAGGCACCTTTAAATTTCTGGGAGAACAAAGCACCAACCACTTCGTTTCCCCAATGAAGTCGCCAAAAATATGTTAGTAAACAAAATTTTCCTTCAAAAATAAATGAAAGAAAATGAATTAGAATTCCAAACAAGAAGAACAAATGGTACTAATAGTTTAGTCACTTGCAATGATATTTTCAAGTGCTCTCTGCTTATTTTACAAGGCACAACTACCTTCAAAAGATATGCAATGAATTTAAATCTGTGTTGCTTTTAACCAGAAAGCAGATAAAGGAAATGCTTTTAACCAAAAGGATTTGAAAGGTGTATTCAAACAATATCAACTTCAACAATAATAATTGTAAAACTTTCCAAATATACCATAAAATTCTCATTCACAAATCAACATTTCACAGCAAGAAATTCCATACCGATAACCATTTCAATATAAATATACACTGATGACATATCCATAGAAAGAGAATAAGATTATGCACTATAATTAAAGATTACATCTACATAATTCACCATAGCATATTCATATCAAAACAAAAATATTTTTAAAAAATTTATGTCTTTCTTCTCAGAAAATTAAAGTTTTCCCAAAAAGAGAGAGAGATCTCTCCGCCACACACTATTTAAAGTCTTGAAAATAAGTTTCAAATAATGGTTTCTTGAAGACAACCATTTAAACATAACATAAAATAAAGTCTTTTTAAGATAATAAAAAGAAAAATAGCTAAATTAAGTTGATGCTAAAAATAGATAAGCATCATTCTCTAATGGCTCCACGCTCTTCATCTTCAACCTCCACTATTTTCTCGGTTTCCAATGAATTTTCCTTTTCCCTCTTCCTTGGACAATACAAAAAGAGTATTTTGTTCTTTTCTCATATACTGCAGTTCTACATAAGTTTTCAACCTTTGGGGAGATAAATATACTAAAATAATGAGAAAGATGGGTACGAAATACAATATGCAAATATAAGTGTAAATCTCCCACCACCTTGCATTTAAGTTGCCATCACATCTGCATGTACCGTATTTATGAAATACTCCATTCCCAATTTTTCAAAGAAGGAAATTGCTTTAAAAAACACATACTTTTCAATATGACTTGACATCTCCAGGTTGTATGGCACCTCGAAATGAGAAAAACAAGGAGGCATGTCGCTAGGTCGCTTGGATTGGTAACTTGGTAACCAAAATCTAGAGTTGACAAGTTATGATAACCTCCGACTCCACAACTTTCCTAAAGATAGCACAAGAGCAGACTATGACAAGACTTAAGTCGCTAACACATAAAGTCACAAAACTTGGTAAACTGACGACTAGGTTAGGAACTCAAAGAAAGTGGCAACATGAGTTACATAACTCGAGAAACCCGTGACAAAGGTTACAAAAACTGGGAAACTAGTGACCTCAGGAGATAAACTCTAGATAAAAGACATATAAGATAATAAAAAGGACTTCAAAGAGGGTAGATAAGGAAAGCAAAGTCTGTGGCCTGAAAATTTTGGAACATGAGTAACAACTACATAGCATCTTTCTTGTAGTAAGGCATGCATTTTCCAGACTTAAAATATTTTTCGCATTTTTCAACCTTTGAAAATCCCCTCTATCATGAAGCATCTTTTTTAGCATCTTTTGCAAGAGATTCTTCCTTGAAGCTTTTGAAGCTTAGATATTGATACCTAGTACTATCCATTCTACCATTAATGACCTCAGATGTCCTATCTTTTCTCCTGAAAATTTGAAAAAGACCCACCAGAGTAGACTTGGCTCTCTCATGAATCTGACTTGACCAATATGATTTTGAAGTGAAATAAACCAATCAAAATAATTTTGAGTCATTTTTGGGAAGGTCCTATTTTTTAGGGTTTTCCTAAAAATAGGGGTTTGAAACCCAATTTTCAAAATTTCCAAATTTTGCAAGTATCCTTCTTTACATAAACCCACAAAATCCCACGTTTTGTTTGACCTAATTTTGACTTTTGACAACAATTTTACAAGATTTGGACCATTTTAATCAAAATTCCTTATTGAATCAAAAATTTGTTTTGGGTACAACATTAGGCTCCCTCTGGTGACCATGTCAGATACTTACAACATAAGAGAACCAATAATCTCTAGTTTTGGTAGACTAGTATCTTATTAGTTGGGTAATGGAGTTTGGACTATTTCCTAATTCACCTAATAGTTAGAGTTCTCTTAAATCACCTAAAAGAAAGACTACCTAAGAAATCACCTAAAACACGACAATGCTTTACATAACGGGGAAATACATTACTACATAATGTTTACATTACAAAAAGAGGGAATATAATATGAAAAAGAAAGAAAATTATTTACAGAAATTCATTCCACCCCCGAAGGGATAAAATTATTTAGATACTATATGTTGTATTACAGTGGGAAGATCCTTTCGTTTGAATGTGAGAGAATGCAAGAACTTTCTCCTGCAAACTCATGGATCTAGAATAGCCCTAGCCAAAGGGAGTCAAGTTTACCATATAATCCCTTGAGCTCATGCCTCTTTTCCCATAACAATACTTTATCTTCAGTCTCAAAGCTTCGCTGATAAGCCTTCTTGTCAAAGATCTTCTTCACTCACTCTTGATGCTGAGTGATTTTATCAACTACATCCACCCTTTCTTCTTGTAGTTTCATTCAGTCAAAGGATACGTTTCTCGATCAGATCTTTGAATTCCTCATCTTTCACTGTGGATGCCAACTGTAAAATGGACAACTCTAATGTGATGGGTAACACAACCTCCATGATATATAAAATAGTAAAAGGGGAAGTGTTGATAGCTCTCTTTGGAGTGATTTTTTCAGCCCAAAGAGCATCGTACAATTTCTTGTGCCAAGCTTGCTGATTGGATTCAACCAACTTGCACACGATCATGATAATTTTCTTGTTGGATGATTTGACTTTTCTATTACCTTGTGTGTAGTAATATTAATACTGGGACAAGGTGATGTCATGATCAAAATAAAATTCTACCAGCTCCTTTGACGAGAAGCTTGTTGCATTGTCAGTCATGATCTTTCGTGGTACCGCGAAGCATGTAATGATGTTTTCCTTGAGAAAGTTGTTATGACTTTGAAAGTAGCTTGCTTGGTAGGAACCACCTTAACCCATTTTGTGAATTAATCTTTTGTTGTAAGGAAATAAACATGTCCCTTACTAGAATGTGGGTTGATCAGACCTACAAAGTCTATACCCCATTATTGAAATGGAGCATAGATATGATCATCGAATTGAGTGGAATGGCTACCAGTTTGAGTTTTCCAACAAATTGTTGGAACATTTGAAATTTGTGCACCCAATCGTATGCATCACAAAATCAAGTCGACCAGTAGAACTGTGCTCACAGGATTTTGAATGTAGTAACCCTTGATGAGAAGTGGCAATTGCATGCTTGATTGTGAAATGATTTCAACAACTGTTGTTGTTGGTCCCTGTTTATGCATAATAGGAATGTTCCATCAAGCCTATGCTTGTATAGAACATTGTTCCTAAGCACATATTTTTGTGCTCTTAACTTCATAGTTCTTTTCTATTTTTTTTCCCAAGTGAATTGGAAATTCTCCATAAGTTAAATAGTACCAAAGTTTAGAGTACCATTCTTATGCACAATCAACTAGTAGGACCATGCAAAGGTCCTATTCAATCTCTATTTCTACTATCCCATCAGTAGCTTGGTGCTTTAGATCACCGTCTTCTACAATGAGTTGACATAGACCTCTCCCACAGACGAGCTTGGTTGGCTTAATCTCCAAATCATATTTTTGAACCCTTGTGATCCAGTTACCTCTTTTGGTGCCCATCTCCTGTTGATTTAGGACACTTTTGACTATGGGATCTATAATGTACACCATTGTGTGGGAGTTCAAGATGTAGAATCTTAAATTCTTAGCAGATTTCACAACTGCATATGCATTCTTTTCAATTTGGGAATACCAAGATTTGCTTTCTTTGAAGTTGCTTCTCATGAATGCAATTGGTGATTTAGTTTCCTCATCTATCTTTTGTGCCAATATGGCAGAAAGAGTGTATTCTAATGCATAACAATAAATAATGAATTCCTTATCGAAGTTGAGTTGAACCAACACCAGTGCTTGAATGATGGCTTCTTTTATTTGGTTGAACACCTTCTTTCCTTCTTTAGTCCATTTGAAGTTAGACGTCTTCTTCATAATTGTTGGTATCAGAACATAATAGCCTAGCCACAATAATCTTGGACACAATAACCCCATCATAATAATCCAAGGACAAAATAATCCAAGGTCATAATAACCCATGGACAGAATAACTCATGGTCAAAATAACCCATGGATAGAATAACCCATGTAATTTATAAATTTTGTTTTCCTTTATATTCTTACGGGGATATTTTTACCATGGATTATTTTGACCACAGGTTATTTTGGCTTGGGTTATTATGACCCTGGGTTATTTTTTCCTTGGGTTATTGTGACTGAGTTATTCTATCCAGGGTTATTTTGGTCAGGTTATTATGTCCTGTAACCATAATTGTTGATATGTCTTTGGTTAGCTCTAAGAAGTCAGGTACAAATCTTTGTATAAAATTGACTTTGTCGAAGAAGGAATTTACCCCAATTTTGTTTGTTGGGAGAGATAGGTTCTTGACTGAGTCAACTTGACTGGGGTCAATCCGAGTTCTTTCCTTGGAGATGATGTGGCTAAGAAATTTTCCTTCCAACCCTGCAAAGATGGATTTCTTTGGATTCAATGATATGTGGTGGTACTTGCATCTCTCGAACACTTTCACTAAGTGTTGAAAATGATCTTATCACTTCTTTGAGAAAGTGGTAAGGTCATTAGGATAGGTGACAATTAGTTTATCTTTTATATCCCCAATCGCCAAATCCATGGCTCTTTGAAAAGTGGCACTGGTGTTGATGAGGCCAAAGGGAATCCTCTCATAGGAAAACATTCCCCATGGGGTAGTGAATGTCGTTTTGATTTAATCTTCCTCAACTAATAAAATTTGGTTGTATCCAGAAAATTCATCAAGCAATGACAACATATCCAATCCGATGACTGTATGCAATGTGTGCTCCATGAACGCCAAAGAATAGTTATCCTTTAGGAATGATTGGTTGAGGATCCTAAAATCCACATAGATTCATATTTCTCCATTCTTCTTATGCATAGGAACTATATTATAGACCTAGGTAGAATATGGATTGGGAAGATAATCTTTGCATCCACCATCTTTTGCACCTCTGTGTAGATCGTATCTTGGATACACGGGTTGTAGTGTCTTTGCTTCTACTTGAAGGGCTTGATATCAAGCTTGAGTGGAATTGTGTGAGACAATTCCTTAGGTGTGAATACTTTCAAATATTCATAGGACCATGCAAAGACATCTCGATACTACTTGAATAAGGAGATGAAGCCATTTCTTTCCTATATAGTACAACACTTTCCCAAGTTGACAAGCGGAGGCTTACATTTAGTACCAATGTTCACTTCGCAATAATCAACAAAAGTCTTGTTGTCTGAATTCCTCTGATCTTGAACATTTTTGTCATGTCTATCAAATATATCCTCCAAGGATACTAGACCCTTGGGAATATTGTTGCCTCTCAATTGAATGATGCCTGATTCTGTTGCTTTGGAATCTTCTGCTACAGATTCTCTAAAGGGAGAAGCACTACATTCAAATAATAACTCTTTGTAATTTTCTACCATGCAGATGAATTCTTCAATGTGATCATCATCATCAAAGACCTGCTAGTTATCAAAATTGTTAGGTATGGTAGGCCTGTACACAAGCTCAATAGCGAAGGTGTTCTAGAACAAAAGTTAGAATGGGGCATGAAGAGAGCGGTCGATATCACGAGGGAATCCGCTCTACTATTATGCTCTCGTGGAATGAGCTTGATGTTGAAATCCTTGAACCAGTTGATTGCATTCCACACCCTTTGTCTATAATACTAAAGGAGATTTTTCTTTACTTAGTAGTGATTTGTGATTTTTTTCACGATTAGTTTTTCATTGCATTTGACTTGGAGTAACTTTATACCCATATTCCTTGCATTTTTAAGACCTAGTATGACCACCTCACATTCTGTCATGTTTTCAAATTGCAAGCGATAAGATAATGGGTATAACACACCTTCGAGAGAAGTGATGAAAACTCCTACGCTTGAGCCTATTATTGAGCAACTTTCATCAAATTGCATCATCCACATCCTTGAATCTTCATTTGATGTGCTTGTGGATTATGCAAACTTTTTCCTTTCTTTTGTTACTTTGAAAAACATAGCATATGTTCTGAGACCTGTGTCTTGATACAACACTTGTGCTTGGGGATCTTGGGATTTCACCACCATGAATCTTGATTTCACCTTAGGTTCCAACTTGAAGTTACCTTTCTTCAACGGAATTGTCACATACAAACAATCCAATTGAATCTCTCCTTCGAGATCCTTGCAAAAGCTTCTACTCAATAGCATCTCATAACTGGTTGGAATACTAGATACCAAGATGTTCATCATGATCATCTTTTCTAGACATGATGCCATCCTTACTTGAGCCTCTTTTAGTTGGCCGACCAATGACACCAACTTTGATTCAATTGAGTAACACTTGTTGTGAGTCTTGTTGCATGAGAGCCTCAATGCATTCATGATGTGTAAGGGCATGACATTGTTCGAAGCTCCTAAGTCTATGATGCAGTTGTCTAGTTTGAATCCTCCTATATATAAAGATATATAGAAAGGCTTTGGATTTTCTTTTACTGGTACATATGACTAGAGCAATGTGAGCTAGATTATAGCTTGCTTCTTTATGACCTTGAGAATCTGATCCAATTTTTTGGGATGGTCTTGAAGATACTCCAATTGTGATATTTGTACCTTTGTCTTCATCATGGATGCCACGATGTCAGATTTTTCTAAATATGGATCTTGAGCAACCGACATTGTGTTTTCATGTGAAGACTTGGGATTAGAAGTAGAAGGCACTTCTTTTCCCTTTTCATTTGATTTTCATCTTTCTTCCTCTTATTTTTGTGCTTTGAAGTGTTGAGCATGTGTGAACACAAGAATATAGATATTCTCATGATTTACAAAAAGTGAATATTGATGATATTTTTCTTCTTCTTCTTGATTTACAGGTTCTCTATTAAAGTATACCATTATGGAGTCACCATCAAATTTGTCCATTTGTGGTGAGACAACATTTTAACTTGGTGAAGGTACAAAACTTGAACTTGAAGCAGCCTCAGTGTATTCCATGATTTAGTTCATTTTCAAATTCTTAGGACATGAGGATCTATTATGTGCATTAGTCTTGTGGAAAGAGCAAAATACATTAGATCTCTCAACTTTTACTTGTCTTGGCGGAGGTCCTAGAAATCTTGGCTTGTGGTTGTTGAATGGCTAAAAGTTGTTCCTCTTTGGCTAGTAAGGCTATTGAGGTTGATATGATGGTGGTGTGGGCAGTGCTTGTTTCCCTTGAGTGGGTGACTGTCTTTTGAGGATAGTCACCTCGTTGGCTACCTTCTGTAGTAGTGGATCTATATAAACTTGAACAAGTGGTTTGATAGCATCGTTTTTCATCTTCCTAGTTGTGATCATGTTGTCTTCGATCTCAATATCTTTTTCTTGTGTAATTTTTAAGTCCACTTCATGGCTCAATTTTAAGAAAAATGTTATCTCTAATGGAAGGGTGTTGATGAAGCTTCTCATCAAGATCTCATCTAATCGATTGAGCATATGGGAGAGGTGTGTGATGAGGCGATTAAACCTTGCCACAAATTATCTCATTGGTTTAGTCAGCTCCATCTTTGAAGTTGATAGTCGAGAGAATAGTTGATGACTGTCTTCGACAGGCTTGAATATTTCCAAGAACTTCTTGCTCATGACTTCCCAACTTGTGATAATTCCTAGTTCTATATGTTTAAACCAGTCTGCAACATTTTCCTCAAGATTCTCAAAAAAGAGATAGATAGTGATATCTTTGTGTGACACATGCAGAATGAAGCAAGCCAATGTGAATGATGAGATATATTCATCAGGTTGACAAGCCCCAATCACCATGAAATCTTGGGAAGTGCTTTCTCAAACCTTTGGGTAGATCATGATGTTCCTTCAAGGCCAATGCGTTGATGTTATTTCCCCAATGAAATGGGGCCAGAAGTCTTGGATTTCTCCCATTTTGGCCATTTTCATTGTTTTCATTGCGCCTATTTTTTCTGTTTGAGCTGGAGGTTCTTGAAAATGTTTGGGAACCTCTTGAAATATTGGCTCTGCATTGAATGCTTCTCCAACATCTTCTTCTTGAAAGAGAGGATTTGTTCTCCTCCTTTTGTAAACTTGGTAAGCCAAGATGATTTATTGCCATGTCGGAGGTGGAAAAACTAGCCTTTTGGATGCATGATTAGCCTTTTCTTCTTCCTTGTCTAGAGTAGTAGTTGTGTTTCTCCACTGAGCAGATGTTGTATTGTTCTCAAAGATAAAACTCCATATGCTATTGATGATTTTTGTTTTCTCTCCTTGAAAGTATGAAATTCAATTGAATGATGGTTGGTGTAAGACCTGGTTGTTCAATTGGAGCAATAGGACGCTAGATGGTCATTCCTATGTCATAAAAGCATTAGCTTTTCTTTAAATTTTTATTCCTCCTTGCCCCATGGTGGGTGCCATAAAAATTTCGATGTTTCAATTAACACCTTTGGAGTTCTTTCTAGAAATTGACATCTATGCATAGTATTAACTGCTCTTAAAATTAGGAAGGGAAGCTCCCTCTTTTATTGATGGTTGCGTAAAATTTAAAGAGAACTAAATTCCTATCTTTTTTACATAGCAACAAAGCACAAGGTTATAAAATGCAATGCATTACAGCTAAGGTTTTCTCTGGTTTCTGAAGATTTTAATTGCAACTAAGCTAAATCTATGACTATCCTATCTCCTCAAGTAATTCAAAGTGAGAGGATCTAGGATAAATTGGAAATGGTTTGATCTCTTAGAAAAACTATCTCTTAGAATGCATCTAAAGGCTCTAAACATTCATATTTACATTGAAACAAAGTTCATGCAAGTAAACAACAAACAGTAAGCTAAATCTTAGGATTCCCAAGGAGGTGAGGTGCTATTTTCGAGGTATAGGCTCAAATATAGATTACTAGAAACAACATATAACAATAATCTTAATCTCTAAATTCTCAAGGAGGTGAGGTTCTCTTTTCGAGGTGTAGATTAAAAGAAAGATTATTTGAAATAACATACATGAAAGATCTTGAGAACTTTGGATCAAAGGTGTGTGGCTCTCCCAATTTATTATCTCAACTTCGATCAAAAATTACACGTTGGGAAAGAAAATTTCATGAAATAGAACAATCACACAACATGCGATCAACCAAATACACATGAAAATATATTGAACACACCTATCTGAATAACAAGAATGCAAGAAAATAGCTTAGTGTTTAGCTATAACAAATACAATTCAAGAACATATACTAAGTGAACAAAGTTGCAAGCAAACAACTCAACATTTTACTACTGTGAAGTAAAGATACAAAATAATGAGCAAAGGCTCTTATTTATAGAAGCACAGAGTAGGCAACCCTAATGTCTCCTTGAGTTAACAATGAGTTCTTTCCAATCAACAAGATTTACTCCTATGTCTAAAATTAGGTAACCTAATGGTTAATTGATTCTAAACTAAAAGAGAACTCCAATATACAAAAATGTCTGCAAAAAAAGACATGCATAATTGGTGGGACAATGAGTTAACTTGGAAAGAGGCACCAAGTTACACCTCATCAATTTGATTCATCAGCTCCTCTAACTAGTTGTTAACTGTTTCTGCATCTCGATAATTGATAATTCTCAGGATGATGGTGTTTCTTCACAACATCTCCTCTCCACTTGCAATCTACTCCTAGTATCCAATCTTCTTTGTAGCTATGTCATCAAGCTTTGTTGGCATGGTTGCAATTTGACTTAACTTGTAGTGAACAAGGTCACCACATAAACTGGTATAGATGAGGTCCTGAAACTTTGTTTGTACTTAAGCTAGCTCAATGTACACACCACCTTCATGCTATTATTGGCAAGGGATAGATGTTACCAATGTTCTTATGAACTTGAAATCACTTGCCATAATTTTTTTGTACTCAATCAATTCCATAAAGTTTGTATCATAAGCTTTCACCTTGTAAACAAATTGTTCTTTCCAAGTGTAAAGTTGTTGCTTGTTCTCCTATGTAGTGACTGAATTGTACACCATCTTCAAGTTTGAGATTGTGATCTCATCTCAAGGCCTGGTCTCTGCTATGCCTTGTTCTGATTCCTGGATCTTTGCGTGAAGGTCATGGGCATTGTACCTCAGTTGGTAAAACTCTGCAAGTATATACTGGCCTATGATGATGAACTCTTCCACTTGATCTCTCAAGTTCTTTCCATATAGGATCAATTGACTTAGCTAAAAAAAATTTGCAAGGAGCTCCAACATTTGTGAAAGAAAAGTGGCAACATTTGAGGTACCGTGCATCAAGTTAGAGATATACTATCATAGCTATTGGTTTTCAACCTTTGAGGCTGCTTTGTCTTCACCATCCTTCACCACTCTTTATTTTATGCTCACTAAAGAAACCTCAAAGAGATCCACCTCAACCTAATGTGTGCTCTTGCCAAGGTTTAATTTCAACAAGGTGAAATCATCTACCTCTACCTCATTTGCATTTCTCTCCTCAGGTGGTGTGGCGGTCTCAATGGCAATCTCGTTATCGGAGTTCTTTACCACATGAACTTTCTTTTTTAGATTTTTCTATGATGTTTCTTGGTAGACATGATCAAATTCTACAAAGTCTAATTGGTAGGATGAATTCAACCTCTTCCTACCTAGGATATTTTCAAGCCAAGATGAGTCTTGACTAACCTCTCTCGAAGGTTGGATGCTAGTCCCATGAACTCCTAATGAGTGAGATTGTGTTGCAATGTCTCATGGTGGTGAATCCAACTCTAAGTCAATATAGATCAATGGCTACTATGGTGGTGATAGAATGGGAGGCTCTGCTTCCATCTTTGGAATTGTCTTGGCTATAACTATTCCCATTTCTGGCACTGTTTCAATTGTGTTTTTGGTTGTCTCCACATGTTGCTCTTGCCGATTTATATCAACAATCAACATTTTTCCTCTTGTATTTCCCAACGTTCTATTTCCTTTAGGAGGGTTAATCCATGTATTTTTTTTGGTTTTTTGATCTTAACATGGAAGGTATCATAGTAGTAACTGATGGTAGCTCTGTGTTGGGAATGACTACCTTCTATGTTCTCTTGTTGTCTAGGAAAAGTTGGTTGTTCCTGACAACTCTGCTTATTCTTTCCTCAACAGATGCACTTCCTTGCATACCAATCCACAACTCGAAGCGGCTGCAAGTCAACTTGATCTATAAAGAATGTGGGAAGCATGAATTCCCCAACATCATCGGATAACCATTCCACATCCTATGACAAGAATTCAACAATCTATGGAAGCATGAACCTATTGTAGTTGTGCCTTCGCACTTCAAACTCATCTTCACAATTGAACCAATAGTCCTTTATGGAACATTTGTGTGAAGAGTGGTGACAAAAGCATGCTGAATAGTGACCCCAAGGATCGTATGAGAATATTTTGATGAGATACTTAAGGTTAAGTCTCATCATCTCATGGAAAATAGCTTTGGCATCAACTACTGATTGACACCTATAAAGTCCCATTTGAAAGGGATAGTTTGCAGCTATCTTGTGTTTGATATGTAGAAGAGAATGTACCTCGTGCAACTGTCATAGGAACTCCATGAAGACCACCCTATCCAATGAATAATGGGGTAACATGGCTAGATGACCTGAGTACCCATATACATGGATGTAGGTAAAAGTGGGGAATTGGATGAACCAATATGCCCAATCTACCATTTCCTCCTTGGTTGTTGGTGAGATGCGTACATGCGACTCATGTTCAAGGTATCTCACTCTGTGCATCAAGAACTGATCATTCACTCTCTTGAAGCATATTTCTAATTGTGTGAACTCAAGCTGCGAGAAATGCTCATGAACCTTTTGCACACCCAAAGTTCCTATGGTGTTCAATGCTCTAAACTAGCCTTGGAAGGCTATCAGGTATATTAGGTATGAACACATGCAAAATTCATGGGCATTGAGAAAACTGGTCATCTAGTTGTGGAGTGTATCATAGATCATGGTAGGCCAATCATAGTGTTCTTTGTTTCTCACAATTTGAGTGATGACATAGTATATCCATGGCTGGAGTTTCTTTGCATCTTCTTGACTGGTAACACAATTGAGTAGAGTGATCATTAGTGCATATTCATCTTTGTATTCTCTACGTCCTAGATTCTTTGGCAAGTTGCTTCTTTTCTCTTTAAGCCATCTTTCTACCATTCTCTTATGATATTTTTCTTTTGATGTATTGAACAAATTTTTGCACTCCTCCATAGATATGACGAAGTTTTTCGCACTAATGGAGAAGCACCTTTTGATATCCCTAGGCTTGAGGATGCATATTACTTGCCCATCTACTAATCAAATCTCTCATCTAGTAGGGTTTTAATGCTTTATACAAGCGATTAGAAATTCAACGCTTTGCACTGAGATGGGAAATGACACTACCTCAAGCAATCTAGATTGCTCAATATTCTGAAATGTGTGCTTTGTTCTATGCCTTCCAACTTTTCTAGTTTACCTCTAAGTGTGCCTGATGCAAATCAGTGTCAACTGTTTTTAGGAAGTCATGAAGTGAGACTATTTTGGTCTTTTATTTGACTTGAGAGAATTTCATTCTAAAACCTTGAATATTGACTGGGCACACGATACTGTTTGGACAACTTTTTCTACCACGGCTAAAAATAGCCTCCTAAAGGGGTAACTTTTATGAAAATTTCTAAGACAAGGGTTTTTTTGGGAATATTTTCTTGAATGGACCTCGAACATCAAAAATTCTAAAAAGTGACTTTTCCTTGGACATGCAAGAACCCCTCATGGTAAAATTTTCAGAGGTAGCAAAAGCTTATTTTTCCCAAGAAAATCTAACACATGGGTATTGTAGGCACTTCAAAGCTAAACAAACCCAATTTGTCTATTTTTTGAAATGGTGAATTTTTCTGGAAACCCTAAAAAAAAGGCATAGTGGGGCAGCATTCTCTGGAAGAATCTAGCACATGAGTTTTATGGCCAATGTTGTGTTGATCATACCCATAAGGCTAGATCTGTGAATAACTACTGTTTACTTGGACATGCAAGAATATCTAAGACAAGAATAGGAGAAAAATGTGGGGAGAAGCTACAAGAAATATGTGGGGAGAAGATAGAAGTTATAATATGTCACTTTGAATCTTGAAGAAAAATTACAAAATGGAAAGACCCAATCTAATTCAATTTTGACAAGAAAATCTTCTGCCTCTAAAAAGGATGTTTTGGAAAGATGGAGTTTGGAAGACTAATCCTCTGTGCAACTTGATCCTAGAACTACAAATAACTCTAAGAATGGATTTTGTTAGATCTTCAAAAGGCATTGGATAAAAATATTTGTGTTTGAGCTCTTCAACTTGCAATAAATAATGAATAATGGACACCCATGCTTTGAAATATATTAATTTGAGTTGCAAGCATTTGTTAGGGAACCAATTTCATGCTTGAGGAGTCTATTTGTGTGATTGGGAGTTAATTGGAAGATTTTCTACCCAATTTGGGATGCCTAGGCTTGAGAAAGTCTTCAAAATCCTAACTAGGAGTTGACTTTGGATGCCACCTTGCTAGTTTGAAAATTTTCAACTTTCACTTGAGGAACAATCTCTGCTTGGTCTTGAGTTTTGGTCACTTGATTGATCACAAAGCCTTGCAAATAGATTCATTACAGAGTTGGATCATCTATGAAGAGATGTTACTGGGGGTTGTGAACCTTGAAAACTAAATTTGGTGCCTTGAATTCTTGGGCACTTTTTCCTAGAAGGGTGCTTTTTCTATCAATGTTAGCCAATTTCTTCAATGCTTTTCAATTTTCTCTATTTCACCCTTTGTGCTTTGATTTGTGATCACCAATGACTAGTGATTCTCGTGAATGTGCCGAGACATGGAATGGTAAACTAGTTTGATTCCATAAAGGATAATTGACATTGCATGTTCTAAAGGTTAATTTAGAGGGCTCAAAATTTTGGGCACCCTTAGCCTGCAGGGGTGCCTTTGAACTTTTGTGTTGTAATTTTCACTTTGCAACCTTTCATGAACAACTCCAATTCAATCTTTTTCGTTAGATGTTTGATTGTTTTATTGAATTTTTTGACAGTGTCATCACGAAGATTGATCAAAATGAAGGACTTCTTGGAAGTTATGAAGCTTGAAGATTGCATTTGATTTCTGAAAAAGTTGGGTGCCTATTTCTAGGAAGGTGCATTTTCTTCAACACTTAAGTCAATTCTTCATGTCCTTCAATTTTCCTTCCTCTCTAGCATTTTACGCTTGATCTTCATTTGTGAGTGCTTGACAGGTCATGTAAGCTTGCAACTGGATGCATCACAAAGCTAAAGGGTTGCTGAAACTAGTAGAATTTGGAAAATAAATGACTACATGACTAAAAATTTTAGTCACGTGACTAACACTAGTAGTATTTAGAAAATAAATGACTAATTTGGTCATTTATAAGTGACTAATTTGGTCATCAGTTAAAATCACAACTAAATGACTAAATAAATGACTAATATCAGACAAATAAAAATGACTAAATAAATAACTAAATAAATGTGCTCATTATTAAAATCTTGTCCATAATTTTCATTTTAATAAACATATTCTAAAATTTTCATCAAGACCTTATTTTCAATCATAGCATGCCATAATTAATAATAAAATATTACAAATAAAATTACTAATAAATATTTTTTTGTGGAATAAATATTTTGTTTTGTGGTGTCATCATATGAACAACAAAGTTTCTTCTAAATTGATGAAAAACCACCAAATTATAAAAATTAACAAAAACCATAAGAGAACCTAAAAAACTAAAACCCAAAAACCTTGAAAAACAAAAAAATAAGCAAAAGGAAGAGAAAAAACAAAAGATAAGAATAAGCAACCAAATAATCTAAGAGGAAAAGGACCAATTTTTTTTTTATAAGCATAATTTTCATTTTAATAAACATGCTTAAAACCTTTGTGAAGACCTTATTTTCAATGTAGCCCACCAAAATGGAGCTGTGAGTCAAAACCTTATTTTCAAGGTAGCCCACCAAAATGGAGAAGTAAAGCATGATGCCTAATTTTGGATTGCAACCTCTGCCCATTTTTCTGCATCGGACATGATTTGTATAGAATATTGTGGTAAGTCACTTTCCATGGTTTCAGTTAATTTTACTTTTCAAATCTGTACGCGATTAGGCCATATGATCCATATGATCCATTCTTTTTAATAATTTTACTAGTTGCTTGTTGACTAACAATGATTATGTTCTTTTTAGGCTAATTATGGAAAACCAGATCCATCTTGTGTTGCAGAAGTTAAGGATTTATATAGAGAACTTAGAATTGAGGTCTATTTATTCTTTTCTTGTCTGTTATGAGATGTTAAAAGTGATATTTTCTTTTTGAAGTTTCCATTATCAAATTGCATAGTTCACAGGAGAACTTACTTTTATCTATAAAAATGATATATTAAGGCACATGTAGATTGAGTTGTCTATACAAATTTTAGAATTTGAACTCTTAAAATTAGCTTCCACTTTCTGAGGGGGCATGCAAATCACTTTTGAAGTTGAGTGTAAAAAATAGAGTAGCAAGTAAAGAAAAAGGATGAACAATAATAACATGAAAAGTGGCTCTTTTATCAACCATTAGAGTACAATGAAAGGAGTGCAGGGATGGTAGGGGTTTAATGTTTATAGTACAATGGAATAGTATTACAGTTGTAAAGTAGATGTCATCCTAATTTGTTTGAGAACTCTTACTGAATTCCCAAAAATAGGAGTTCCCAAATGATGCCAATAGATATTATAAATAGAAAACAAACAACAATATTTTCATATAAAAACAACAAGAGCTGATTCATAGGCCCTATGAAAATCTCTAACTTTTTGGATCACCTTTGATACTTTTCTGCATACTTACAGATTATATCTCCATGATTAATATGGACTGGAAGGATTGAAAGGGAACATGTTAGTCTTTTCCATTTATTTGGCAATAAAGAGTTTGAAGTGACTGAAAGAATCAAATGTAGCTCTTTACTCTAGATGCTTTATTCTCATTCGGTTATTAATATATCCAGATATAAACCATGATGAATTAAATCATAACCAGAAGAAATCTCATGAAAACTACAAGAAGAGATCAGTGATTAGATGAATCATGGAAATGAAACCAACTCCATAAGCCACAACAAACAAAATATGCAATGCAAATGAGAATATAGGCCTTCAAAGGAGTTGTCATGGATAAAGAATCATCCTCCCTTAGATCTCTTGTGAGAATTCCTGAAAGCTCTTCAGTTATCCACAATATCCACATGCTATGAGCTCTGATACAAAGATTGTTCATAGTTCTTCTCAGTTTATTCAATTTGGTGCTATTATTTTTATCCTGTGATTCAGGCTTCAAACCAACCCCTCATTAGTATTTTCTTACATAAATGTCTAGAAGAGGGTAATAAAAATCAATACTGGGATATCTAAAAGTTGAAGATCCTTTCCCTCAAATTGAAGCTTTGTTCTCGACAAACTAGAGTTGAGACAAGCCAAGAACTAGTGGAAGGGAAGTTGAATGAAAACTGAGAGCAACTAAAATCCTTCCTAAGAAAAGTTCCCTTTCCACTATAACTATTGGTTCTAGTGTCTCCTTGTTCATTTTTTCTAGCATCTCCTCATTTTTCATTTCTTGATAAAGAGATTTTGAAAGATGTGCAAGATGTTCTTCAATCTTAACAATCAATGTTGAGATAAACTAGAAGCATTTCTCTTGCAAATAAGATGCTAAATCATTTATCCTTGAAGGAGATTTATGTGCATGAAGAAAACTTAGGTCTTCCAAAATATTCTTGGACCCCTCATCTATGGTATCTTTTATTTGACTAACCTTAGTTCCAAAATAAGCGTTAAGGAAACCAAACCAATCTTCATCATTTGTCATCATAAATCTAAAACTCAACCCAGGTAAATTGACACTTTTTAGGTACCCTCTCTTGACAAGCTAGCCCTCACTAGTAGTTAATTTGTGCAAATGGGTTTCAACATCTTTGTAACTTGCCAGAGATGTAACTATGGCTTCAAGGAATTTACCAACCTTAACTCTCTCACGTAGATCTAGAAATCCATCAGCTATTATTTGTTTCATCCTACTAGCAAACAAGATATCAAAAAGTTCATCCCACAGACTCTTTGAGTGCTTCAATTAAATCTCACACACGCATTGGCATGGAAACTCAACATTTGAACCAAAAACCATTTTTAGCCACTCCAAGCTCCCTTCAAATGCATCCAGATTGTCCAATGTTTCTCTGATTAATGTCTCATTCTCTGCAAGTTCCTTGCCACTTTTCACAAGATCAAGCAAATACTTTCCCCCAAGCCTATATGCAGCAAGAATATCATCTACACATGTCTTAAGCCACACTAAGCAAGACTCTGATATATATTCACTCAAAAAAAATCATCATGATAGCTTGTAGATTCTCTCTATGATATTTCCACAACTGCACCTCATTGTCTGGGTTTGGAATCCCACCAAACAACTATGATTCAGGTGGCACTGCCAACACAGTCTTATAAAAAAGAGGCAAATCACTTAGAACCTCCAAGAAGAGTTCCCCAGCCTAACAAAGTGTTACCTGTATGACTCTTACCACATTGTAGAAAATAGAACTGACTACCCCCACCTTATCGGTTTATCGGCTAGATGAGTCTTCTAGTTCCAGCGATGCGTCGACGGTTCTATTTTTTCATTGGTGTGAGGATCTTCTATAGGTGGGACAAGGTCTCTTATTCCCGCAATGTTCCGATGGGGATGTCATCGATGGAGTTCCATTGACAACATCCCCATCAGAAGGAATAGGAGACCTCGTCCTGTCGATAGAAGATCCTCACGCTGATGAAAAACCAGAACAATTCCACTGACGACACCCCCATTGGATCATTGTGGGAACAAGAGACCCTGTTCCACCGATAGAAGATCCTCACACCAATGAAAAAATAGAACCATCCATGCATCGTTGGAACCAGAAGACATGTTCGGCTAATAGAACCCTTGGTGTGTGAAGTCTTCTAGCCATTTCTGTCAGAATGAAGTAGATGGAGTTCAGGGGTTTTGTTTCAGATGATATGGAAAAAAAAATTGGAACCAAATAGAGATTAATGGGTGTTTAAAACTCAATCAAATCTTGTTTAAAACAACCCAACATGAAGAAAAGTGTACTTAGAAGATTGGGATTTCTTTTCTAATCATCATGATTTTTTTTTCAACATCTTTGTAACTTGCTAGAGATGTAACTATGGCTTCAAGGCATTTATCAACCTTAACTCTAGTTGACCTCCACACTCATGCTCTTGTTTCAATTCAATTTCTTCCCAACCCTACACATCACAGACTAATAAATGGTAAGCCTTGAAATCATGGAACAAAAAACTACAAGAGACGGTGCAAGCATACAACATTAAAATTTTGACTTGCAGCAGTCAAAGAAAAGAAGTAGTAGGTAGTTTGATATACAATTAGAAAAGGGAATTTTATAAGGCTTCCTTAAGGAATCAAATTAAAAATTAAATAAAATCATGCTTCAAATTCCATTGAAATATTCAGTTGTATAGTAGATGTCATCCTACTTTGTTTGAGAACTCTTACTAAATTCCCAAAAATAGGAGCTCCCAAATGACACCAATAGATATTATAAATAGAAAACAAACAACAATATTTTCATATAAAAACAACAAGAACTGATTCATAGGCCCTATGAAAATCTCTAACTTTTTGGCTTCCCTTTGATACTTTTCTGCATACTTAAAGATTACATCTCCATGATTAATATAGTCTGGAAGAGTTGAAAGGGAACATGTTAGTCTTTTCCATTTATTGGGAAATAAAGAGTTTGAAGTGACTGAAAGAATCAAATGTAGCTCTTTACTCTAGATGCTTTATTCTCATTTGGTTATTAATATATCTAGATATAAACCATGATGACTTAAATCATAACTAGAATAAATCTCATTAAAACTACAAGAAGAGATCAATGATTAGATGAATCATGGAAATGAAACCAACTCCATAAGCCACAACAAACAAAATATGCAATGCAAATGAGAATACATGCCTTCAAAGGAGTTGTCATGGATAAAGAATCATCCTCCCTTAGATCTCTTGTGAGAATTCCTAAAAGCTTTTCAGTTATCCACAATATCCACATGCTATGAGCTCTGATACAAAGATTGTGCATAGTTCTTCTCAGTTTATTCAATTTGGTGCTATTATTTTTATCCTATGATTTAGGCTTCAAACCAACTCCTCTCATTAGTATTTGTCTTCCAGAACTTTCTAGAAGTGGGTAATCAAAATCAGTATTGGGATATCTAAAAGTCAAAGATCCTTTCCCTCAAATTGAAGCTTTGTTCTCAACAAACTAGAGTTGAGACAAGCCAAGAACTAGTGGAAGGGAAGTTGAATGAAAATGGAGAGCAACTAAAAGTATCACTAACAAAAGTGCCCTTTCCACTATAACTGCCAATTCTAGTGTCTCCTTGTTCATTTTTTCTGACATCTCATTTTTCATGTCTTGATAAAGAGATTCTTAAAGATGTGCAAGATGTTCTTCAATCTCAACAATTAATTTTGAGATAAAATGGAAGCATTGCTCTTGCAAATAAGGTGCTAAACCATTTGTCCTTGAAGGAAATTTATGTGCATGAAGAAAACTTAGGAGGTCTTCTAGAATATTCTTGGACCTCTCATCTATGGTATCTTTTATTTGACTAACCTTAGTTCCAAAATAAGCGTTAAGGTGGCCAAACTAGTCTTCATCATTTGTCATCATAAATCTAAAACTCAACCCAGGTATATTGAAACTTTTTAGGTCCCCTCTCCTAACAAGCCAACCCTCACTAGTAATAAATTTGTGCAGATGGGTTTCAACATCTTTGTAACTTGCTAGAGATGTAACTTCAAGGCATTTACCAACCTTAACTCTCTCACACAGATCTACAAATCTATCAACTATTATTTGTTTCA
Organism: Sequoia sempervirens; assembly: GCA_007258455.2. NCBI lineage: Eukaryota > Viridiplantae > Streptophyta > Pinopsida > Cupressales > Cupressaceae > Sequoia > Sequoia sempervirens. Next base: position 33,201,584 of record VDFB02281492.1, on the reverse strand, counting down.
TCCTACTAACAAACAAGCTTTCAAAAATTTCATCCCACAGATTCTTTGAGTGCTTCAAAATAATCTCACACATGCATTTCCATGGAAACTCAACATTTGAACCGAAAACCATTTTTAGCCACTCTAAGCTCCCTTCAAATGCATCCAAATTATCCAATGTTTCTCTGATCAATGTCTCATTCTTTGCAAGTTCCTTGCCACTTTTCACAAGATCAAGCAAATACTTTCCCCAAGCCTATCTGTAGAGAGAATATCATATGCACATGTCTTAAGCCACACTAAGCAAGAATTTGATATAAATTCGCTCAAAAAAATCATGGTAGCTTGTAGCTTCTCTCTATGAGATTTCCACAACTACACCTCATTGTTTGGGTTTGGAATCCCACCAAACAACTGTGATATAGGTGGCACTACCAAATCAATCTTATAAAAAAGAGGAAAATCATTTAGAACCTCCAAGAAGAGTTCCCTAGCCTGACATAGTGTTACCTGTATGACTCTTACCACATCATAGAAAATGGAACTGTCAAGGCCCACCTTATTTTGCATAAGCTTTATCTAGTATAATGTGCTCCCGCCTGTTATGTGGTTGGCTAAATCCTTTTCCAAAGCATTGGTTCCTTTCCCCCATTGTATTTTGAATTCTTTGCTACCTTGGTTGAGTTCTTGAGTTGCTTTAATGGAAAATTGGTTCATCAAATTTATGTGAAGGCCAAGAACTTTTCCTCTTCCTTCACCTTTCTATTATATTCTTTCATTGACTTGTTATAGGTTATATTTCATTTAAGTGATTTGATCTTGTTTGTTTGATGATTGGATAATGGTCCCATAATCTTGGTAGACCGAAATGGTGGGTTCAATATCCATATATTGATCTGCCAAAAAGGTCTCTATTGTTAGCATGGGCATCTCCAACATGGAGCCTGATAGCAATCGGGAGCACCATTCAACCTCACTTAGACAAATTTCACAAAAAATAGGCTTAAATCTCTCAATTCCTTCAATCCTCAAGCACTGTAGACAAGATATAAAACTATTTTTAGATACCCTTTAATGATTTCTAAAACATATCCCAAATTCACCATAGGTTGCTTTGGAACAACCTACAAATTGCAATTAAACCTGAAAATTGCATTTTCTTTAAAGTTTCTAAACCCTTTTCAACATATCTAATTTGTGTATATCCTGTAATTATTGTAGTCCATGAGATCACATTTATTTGAGGCATTTTGTTGAACACTTCAAGTGCCTTGTCTATGATCCCACATTTAGCATACATGCTAGTGTAGGAGCACCTAAGCTTCCATTTTCAAATTTGAAGGCATTGCATCTTAGTAGGTCATTTTATATTTTGAGGTCATTTTATATTAATTAGGTCTTGTGAGACCATTCACTATGAATTAGGATGATTTTATATTCAATTGGGTAAAAGAGACAAAGTTGCAAAAAAGTTGAAAATTGTAAACTATCAAAAGTTGTTGCAGGTCATTTTTGTCAAGTTTTGTAGAATTGCTAAATATAGTACAACACTACAAATTTTGCATGTTTGAGGAAAATAGATGCTCCTCCATCAAACAACAAATGTGCATTGATAAATTGAGTATATACTTGATATACCAATTTAAATAATAAGGAAGTATTAAACTAGAGAAAACTAGATAATTGAATATCTTCAACAAACAATTTATACTAATATAAAGCAACAGAATCAGAGATCTTTCATTGATTTCCTCACAATTATATCTGCAACATAGTCTTTTGAAATGGAAACATTATGGAAGATTTTTGTTGTCTATCTATCCCTATTCGCCTACTATCTTCTCATGTATCCTTCTTTTGGTCCTGGTCTCTCTTATATACATGAGAGGCAAAAAGCTTCAGACCAAAATACATGACTCTTGATAACAAAACATGATTTTGAACTTAATTTAAGAAACTAACACAATCATAAAAATGTGTACCAATCCATTAGTCTCTGAGTAAAATCCTGTGGTCATCTAAGACATGTTCAAAGCTTTTATTGTATGATAGGGTCCACATCATTACCACCGACCAATTCTAACTATTGCTCAGTTGTGCTTGGATTATCCACTACCCGATTTATAAACAGATTGAAAGTTGAGAGGTGATCAATGTACCCCTATTCTGCATGAGTTTCGGCATTGGATATGACCTCCTTCATATCATACTCTATGTGCATGAATCTCTCAATTTTTTTATGAGTATTTTGCAAGACCATATCCTCATCATTGATCTCTTGCAATGCAATTGTTAGAAACTCTATAAATTCAGCTTTCCAATCATCCCTTTCTTGAAGATTCCCTGTATCATCATGGAGTGCAAGAACTAGATTAAAACAAGCAAGGTCTTCTTTGATTCTTTCTTGATATTGGTTGTGGGATCTCACCAAGTCATTATATCTTTGCAATGTTTAGTCTTTCAGGATCTGCTTACCTAGAAGTTCCTTCTTTTTATCAATCATTCTTCCTTCTAACCAGACATTCTCCTCTAGTGTTGATTGTATTTACTTAAATACACCCCAATAATCATTAGCTTGCTTTATCAACTTATTGAACCTCTCTTTGATTATCTCAGACACAACATTGTACTTAATGATTTTTACCTCCTTTTCTAGTGTTTTACACTTTTCTTGGGCTTTCAAATGGGAATTTTTCCAATAGGTTGCATCAGCTAATGCATCTAACACTCTCTTATCCTTTTCAAGCCATGGAGCGTACAATTCTAGAGCAGGAGAGGAAGATGAATTCTCCATTTGATGTGATAACTACTTTTTCAATTTGTCATTCTCTTTGACCAATTTTTCAATTTGTGCTCTAGTGAATTTTTCCACATTGACATTTAGCTCTGTAGTTTCTAAGGGATTAGTGTCCCCAACTCTTTTGACCAAAAGGTGTCCAAATACTTGATTGGGATTTTCAATCACTATCAGCCTCTTCTCATGAGGGTATAGTGACCAAATAAGCAAGGAATCCTCATCTGGATTGTATCCAGACCCTAAATACATCTTATCACTAGTTTCCTCTAATAAGTTCATTGTTGTATCCCCTCTTTTTTTGAAACTATTGAACAAAATTGTTGAGCTCATGTCCCATCTTGGTAGAAGTAGTACCCCAACCTCTTGAAGTAATTCTCTACCTCTTTCAGGAGTGATGGATTGCATTTCCTTGTCAACTTCCTTTTTCAATTCTTCTAAGGCATCAACTTCCTTTTCAAGAGTAATTTCTTGCTCCTTTTGTCTTATTTTCTTCCCCTTATACTCATAGACAAATGATTTGAACTCAGGAGTTTTAACAAAATCATTATTAGAAATGAATTCATGACCAGCCTTGACCCTATTGTCATCAAATAACTCATCTGATGTTTCAAAATTTACAAGTTCTTGAGGGGGCTTATATTGTGTAATTACATGGGCCTTTATTTGTTCCCAAGAGGCTCATATTGTGTAATCATAGGGGCATTTATTTGTTCCACTGGTTGCTCCTCTCCATCACTCTCCTTATCACTTCCTTCCTCTTCACTTTTGTCAGTGGAGAAACATACATCATGGGTGGGTTGCAAGTGTATGTGATCCAAAGGCTCCACATCCTTAACCTACATTCCTATGTAACTTGTATGAGATGTATCAAAAACGTATGAGGGCATATCTTTTACTATTTCATTCATATGAGAAATAAGCTACTCAATCCTAGCCAAGGGATCTTGTATATCAGCAAATGCTTCTCTATATGATGGTACATTCTTTCTCTTCCATTCCTCTAAAAGCACAAATTTATTATATGAAGCCATTCTCTCACCAGTGGAAGCTTCATCTCGGTTCTTGATCACATCATCAAGTGCAAACTAATGCTCATACCCTGACAAATTCTAAGTTAATCTTGCTTGATGAATAAATCCCTCTACATAAAATTTATTTATTTCATACCCAAGAGGAAGTTTGTAATGAGATAATTTAGCATCAATTTCTTCATATCCTTCAAAACACATACTATGAAATATCCAAAACAAAGAGTGCTAGGAAAGAGTGATTGTTTATTATGACTCTAGAGATGTTTAGTATTAGACCTTGCTAATTGTTGTACTATTTACAAATAAGTAACTCTGTTAGGATCCACTCGAGGTAACAAATGTGGAACCCCTTCAAATCCATAAACCCTTATTACTGTGCAATTAGAGAAGGCATACCAGTCTCCCCAATTATGCTTCACCTTGCCTCTCAGGTTGTTTTCCTTTGGTCTCAAAAATCTCTACACCTCAAGGGATAAATTGTGATCATATGAATAGCCTGGCAACTTCATTAGTGGTTTAACAAAATATTATTCAAATTATAAATAGTGAGACCTCTCACATCAACTATCCCATAGTGCAGTCCACATCTATACAGGTTTAAAGTTTCCATCTTTATCCGTTTCTTTGATTCTTAATTTTTTACCCCACACATTTCTAGCATGTCCCTCATATAAAAGTAAATGCATTAATAATGAATAGTGTTTGAAATCTATGCAATCACTATTTTTTTAATTCTTTCAAGCCCTTTATTTAGGGCATTCACCAAATGTTTTGCATAGTCGAATGGCCTAGCATCTTTGCTTTGTGTATCAGCTGCTAGAACCATCGGTGCAATAGACATAAGTGGTGGAACCTCAATTCCCAAGACTTGACTAGCTAAGTAGTAGGTATATTGGAAGTATTCTTCAAAAAAATCCTTGCTCATTCTTAGGTTTGTGCAAATCTAGCTTCCATCTCTTGTAACTAGTATCCATGCAACATTATTCTATCAAAATGTTTCTAATGGTTAATGGCAAGTTTAGGGGAATTTCTAACTGAAATACATTAGAGATTAGGTCATGGGAGATAACAAGCATATCAGCCCCATTTGGTGATTGGATAGTTCTTTTCTTGGCATTATATTAATTGGTCGGCGATTTCACCAATTCTACGTTGATGAACACGATTGGCACCACAATTCTTCCGAAGTTCAGTCTCCATGGGTTACAAGCTAGTTGAAATTTGAATTGTTTTTTGTAGTGATACATAAAAATTTCATAGCCCCAGTGTGGCGTCCAAACATCCCCAAGACCCCTATGCTTATCTAACAATTTACTTGCTTGAACACTTCTTCTAGGTCTTGGCCCTGATCTCGGACACTAATCTATCAAGTCTTGGTTTAAATTCCTCTTTTTAGTTTTTTTTTCTTTGCCTTAGGTTTTTCCACATTTTCTTCCATTGCAAACTCTGAAAAAATGCAACTTTCTAGCTAAGAGTGGAGTACTTATGTGAATTTTTGCTTCTCCTAGCTTCACTATGTGAGAGCTCAAAGTTCTATCCTTTCTACTTCTACCCTTAATGTAGCCTTTCTAGTTTCTACAAATTGTATGATTAATTCATGGTGCAATTCACCTCTGTTCTAGTGCATTAATATACAACCTACTTCATTCTTGTCATCGGGGAGAGCATTTATGTTAAATATATCAATGATACTTTTGACGTCACATTAGCTAGTAGTAATCATTCATCGCTATATCATTGGCACTTTGGCTTGTTTTCCACCAATGGCCACCTTCTCCACTAATAAGTGTTTTTCTTTTGGTCTATTGGTAATACATCAAACAATGTTACCCTGATGCATCCCAACTTCACCAATAAGTGTTAGAATTTGATACCCTGTGATTATATCGGGCTATCGAGGGAGCTTCATCATTCATTCCGCTAATGCACTAGAGTTGCAGCAATGGAAGGATATTACGCCAATGAAAGGATATGAATTGCCCCTATCGGGCTATTGGTGGGTGGTGATGGGAGTTCCACTGACAGAGTATTGTTAGCCCAATGGTGTCAAAGGACTTCAATGAATTTCATGAATGCAATTATTTGGGTATGATGGTTACAAAAATGGATTTTTTACACAAACCTCAATAATTTGTCTAGATCATGAAATTGAGTATGGTGAGATTTTGTAAGGACTAGGAGATAAATGAATAGATGTTAATGCAAATATGTGGGATTTTGTTTTTTTAGTCCTAACACAACTCTTTTGACATTTTTTTGTCTTATACTTATTGTGTGATGCATGATCTTTATTTTTCTTTGTTATTTTGTGCATGCATGTGCCATGTGTAAGCTTAATAGTGGGTTATTGACCTCTCACATGAGCTGATATGTTGGTGATCTAGGTTTTCTAAACAAAATTCCCCCCAATAAAGCAAATTGCCCCCAATAGAATAATATGTAATAATATTTAATTGAGGGAGTATAATATTTCTTATAGGGATGTATTGTCTATGCATTGATGGATATTCATATCTTGTTTCAAACCTCCCATTTTGGCACAAGCAGGGAGGATGTTGGCAATTGTTGTGGAATTTGGATTTACACTAGTAAATTGTATTCACTTGAAAGTTTTTAAAGTCTTTCCACCAAATTCATTTGTGCATATCTATTATAGATGTCCTTAAGCTATATGAAAAAGGTGTATATACAATTTGAGATAAATTGATAAGCTAAGACATGTAATGTTGATTTGATTTATATTTTACTTAAGATATAATTTTGTTGCATTGTTGAATTTCATAGTTCAATAATTGGGATTCTCAATGATCTTGTATACCCAAAGTGTATGTGATAGAAAGAAATTAGGTAGTCATGTCGATTAGTTTGATAATTTAAATGATCTTGAGTTCATAAGTACATAGTGATAATTTTTGACAAATAATATAATTTCTTGTTGCATTTATCACAGAAGCAAAGGCCTCTTTTGATTGTAGTAAAGGATGTAGAGAGTGAAGCATTGACTACTTTTATCTTTGAAATTGATGATTTTTTTACTAAATTGATAATGTTTGAAGTTTCTTTTTCTTTCTTAGATGTTGAGTCTAATTAATAAGTTTAATGTTGTGTTGCAACTTTCAGGTGAGTATGTTGATATGATAAAGACTAGCATTGTCGATCCTCTAAAAGTTATCATAATTGCATTAGTTGATGCAAAAAGGTAAAACTATTTATCTTTATTATAATTAGTGGAACTTGCAACTACAATATCTGATAAAAATCTACTTCCAAATATGTTTTTGATGGATGTTATATCTAATTTTGATACATTCACTATATCTAGTGCCTAAGTTTAGGGTGCCATAGTTGGAAAAGGAAAATAAAATGTTTGAATTTTATCCTTTGTATTATTTGAATTTTCTGAGTTTTTGATGTACAAATTTTGAAACCTTATTTTCAGGTTGCAACTCCAAATTGGAGAAGTGAAAGGTGAATACCAACGAGGAAGATTTTGGAGGAGCTGAAACCAATAGCAGCAGGAAAGTTGTGGATTTGAAAGGGGATTAAATGGGTTAAGCCCCTATAGGAGGTCATTGCCCTTCCAAAAGGACTGTAGTTAATAAAGGGGAAAATAGTATAAGTATCTGAAAATAGGAGTATTTTGTTTATATAGTGTTTGTAAGTTGTACAGTGTCATTGAGACATTGAATGCAACCAATGAGATTTTGATTTTCCAATGAGACTTAATGAAGTAAATTTTCATTGTGGTTTTTTCTCTACTCATAAATATTATGTTGTGGCTCCTCTTGATTTGTAATTTGTTTGTGTTTGTTTTTGATCAATCATATTTGTTCAAGCATTTTAGTCTTCATTTCATGGCATTTTTTAACATTTGAATATCTATGATACTTGAAGTTTATATGCATAAATTTGTGAGGACTAATTAAGTTAGATTTGATTTGTAATGACTAAATATATGACTAATGTAATGAATAAATTAATGACTAAATTAATAATTAAATATATGACTAAATTAATGACTAAAGTAAATATATGACTAAATAAATGACTACCATGACTAAATATATGACTACCATGACTAAATATATGACTAAACAAATCACTACCATGACTAAATAAGTGACTAAAATAGTTTAGTCATAAATTTGGTGGTGTTATAAATAACTACAAATAAACCACTAAAATAGTCACGTGACTAAAATTAATGACTAAATAAATGACTAAATCAATGATCAAATCAATAACCAAATTAATGACTAAAATCAATGACTAAATAAATGACTAAAAATTTTTATTCATAAATTTAGTAGTGTTATAAATGACTACAAGTAAACCACTAATAGTCACGTGACTAAATTTAGTTATTTATATGCAATTTTTAGTAGTTTATTTAGTCATATATTGTTGTTTGTGTACTTGTGTGAGAAGATTCCTTGGAGAAGATAGTTACTAAAAATTACAACAAATTGCTTTAAATGTTAGGCACCCTTGGCTAGCAGGGGAACTTTTACCTTGATGACTACTAATTCATCCTCTATTTCGCATGCTCGAACAATCAACAACTGTCGTTGTTTGCTATGTTTCATGAATTGGATGTTGGATCCATCATGAAGTTAAGCTGAATCAAAGGAGATCATCTAGAGGTTTCCAATCCTAATACTGGCATTTGATATATTTCATTATTGGGCGCCCCTAGGCTACAGGGGCACTTTTTCCCTTGTTTGACTATCATCTTTGATGACTTTTGTAACTAAGGGTTAATTTTAAGGTTAGATTAGATGTTAGAAAATCAACAAAGACTAAGAAACTAAAAGAACTACAAAGTACAATGGAAACTAAAATAAAGAATGATTATACCAGATAATTGTTGGAGCTTCCATGATTCCTCTTTGTAGCACCTTCTAACTTGTTGATTGTCGTGTTGCCCTCAGACCGGATGTGTGAGCAATCTTTGACGAAGTCCTACACAAGCTTTGAAGGATTTGAATCTAAATGCCTATGCCTATGACAATATGATTAAAAATGCCTATTCCTAAATATACCAAAACTTAATGGAATGTGACAATAAATGCAACAATGTCTGTAAAATGCCTAAGTGTCTCAGTGTGTAATCTAAAAATGAGAGCAAAATAGCATTTTATAGAAAATGCCATTTTGAATGGACGGACGAGATCAACTTTCGACAGACTTAAAATCAGAGGACGAGATTAAATCGAATAATCCCTAATCAGGGTTAGGGAAAAATCCTTAAATGAGTGGTCGAGATGTCATCTAAGAAGATTGAATTGGCGGTGGAGAATAAATGAGATAATTAATTAGAAAATCAAGAATTTCAAAAATCAAGAAGATAAAGACTGCCTAATTTGTGAGATTCAAAAAATCAAGAAGATAAGAGTTGGACTAAAGATCAGATTTGAAAAATCAAGAATTTGCCCGATTACTTGATTTTTGGAGGAATATTACCATATCAACTCAAAATATGGATTTTGTGAAATAATAAATAATCGATTTTCAAATTATTTACTAAAATGAACTGACAGTTAAGAAATGTGAAATCATTTTAAACAACTAATTTATTTAAAATGAAAGAAATATTAAATTTGGTAATTAAATAATTAAAGATAATTATTTAATTTAGAAGATATAATTAATAATTAAATAAATTAATAAATTTATTTAATTATGAGGATTAGTGACATATTAAATAAATAAATGAAATTCATTTATTTAATAATCAGGAAGAAATAAATGAAGAAGGGTAATTAAATAAATTAAGAAATTTATTTCATTAAAGGAAGACTTTGATAATTAATGACGTATTTAATAAATAAATAAAATTTATTTATTTAATAATCATGAAGAATAAAAGGACATGAATTAATTAAATAATTATAAATTATTTAATCAATAGCCAAATGTGAACCAAGGACATAATTAAATGTCATAATTATGCTAGGACGAAAGTGGTAAAAATAGAGCTTGCAGGCCTAGGTCATTTTTAAGTGTCTACATTTTGCCCCTCTTTGTCATAATGTAGCATGTCCCATTGTGACAAAGAAAATAAGTCAAAGCCATGCCCCAGTGAAGGTATAGAGTATTAATGCCCCCTCGGGAAATTTTTCAAATTTTGGGTCGGTGATAGAAAAAATTGGAAAGGGTCCCGATAAGTCAATTTGATGACCAAAAAAATGATGGCACAGATGATTTTGGATTATGACATGTTTAAGATAGCCAACAGAGTGGTCAAAGTTGGTCAAATGAGCCTCCAGTAATAACCTAGTTGACAAATGCCATTTTGACTTTATAAATAGGTTGAAAAGAGGGTAAAAGTCAATTCATTTCCACTATTCACTTTGCAAATTTTGAGAGCTCAAAGCGAAAAGGACTACATCGAGGATGGTGATTCCAGTGAGAGAGCATCACGGCAAGATCGTGCGGACCTTCAAACGGGTAGAGGGCTCAGATCCAGCAGTATGTACCCCTAACCCCTTTTGTAATTTTTTTGTTTTGCATGCCAAAAGTAGGGTTTTAGGGCGAACAACAAATGCGCCGCGAAGCATATGCGTTCACGTAAGCCGCATTTGACTTCGTGTTCGATGCATTTGATGCGTCACGATGCAAGTGCAAGGGTAGTCTAGGGTGGGCTGAGGGTTTGCAACACATTTTCCAAAAACTGCAATGCATTCGCCTTTTTGAGCCGCATTCAAAAGTTAGAATGCCACAATCATTAGTTTGCGATGCATTCGTGTGTTTAAGTGACTCATTTGAATGGAACAATGCAAGTACCATATTTCGTGACACAAGTTCTCTAATGCGACGCATTTGAGTGGTCGAACGATGCAATTGTAATGTCGAGACGCATTTGAAGTATGAAACAATGCATTTGTTGTTTTGTGATGCAATTGTAGTCAACGCAACGCATTTGACGTTGACTTTGACTAGGGCTGATTTTGATGCTTTTGAACTCTGAAATACTTTTGATGATAATGACAATTGTCTAGAAGGTACTGATGCGTTGTTTGGCTTTGTGCAGAGACAACTTGCACCAATATACATGCAAGAGAGCAGACTGATGACCTTTTGGTTTGCTGATCAGCTCAGCCCGCGAGAGTGGTGAGGATTGATGTCACTGGGTTATTCTATGTCACCTATATGCTTGCTATTCGGGCAAATAGGGGACTGTTGACTGCGTTATGTGAGCATTGGCATTCAGAGACATGTTCTTTCCACCTGCCAACGGGAGAGGCGACCATTACACTAGAGGATGTCTACCACATTCTACGCATGTCTATTCGAGGAGAGAAGATCATCTATGACCCTCATCATGGCCAGTAGACCTTCGCAGCATACTATCGAGATGAGGGTGCAGGACTCGACATCTAGGGATAAGAGATCCACTGAGAGTTTATGGCAGAGCATTATGCTTGTTTTGATGCATTCCTAGCGACACTTATTGGTGGGATATTGATTCCTAACCATCGCAGACATGGGTTCCCTATTGGCTAGGGAGACGTCTTTGTTGGGATGAGACGAGACAAGACAGCGTATGCCTAGGGCTCTTGTCTATTGGGCACACTCTACCACCAACTACACAAGGTTGTCTACTGAAGAGTAGAGAGTATCTCATGTGGCACCACCCTGATGATGATTTGGGCCTAGGAGCACATAGCTATATTCTGTCCACCAATTCAGAGACTGTAGTTGGCTGAGGGGATGCCCTATGCGTACTACTATGTCGGTGCGCTACAACAGACACGAATGGGTGAGACAGGTTGGTGGAGGCATCAAATTGATACGATGGTGTCCTTTATCTAGAGGTTGTACAAAGACTGTCAGTAGTGGGATGATGAGGTGGACAATCTTAGCCTATGTAGACAGTATCAGTATTTGATTGGCAAGACAATATAGAGCCAGCTGATCATAGAGATGTATTTTCCGCAACGTGTCCTCAAATAGTTCAGAGAGCAGCAGGGTGTACCTATAGGGACAACCGAGTATGTTCAATCTTTCAGAGAGTATGCTTGGTAGCCAGCCATTCCAGTAGCATTTTCCAAGCAATAGATTGATGGAATAGGATCCCATCCGTGGGGATGGAGAGGTGGGATTGCATATCCTAAAACCACAACAAATTATGACCTATGGTGGCAGGCACATAGACCAGTGTTGCTGACAGATCTAGATGGGCCAACACCCATGGATAGGAGGTCATTCATACCACATGTGTCAAGGGCCAGGCGAGGAGGAAGAGGTGATAACAAAGGTAGAGGCCAGGGGAGGGATGGAAGCTGGGGGAGAGATGGAGGCTGGGATGGAGGTAGGGACAGAGGCCAGGATGGAGGTAGGGATGGAGGTCGAGATAGAGGTAGGGACAGATGCCAGGGTGGAGATGATAGGGATGATGGAGATGATGGAGATGATGAGGAGATGACCAGAGATAAAGGCGAGATGGTCAAAGATAGGGCCGGAGGGTGCACCCACATGTGGTGAGAGTAGCACTAGATGCTATCCTAGAGGTGGCCAAGGAGGGAGAGAGAGAGGAGGAGGAGGAGCCGAGGCAGGAGGGGGAGGAGTAGAGACAAGAGGAGGATGTGTTGAAGGAGGAGAGACAAGAGGAGGAGCAGCCAAGGCAAGAGGAGAGACAGGAGGAGGATATGGCAAAGGAGGAGAGACAGGAGGAGAAGTAGCCGACGCAAGATGAGGATGTGGAGGTAGATGTGCCTCGAGATGAGGGAGTTGGCAGAGAGGATGTGGCAAAGGATGACAATGATGATGATGATGCCATGGATGAGGCTGAGAGACTTCTCAAATGGAGGATGGTGGAGGGAGATGAGAAGATACCCTCCAGCTCGGCGCTGCCCCATGATTCCATGATAGACCAGAGGATGACAGACCTTCAGAGGAGATTGAACGAGAGTGTCACACAGGTCCGAGCACTACAATCAAAGCTAGAGGTGGCTCCGGTAGAGCAGGATCAGGAAGTGATCTGTCAACAGGACTTGGCTCAGTGGTGTGTAGAGTTTGCAGCATTATGTATAGGGCCTTATGGGGATATTGCTCATGAGCTGGCCAGAGTAAGCATGAGGTTGGGACAGTACAAGACACTATATGAGGAGGCAGTGCATCCCGAGTGACAGGACCCTACATTGTCATGATCTCAGACAAGGACAGGCAGTGGTCACCGATTAGGGAGTGGGAGTAGTAGTAGGAGTCATACGAGTGCAGGAGGGTGTCCACCTCATCAGGGCATAGGTCCCACCACTCTCATAGGCATGCCTCAAGTCATCATTTGAGCCACAGTCATGGGTCTACTAGTTTAGTGCAGAGATCAATACAGAGGCAGCTACCAGTGACAAATCCTTTTGCTTCTCAGAGCCAAGCCATTGTGACATCACATGTGTCTATTATTGTGGAGATGATGCCATCAGTGTCAGTTCCACTGGTTGCATAGACAAAGGCTACTACAGGTCCACCCATCATTTCAGTGCTAGTCAGAGAGCTCCAACTGCCACATTCTTCACCATGAGGGGATGATGAGAGTCTACCCTAGGGGCATGTTTGTCGTATTTGTTTCCATGTTATGACACATTATGTATATATTATTGAGCCTGCGAGCTCCATTTTTGGGATATCTCTTGACTTTATCCTGTGACATTGTACTTTTTTTGAGATGATATTATATGATGCAGTTTTGATGTGGCCTACATGTGTGTTATGTGATGTTATTTGATTTATGCATTATGATATATGTGATGTGATGCTTTATGTATGATGTTGGTTTATAATGGATGATGGTATCATTTATATTTCTTTCCATGTATGTCCTATGATGCTTACTTATGAGATGATACCATGATGATGCAATGTTGCTTTATATGTTCTATTGATTTTCTGAAGATAGTGATAATGATATGCCTAATGTATTTACTTGAATGGATGCCATGTTTATAGTAATGAAATATATATGATTTAATGCCATGGATGACATATGTATGGACCTAATGCAATTTTTATATGATCATGTATGCACTTATGTTTTTATATGTCATAGGATATCATCGTGAGATTGAGGTGACAAGATGACTAGACCGATGAGAGAAGACGACCAGACCGAAGGAGATGCATGTTAGTTCCTAGACCAAATCCTTCAAAACCTTACCATAGGACTTTAATATTTATTGCTCTTAATCATCATTGGGAAGACTGTTGTAATGGCCAACAAACACCATGATATGACATAGATCAAAGTGTGCAAGGTCATACCATCACATTTAGACAAGAAGTCACAGACAAGGATGATCATGACTCATACTAACAACGTGATTGCCCCAGTCTTTTTGTCATAACCAACCGTAAGTAGAAAAGACAAGAAGGACAATTCATGAAACATCGTTGCTTCTCTAAATCCTGTTCCCAGGACATCCTTGAGAAACTAGCATCATGATTTCCAAAATACAAAATAGAGCCCTTATCATGATACGTCGTTGTTTTTCTAAATCCCAGAGTCAGGACCTTGTTGAGAAACTAGTAATCATGCACATCAATCGTCATGATACATCGCTGCTTCTCTAAATCTTGTTATTGGGATCTCGCTGAAAAAATAATATCATGATAAAAATCCAAAATACAAGTGCCAAGTGTTTGCCAAGTGCTTCTGGATACCCATTGCTTTAATGTCAAAATGTCAAGTTTGATGATGTCAAGATGCCAAGGTGTCAAGTTTTTGGTGATGTCGAAATGACAAATATCGAAGATTGCCAAATTTAGGAAGGACACATCCTGAATAATGTTGATGTTGAGAGGATTGATCCCTAAATGTCAAAAGGGATCCCTCGAAATGATGACAATTCCTAGGAAGGACACATCCTACAGCATAAATGACAGAGTTTTTTCTTTAGAAGGACACATCTGAAGAATACTGATGTCAAAAGGAGTGATCCTTAGATGTTAAGAGGATCCCTCAAAATGTTGAATGACAGTGATGATGCCTAGGAAGGACACATCCTAAGGCATGAATGATAGAGGCTATTTTGCAAAAGGACACATCTACAAGTTAACCAAGAGTGGGCAGTTTGACCAGTTATAAAAATGAAACTTCCTTTGACCAAGTTTTGACCGAAGTTTGGGCTAAGTTTGACTTGTTTTGACCATATGCCAATATTTGTCATGATGATATGATTGACATGCTGTTGAGATTTTCATATTGACATAAATGATTTCCATAATTTGTTTTAGGAGTTTTATACGTTTGGGGATGATTCGCTTTGACTTGAAGACATTTTGACGTGTGTTCCAATGTAATGCCCCAAACCCTAATGGACTGACCTAGTGTGGCCTCGTGGGCTCATTGATAGATGGCCTTACCTACATTATGCACTCAGAGACCTCGTAGTTCGACACAACCAATGACTTTGTCTTGATGAACAAAGCTTGCGCCATGATTTGATTTTGACAAACCTAAAAGGACTGACCTAATGTCTTGGGGACTCGAAAATGAGTCTTGCCTACGTAGCAAATGCATAGAGACAACGTAGTTCAGATGAGTAATAAAGACTGATTGATTGAATTGAAAAGGAATGACTCTATTTTTGTGTTTTCAAGTAGTTTTGACATTTTTTGTGGTTTTCTTCATGACGTTTTTCATTTTTTTTTAGGTCTTTCTTCAGGACATTTTGTGATGTTTTTGGTCTTTTTTCAAGACTTTTTGTGATGTTTTAGGTCTTTTTTTTTAGGAATTTTTGTGGTGTTTTTGGTCTTTTTTCAGGAATTTTTAGCAACTATCGAAACCATGCATGACATCCATTGTAGTTACATGATAAAAAAATTTCCCCCAGTCAGGTCCAAGACTTAGCCAATTTTAAAGGACTTAAAAGGGATGTGCCTGCAGTACCAGTTGGACAGGATAGAGGACTTGATGTCAACCATTTATCAACCATGAAAGGAAGAGTATGATGTGGTGGTGATGGAAAATGTATTTCATCTTAGACCATGGCAGACAAAGTAACAGTAGATGGCAGAGCAATGATTGATTACGTATGGTGCCTATTTGCTAGGTTTTCACCATGGTACTTATCCAAATCACTTGTTTGCCAGGTTTTCACTGTTGGACAAATCATTTTTCTTTATTATTTTTGTCATTTTTCTTTTTTTTTGGTGCCACCAAGACGCTTGTTTGCCAGGTTTTCATCAAGGCAACGACTTTTACCATTTTTCATTTTTTTTTGTATTTTACTATTTTCAGCTCGATCTCCTGATGCTATGCATAGAACTTTCGGAGATGTAAACTATTGATATGCTATGTCAGTTGTTCTCCCTCTGCAATTTCCAGTTGATAGGCTCCAGAACCAAAAGAAGATATGATGACGTAAGGACCCAACCAGTTTGGTTCAAAATTTCCCAGCTTTTCTCTATCAGCCTAGTTCTTAGGATTTTGCATGAGGACTAAGTCACCACTGTTAAACTTCCTGGCCATAACCTTCTTGTTGTAACTGTGACATAAACAGTTTTGGTATGCTTGTAGATGGTTCAGGAAAGTTTTCTTTCTTTCTTCTAGCATCTCCAACTTGTGTAGGTGTGATTTTCTATACTCCCCATTAGTTAAACCCTTCAGGAAGACTCGTAACGAAGAAATTTCAACCTCAATAGGCAAGATGGCCTCAGCTCCAAAGACCAAAGCAAAAGGAGTGGCTCCTGTAGGCATACAAATGCTAGTGAGGTAAGCCCCACAGAGTAGGGTTGAGTTGTATATGCTAGTCACGACCAGTGTCATTGACAGTCTTTTTGAGGATTTTAACAATGGTTTTATTTGAAGCCTCAGCTTGACCGTTTCCTTACGGGTAATACGAAGATGAAAAATGGTGTTGGATGTGAAATCGCTCACATAACTCATGAATGTCTTGGTTTTTAAACAGATGTCCGTTGTCAATGATGATGGATTGCAGAAGGCCATACAAGAAAATGATGTAGTTGAGAATGAATTTGGATATTTGCTTTCCGGTGATGTATGTCAAAGGGATGGCTTTGATCCACTTCATAAAATACTCAGTGGTGGTGATGATGAATTTGTGGCCATTGGATGAGGTAGGATGGATCTTACCCACGAGGTCGAATCCCCATTGAGAAAAGGGCCAAGGAGAGGTGATCGGCTGAAGTTCCTATGCTAGAGCATGGATCAAATCACTATGAATCTAGCATTTGTGACAAGTGCTGACATATTCTATTGCATCCTTTTCAACAGTTGGACAATAGTACCCAAGTCTCGTTACTTTCTTGGCTAGAGTAAGACCACTCGAATGAGACCCGCATATACCATCATGTACTTTGCATAAGGTTGTACGTGCTTCATTGGTGTTGAGACATCTATGGAGGGTGTCATCAAAGCTACAACGGTAAAGGATGTCACTGAAAATGGCATACCTTGCAGCTTTTTAAATGAAGAACTTCCTCTGGTTATTGGACAGGTTAGGTGGAAGGGTTTGAGACTTAAGGTAGTCATAAATATCCTAGTACCAGGGAGAGTCGGGACCAACAAGTTTGCAGACCATCTCTGACTCTAGAATGTCATAGGCAGGGACCAATAATTGTTCTATTAGGAATTCCAGCTGAGGCAGATTGCTTGGAATGTCGAGGAGAGAGCCTATTGTAGCCATTGCATTTGCTGCCTTGTTCTGTGCTCTCAGAACTTGTTCAAAAGTTACCATATGAAAGTATGTTTGGAAACTATCAACCATCCATTTGTAGGGCATCAGCTTCTCATCTTTTGTGTCATAGTCATCATTAACCTAGTTGATGACGAGCTAAGAATCCCTATAGACATGTAGTGCTCTGATTTTCCATTTTATTGCCATTCTAAGTCCTATAACTAGTGTCTCGTATTCCGCCAAATTGTTTGTACATGGGAAGGAAACGTGGAAAGCCTTAGGAATGGAGTCTCCTTGAGGGGTGATGAACAATATCCCTACCCCCGAGTCGTGATTTGTGTGTGATTCGTCAAAGTAGAGTCGCCAAAGTGCCTTAGGTTTCGTATGGAATATCGACTCATCTGGAAAATCTGCCACTAACGGGTGATCACTTTGTAAAGGTGCATCTGCCAGTTGGTCGGCTATGACTTGTCCTTTTATTTCCTTTCTTTCTACATATTGAATATCGTATTCACTCAGAATCATGACCCATTTTTCCAGACGTCTTGTTAATGCTGCCCGACTTAACAAATATTTGAGGGGGTCGATCTTTGCTACTAGTTGCGTCTGATGGCTTAACATGTAATGTCTTAGCTTCTGTGCTGCAAAGACCATGGCTAGACAAGTTCGTTCCATTGGTGTGTAGTTCAGTTCATACCCGACTAATGTCTGACTGATGTAATATATAGCTCTTTCTTTTTCTTCTTGGTCGTTATGTGCTAGTAATGCCCCCAGTGCTGAATTAGTTATCGAGATGTATAAAATCAATGGCTTTCCATGAATGGGAGGCATGAGAATTCGTGGTGACAATAGGTAATCTTTGATTTGCTAAAGGGCTTCTTGACATTTATCTATCCACACAAAGGGATACCTTGGCACAATAGATATTGGAATGGGTGACACTTGTCAGCCAATTGGGCTATGAAGTGCCAAATAGATTGTACCCTACCTTGTAGAGTTCTAAGTTCACTGATTCCTCTAGGCAGAGGAATGCCTATGATGGCCTTTACTTTTTTTGGATCAACCTCAATGCCTCTTCGAGAAACTATGTATCCCAAGAGTTTACCTGATGTGACACCGAAGACACATTTCTTAGGGTTCAGTCAAACTTTGTATTCTTCTAGTCTCTTGAAAATTGTGGCTAACACCTTCATATGATCTTTCCTTGTTACTAATTTAGCCAATAGGTCATCTACATAATCTTCCATTATTTTATGCATCATGTCATGAAAGATTGTGGTCATATCCCTGTGATATGTGATGCTTGCATTTTTGAGACCGAATGGCATGACATTCCAATAGCATGTACCCCATGGGCAAGTAAATGTCATTTTGTGCTGGTATTCGGGGGCAATGCAAATCTGATTATAGCTAGAGAAACCATCCATGAGGGATAACATCTCATATCCTACCGTGAGGTCAACTATGATATCAATATTCGGTAAAGGAAAGTCATCTTTTGGGCATGCCGTATTTAGGTCTCTAAAATCTATACAGTGTGAATCAACCCATTTGGCTTTGTTACTGGCACTAGGTTAGATATCCATTCGGCATAATCAATAGACCATATGAATCTAGCATCTAGAAGTTTCTTCAACTCTGCCTTGACCAATAGAGTGACTTGAGGATGCATTTTACGTAACTTCTGTTTGACTGGTTTGGCATTAGGCAATAGTGGCAGATGGTGCAGAACCAGTTCTGAGTCTAATCCTAGCATGTCAACATAGGACCATGCGAAGTTGATTTTACGTTCTACAAAGAATTTATGAAATTCCAGTCTCTCTTCCTCAGTCAGTGATGCAGCAAAGAGGACCATTTTGGGATCTTCTGCAGTTGATATGTTGTCTTCTATAAGCATAGATGATTTCTCTTGTTGTATGGGAAGAAAGTCCAGTCCTCCATCTTTGGGTGCCTCAAAGAGGTTTTCACCCATAGATACATCCTTTGTTTTTACTTTTTTTTCATCAGAAGGTTCCTTTTGGTTTTCACCTAAAGACTTTTCATTTTTTATTTTTTATTTTGTGACTAGAGGACAGAGCAGTCTCACCAAAGTAGGCTGCACAATCTAGATCAATGGTGAATCCTGACTTGTGATCACCACTGGGTATGCCCTCACGTAATCCCATAAACTCTGTGATTGCCTCGTCATTTGGAAAAGTGTCTAGGACCAGCGAGCCTTGTTGGTCCCAATCGACTAGCTGAGAATAAACTAGGGAAATTCCATCGTCAGTGTTGGTGAATTGAGGGGAGGATGCATAAAGCATGTAGACGGATTCAGTGATATTGTAGATGAGATTATCATCATCCAACTCCACATCAGACTCTATCCAATATTCCCCTTCACTAGTCTGATATTTGTTGTCAAAATAAGGGTTGAAGGACTTAGAGTCATGGTTGTCAGTGTCTCCAGGTACTTCAAATGGATTGGATTGAAGGGATTCAGATGGTGGGTCTTGTATACATCATGGGGAGTGGTAATGAGACTTTGACTATTTGGTGCCTGGTCAATTTTAAATGTTTTCCAAAATCTTTGTTCAGAGGTTAGTTTGCCTATTTCGACAAACAAATCATCGAGGCAATAGTCACTTAAGGATCGTTCTAAGCCAAATTCCCACTCTTGGGAGTCAGTTTTGGTGAGGGTTTCCTTAGTGGTCTCGACACTTTCCGAAGCATGTACTCACTCACTCGAAAGTCCAATGGTACGTCGATCATCATTGTCGGGTGATCCAAACCCTAATCCAAGATACTTTGGTATTTTGAAAGGTTCTATGGGCTCTCTTCATCCAATTTTATTTTTGCCTAGGCCACTAGTGCCAGTGTAGCCCTTAGCCTTCATTATGTCATATCCCTTGCCATATTTCTTAACTGGTAATGGGGGTAGTGTGAAAATATCCTTATAGAGCCATCCTGTGATATCAGCAAGGTCCTCGTTACTCTTGTCTCCCCATTTGATGAAAAAAAAATTTGGTGGAACTTTGAAAATTTCTTTGGGCTCCATTCTAAAACATGTCCAACCATAGACCTTCGAAGACTTGGGTATCACTGTGATGCTATATGCTGTATGCAGTTTGAATTCTCCACAGTCGAGGTCCTAGATCTTGACAATGGGTTTAGCCTTAAGGTTTGTGGAAGATGGTGGTGTGGCGAAAGACGTGGACAGAGTGGATGTGGGAGATGATGTGAGTGTGGATGGATCAATGTATTTGGAAGACGAAGGGCCAGAAGCCTCTCAATTGATAGGCACTCAGTTTTTCAAAAATACCCCTTAGGTTGGTACAGATTGAAAAGGGTCGGGGTCGCCATATATAGTGATTTCTGTGCTGTCAAATGGGAATTTTAAGCATTGGTGATATGTGGATGGAACAGCTTTTAAGGCATGAATCCATGGGCGACCAAGCAAAATGTTGTAAGGTAATTCTAGATCCAAGACCTAGTAGGTTGTATCCACAATGACTGGTCCCACTCTGATAGGAAGAGATATAACGCCTCGTGAAGAGCGTTCTTCATCATGATATGATTTGATCACTATACTCTTTGTAGGGTCTACACATGCATCAAAAAATCCTAGAACCTTAACCAGTTTCAAGGAGCATATGTTCAATCCTGCTTTACCATCTACTAAAACTCTTCTGACCTTGTGTTTATGGATGAAGGTTTCAATGTGCAATGCATTGTTGTGGTTGGTATTAGGTGATGAGTAATCTTGATCAGAAAAGGTGACGTGGTGAGGCATAGTGAGGTATTCCACCATGGTCTTAAACTGATTGACACCAATGTCCTTGGAGACTGACGACTCTTGTAAGGTTTTATCTAGTATATCCTTATGTGTGGGAGAGATACAAAGAAGCTCAAGTATAGAAATTTGCATGGGATTTTTTCCAAGCTAATCGATAAGGTTGAACTGACTCTTTGGTTGCCACTGCTTTGTGGTTGGGGTGGGTTTTGAATTTTTAGCAGATGGGCTAGGTATGGTGATTTTGGGTTGTCTAGCAGGAGGTGGAACAACTATGGTGACCCTACCACTTTGAGTAGTAGCATTGCATTGAGGTGCTCTCTTGACTGTGATGGTGTTGATATATTCATTGTCAGTTTAGACATTGTGTATAGTGGCTTCGCCAGAATAGTCATACTTGGCTCGGGCAAAATTGGCGTGATTATTGTTTATCTGTGGACCTGACATGGAAGCATTATTTGAACCATGGTCTTGTAGTGGGTTCTTATGAATAGTATGGTCTGAATTGGAGGAAAATTGTGATCCACCTACCTCAATGATATGACTCTTGATAAGATCTTGTACTAGGTTTTTTAGTTGTCGACAGTTAGAGGTTTTATGTCCTTTTTCTCGATGATAATCGCAAAATGCATTATCGTCCCACCATGCTAGTTTGAATTGTCCTGGGTCATATGGTTTAGGTTCTTGAAGTGTGATGACCCCATTCTAGAGGCATTTCTTGAGGACTTCTTCAATGGGTTCACCCAAAGAAGTGTATGTGCAACCCCTAGGAAATTGTCTCATTTGACGGTATTGTCCTTGATTATTTTGGCTACTCTGGTTGTTTGAAGGGACATTGGTAGGAGGTTTCAATGTCGTTGTTGGTTTGTTTTGTTGTTGAACCCCTTTTAGGGCTAGTATAGGACCCACAATGTTTGCAGTCTTGGCGTCAACAACACTGTCATTTGTAACATGTTTATTTTTTACCCAGTATTTATGCTTGTCGTTGGGAGGATTTTCATTTGTGTTTTTGGGACCGTACCTTAGCTCTCCCTTTGCAATAAGGGATTTCTCAATCTGGACCCCTTTTTCAACTAGGTCTGTGAAGGTTGTGCAACAATGCACTTGCAATGCATATTTTAGGGGACCCAGAAGTGTTTGAACGAACATGTCCACCTTTTCCCTTTCGGGTATGTCAATGTGACACTGACTAGCTAGACTTCTCCATTTTTGAAAGAATGGGATGAATGTCTCACCAGTATCCTCTTGTGTGAGATTGCATAAGCTAGTGATAGAGGTGTCCATGTCAATGTTGTATGAGTAATTTTTTATGAATTTTTGTTTAAGCTCATCCCATGTTTAGATATCCTTTTGAGTGGAAAACTATTCAAGGGCAGGACCCGCAAAATTTTTAGAGAAAAGTCTCATCAAATATGTTTGTTCATAGGCAATGTCCATACAATTGGTTGCAAATTCGCGAACATGTTCGATGGGGTTTGTCTTGCCTCTATATTTTTAAAAAATGGGTGACACATATCCCAGAGGAAATGGTGGCATGTATAAGCTCATGTCGAATGGGTATACATTTAGATCATATGACACTTCTGATTTCTTGCTTGATATTTGTATGTTTTAGATAGTTTTCTCTAGACCCATTAGTTTGATTTGTAAGGCATCTATACAGGGTCATTTGTGGTCCCATGCATAGGATTGATTGGTACACCATAGGTCCTTGTTTGTTGTGTGTGGATATTGGTGTATTGTGGCAGTATGGAATGCTGTGACATGTATGATGTGTTCGAATTGGCATGTTGTTGGTCTTGAAAGTTTGGATTGGGGGTATGTTGGTGAGTATGAATGCGGGATGAGTATGTTGGGATGTGTCCCCCAACCATTTGTGTCGATATTTGGGGGATATGGTGACCATGAACATTGTGATGTGCTAATGATACCATGGGTAGTGTGTTTTGACTACCTTGTCCAAATTGTTGGGTTTGGACAAGGGGAATGGTCAAATTTTGTCCTTGGGATTTGATGGTATTTGATAGTGTTGAGGTGTTCACATTTTGTTGTTGTCCTTGAATAAATATATGTCGTTTACCCCCCACCCAAAGGATTTTGTGAGATACTAATGAGAGGATATGTCGAAGGTGTACTCGATGTAGCTGTTAAAGGGGAATTGGTATGACTTGACGATGCCCCCGTGGCATTTACCGTATTGGTAAAAAGAGGATTGGAGTAACTTGCCCACATTTCCGTAGAGCCAAAGGTGGTTCCAACTAATTGTGACAGTGTTGTGGATATTGTGGGAACTATGACATATTGTGATCCTCCAATGGATATAGTGTTTATTGAGTTGGAGGTAGCATGCACTGTTGTTGTAGTGTCAAAGAAAGTATTGCTCATACTGTTTGGAGGTTGACCACTATTTGACATGTTATGCTCGTTGTTGACATTAGGGTCTGGAGATATTGATCTCAACGTGTTAATGTCGAATCCTTGAGGTAATTTGGCTCCTTGACTTAAGACTATGGCCAAATATTTGTCTTTGTCATATAGGACCATTTGTTCCACGAATTGAGAGGCCCCTGGGTCTTGTGCTGCTACCTCTAAGTTTTCCTCAAGTATTTGTCTGTATACATCCTTACGTAAGAATGGTTCAAAGGGACTGTTTGATGAGGATGGTATTGTTATGAGAGGTTGATTGTTTGTATTGCCAAATGGATCATCAAAATTCCAATTTGGGTCATACATGGGATTGTTGATAGTGGAAGTGGGGTCTTGTCGAAAGTTTTCCATTTGTCGTTTCTATTTTTGGAGTCTAGTTTCCACCATAAAATGAGATTGCTCAAATGAAAATGACAAATAAATGTAAGGATGACACTATGCAAGGTCTAGGTTCAAAATGATTACTAAGATGAATAATATTTTTGGATTTTTGGGAATAAAATATACAATGTCTAACTTAGAATGCAATTTGAGAAAAGGATACCTAAGCACTTCTAAGCTCAATCTTTGTTTTCGATCTCGATTACTAAAGGACTTGTTGACAAGGCCAAAATGACTAGTGAGTTTTCCTAACTAGATTTTTGAGTTGGAAAAATCTCACAAAAGGGACAATGACTAAAAAAGGGGATGATGATTAAGTCCAAGATAACCTAGTTTCGAAAGCAATGACGTTGCAAATTGTACTGATATTTTCCTAATCCAAAGCATGCAAGAATTAGAACCTAGGGACAAGCTAATGCCTAATGTATGGAACTAAAAAAAAATGAAGGATGAAACCCATGGTCAAGAATGAAAACTAATGGTCTAAAGGTTTGAGCAATTTCAAAGTTGGTTTATGATAGAATCCCTTTTGGAAACAATGTTTGACAAAAGATTGACAAGGTTTAGCTTCAAATTTGACTTTGTATGAAGTTTTTACTTGTGACAAGAAAATGCATCATTTGAGGCCTCGAATGTGTCAGTGTCTCGAATGCGGTTTGATTTCAACGAATGTGACTCTGGGACTAATATATGTGACTTAGTTTGGTAGATGCAGCTCTGTGAGGTTCAAATGCATTGGGACACAGACAAATGTGGTATTTGGGATATAAAATGTGGTTTAGTAGTTCCATTGCATCTCAGTAGTTTTCAAATGCATTGCAGAAAAGCAAATGCATTTCAACAATTGCGACACACTTTGTTTTCTTGACGTATTGAGAGAAAATTTGATCTGTCTAATGTTGAATGTTTTGTCCAAAAATGATTAATGTTTGAGAAATCCAGTGAGCACTTGACAAGCACAATGTTTTGAGTTTAAGGAAGCGCACATAAGACAAGTACAATCCTAAAGGGCCAATAGTCCAAGGGTTTGTATACTTGATATAGCCCACCGATATACCCCGGATTGGTGATAAACACCTTTCCTTCTTGAGAACAGATAGCTTAGAATTTTGGTGGCATTGGCTCCCCTCCACGGCTCATTAACGTCATTCGAGCACACCAAATTTGAATTCTTGGGTAGTGACTTCCCAAGAACTACTATCTCTAATCAAGGGGATCAATAGTGAGTGTCTTCGGGCATGATATTGTACCCTATACTATATCAAGCAATAGCCAAAGAATGGTTGGACTCTAAAACAAGAGGTATTTAATACGAGTATTTTGTTCATAGGGCATGATCCATCTAACGAGAGTCGCCTTTTGGATCCATCTCGTTGAAACCACATGCGTGATTCTTGGGCTTTCCCCAAGAATCCACTTTTATATACCGGTTGGGAGTCCCTCGGGTTCAAGGTGCTACCGGTTTGAGTCGTCCTAGGGTGAGTACTTTTTCCCACCAGAATAGGCCCAAGTTCTTGAGTTACTAACTATTTCTCTTACACCCAGGATCACCCGAAAGCGCAAGGGGAGAGGATACTTTGATTACTAAGTTGTAAGGGTAATAACATATAAAAACGGGTATAGTTTTCTGATCACCAAGTTTTCACAAGGTGAGAGCATACTCACCTACCATTTTGCAAACACAATCCTACAAATTAGAAGACATGTTCTTTTTAATTGCACTGAAAGTAAATGTGTACTAATCTAAGAAAAAAGATAAGCACAATGTTTTAGTGTTTATTCTTCGACATTCAAACCTGCAAGACCATGAGTTAGAAGTTTTAAACACTAGTCTTAGACCCACGAAGGTAATCGCCACACGCTGCAAACTAAGATTAGTAACACAAAAAACTTATGCTAGGCAGAATGCAGAAGAAAACCAGAACAAAAGAACAGAAAAACATCAAAAATCCAAATGTAAATGAGCAGAAAACATTACCAAGCAAATGCATCACAACAGAGCGAATGCGTCGCTTTGTGTTGCAAATGTGGCTCGTTAGTGCATATGCGGCTTTCCAGGCTTCAATTGCAGCTCATCAGAGTGATTGTGGTGTTTTAGCCTATGTATGCATCACAACACATAATATGTGTCACGATGAAAGTCGAATGTGTTGCTTCATACCTGTTCCTGTAAAAATGATAGAGAACACACAAAAACTATACAAAAATAACAAAAAGAAACAGAGTCAGGTTCACCAATGTAACTAAGGGTTAATTTTTAGGTTAGATTAGATGTTAGCAAATCAACAAAGACTAAGAAACCAAAAGAACTAAAAAGTACAATGGAAACTAAAATAAAGAACGATTATACCAGATAATTGTTGGAGCTTCCATGATTCCTCTTCGTAGCATCTTCTAACTTGTTGATTGTCGTGTTGCCCTCAGACCGAATGTGCGAGCAATCTTTGACGAAGTCCTACACAAGCTTTGAAGGATTTGAATCTAAATTCCTATGCCTATGACAATATGATTAAAAATTCCTATTCCTAAATATGCCAAAACTTAATGGAATGTGACAATAAATGCTACAATGTCTATAAAATGCCTAAGTGTCTCAGTGTGTAATCTAAAAATGAGAGCAAAATAGCATTTTATAGAAAATGCCATTTTGAATGGACGGACGAGATCACCTTTTGATAGAGACCTAAAATCAGAGGATGAGATTAAATATGATAATACCTAATCAGGGTTAGGAAAAAATCCTTAAATGAGTGGTCGAGATGTCATCTAAGAAGATTGAATTGGTGGTGGAGAATAAATGAGATAATTAATTAGAAAATAAAGATTTTTGAAAATCAAGAAGATAAAGACTTCCTAATTTGTGACATTCGAAAAATCAAGAAGATAAGAGTTGGAGTGAAAATCAGATTTGAAAAATCAAGAATCTGTCCGATTACTTGATTTTTGGAGGAATATTACCATATCAACTCAATATGGATTTTGTGAAATAATAAATAATCAATTTTTAAATTAATTACTAAAATGAACTAATAGTTAAGAATGTGAAATCATTTTAAACAATTAATTTATTTAAAATGAGAGAAATGTTAAATTTGGTAATTAAATAATTAAAGATAATTATTTAATTTAGAAGATATGATTAATAATTAAATAAATTAATAAATTTATTTAATTATGAAGATTAGTGACATATTAAATAAATAAATGAAATTCATTTATTTAATAATCAGGAAAAAATAAATGAAGAAGGGTAATTAAATAAATTAAGAAATTTATTTAATTAAGGGAAGACTTTGACAATTAATGATGTATTTAATAAATAAATAAAATTTATTTATTTAATAATCATGAAGAATAAAAGGACATGAATTATTTAATCAATAGCCGAATGTGGACCAAGGACATAATTAAATTTCATAATTATGCTAGGACGAAAGTGGTAAAAATAGAGTTTGCAGGCCTAGGTCATTTTTAAGTGTCTACAACTTTCACTTTCAACATCTTCTGTCTTCGACTCCATTTGTTGATGATTGATGAATCTGGTGAACTTGCTTGACGATGCATCAGAAATCCAACAAAATTGCAAAGGAGATGATTGTCTTGGAAAAACTTGATAACTACATTTGACCTTTTGAACTCATGGGCACCCCTGGCCAGTAGGGGTGCTTTTGGCTACAACTTCATCAATTTTTTAAGAAGATTGTCACCTCTCATGCTTTGCATTTACCCTCTCACCAACTATGTTGATTATTATTGTCAATGACACGAACACATTTTCCATTGCAATTTTCTTCACCATCATGCATGTATGAGTGCTTGAAAAATTCACCAAGGAATTGACTATGTAGCATCTTTCTTGTAGTAAGGCATGCATTTTCTAAACTTATAATATTTTCAACATTTTTCAACCTTTGAAAATCTCCTCCATCGTGAAGCATCTTTTTGAGCATCTATCACCATGGATTCTTCCTTGAAGCTTTTGAGGCTTAGATCTCGACACTTGGTACTGGCCATTCTACCATTGATGACCTTAGAGGTCCTATATTTTCTCCTGAAAAAGTGAAAAAGACCCACTAGAGTAGACTTGACTTTCTTGTGATTTTGACTTGACCAATATAATAGTGAAGTGAAATGAACCTTTCAAAATTATTTTGACTCATTTCTAGGAAGGTCATATTTTTTAGAGTTTTCCTAAAAACAAGAGTCTAAAACCCTAATTTTCAAATTTTCTAAATTTTGCAAGTATCCTTCTTGCCATAAACCCACAAAGATCTCATGTTTTGTTTGACCTAATTTTAACTTTTGACAACAATTCTACAAGATTTAGGCCATTTTAATCAAAATGTCTTATTGAAGCAAAAATTTATTTTGGGTACAACAATCTATTTGAAAGGAAGTCGGGTGAGTGGAAATAGCTTCCTACACTAATCTAATCAGTAGATAGTTACAAAAAAATTTCTTTTAACACCTTTAACAATTGTAACTAGAGAAGCACATAGAGAATAATGGAAATAGAATAATAACAATGCATAAAAAAAGTGACACCAAATATGCCATGGGGAAAACCCTTTAAAGCAAAAAACCCCACCCTCCAAAAGCACAATACTTCTCTATTATATCAAATAGTTATTACAATGTTTCTCCAAGTACAAAGCTTCTACACAAGTGCTTCAACACGAATACTTGTTCTGGAATGATATTGGCAACATGTCGTTACCTGCAAACAAACTTACATTCTACAACTCAAGGAACTCAATAAATAGAGTGATACAAGCTTCATGAAGCATCTAGAAGGTGAGGTTCATCCAAATTCAAAAGGAATAGTTTTCAACGCCTTAGACAAGCATTTGGACACATGTACACATTCCCTTACACCCCATACACTTGTCAAACATGCAAATGGTAGATTATTCCAAGTTTGGACACCTATAATATACTAAAAATAAGTTATGATAGATTCCTTACACATCTTACAATTTTCATAAAATCTGTTATAGCTGACAACACTTACAGTTATAAGAGAATCTGTCATAATTGACTAAAAATAGTTGATTCTCTTACATCCTGTCATAACCCAACTTGGGCGCCAACTTTCACTCATGCATTCAAAGATGCCTTATAACGTGTCATAGAATATGTCATATGTCATATATTCCAAAGTGGGGCGCGTATGTCCACTTGGGATGATGATGTTTCATCTAGTCACCTCCAACAGGGATACCACCTAGCCGATGGGTCCCAATTAATGACATGAAACCATAGGAAATTAAATAATAAAAATAAATACCTTTAATTACAATAATTAAATCAATGTTAGGAATCTAAGGTTGAGACACCTTAATCCCAACATTCTCCCACTTGTTGAAGACCTGCCAAGAGTCATACAAAATCATCTTCTCAAGGCCCCAAGGCCCATGGAATCGAAACACCATTTGAACTTCTCTATGCTTACTAGTCTTTTCAATGCATTAGCAACATTCACTAAAGTGTCAACCTTCTCTAGGTTCACCTTTCCATCTTCTACCATATCACAAAAAAAATGATATTGTACATCAATGTGTTTTGTTCTGGCATGGAAGGTAGGATTCTTTGCTAAAAAATTTCTAGTTTGACTATCACAACAAATAGTAATTTGTCCTGCATCTAAACCAATATTAGAACACAATATTTTAAGCCA
This sequence comes from Sequoia sempervirens, assembly GCA_007258455.2. NCBI lineage: Eukaryota > Viridiplantae > Streptophyta > Pinopsida > Cupressales > Cupressaceae > Sequoia > Sequoia sempervirens. The sequence continues at coordinate 33,171,883 of VDFB02281492.1, read as the reverse complement.
AATGGCTTCCTTACATGCATGAGTGGCTGCCATATACTCTTCTTTTGTCATGGAAAAAGTGACTACAGCTTATCGCTTGCTCATCCAACTGATAGCACCACCAAACATCATAAACACATAACCATTGATGGATCTTTTGTTGTCAATGTCACCTTCCCAATCTGAATCCACATATCCTCGAATGCTCACAAAATGCTGAGGTGCATTAGGATAACCATGAAAACACAAGGAATACTCAAAAAGTGCCATGTAAATATCTAAACGCCCTCTTAACAACATCCCAATGCACTCATCCAAGATTAGCCATGAAAGGGCTAAGAACTCCCACTGCTTGGGAAATGTCTAGCCTTGTACACACCATCGCATACATTAGACTACCAACTGTACTTGCATATGATTCTTTGGTCATTTCCTCCATCTCATTAGGATACTTCGGACAATCATTCACAAAAAGCTTCATCCCTTGCATTACAAGAACAACTAACTGGCTGCAATCTACCATATTGAATCTCTCTAACACAGAGTTTACATACTTGCTTTGGCTTAACTAAAGCTTTATGTTATCTCTATCTCTTGTGATTTCCATTCCAAAAATGTACCTAGCTAGACCTAGTTCTTTCATCTCAAATTTTGCTAACAACTAAAACTTCAAATCTAAAATCATACTTTTACCATTCCCAATAAACAACATATTATCTATGTATAGGACAATAATGAGAATGTGACCATTATCAATTTTAAAGTATATACAATGGTCAGATTTAGATCTCTAAAATCCTAATGACAACACATAGGTATTGAACTTTTGATACCACTTTCTAGGAGACTGTTTCAAACCATAAAGAGACTTCTTCAGTTTGCAAACCAAATTTTATTTATCTTTTTCAATGAAGTTCTCTGGTTGTGACATGTAAATATCTTCGTCCAAATCACCATGAAGGAATGATGTCTTCACATCCATCTGTTCCACTTCTAATTCATATGCTACTGCAAGTGACAATAGAATCCCGATAGATGTCAACTTCGCTACAGGAGAGAATATTTCTCCATAATCAATTCCCTCCACCTAGGAAAATCCCTTAGCAACCAATTATGCCTTATACTTCTCAACATTGCCATTAGTACCACACTTTTTCTTGAACACCCATTTACAACCAACATGTTTACGTCCAAGAGGCAAAGGTACCAAATCCCAAGTCTTATTTTTCTTTAATAAAGCCATCTTCTCGTCCATGGCTTGCATCCATGAATCCAAATCATTCATACCCAGTGCCTCTCTAACAGGCCTAGGCTCATCAATATTAGTAATCAAGGAAAATATGCAACTGGAATCCAATCATGAATATCCAAAACTTTCTAGTTGCCGCCTAACTCGTGTAGACCTCCTCAAAGGCTAAGGTTGAGGTTCTTCTTCTTCAGAACTTTCAAAGCTGCTTGAGCTCTCCTTATTATCAAGTCTAATAGGAGTACTTGGTTCTTCTTTCTTCGGAGTAGATATAATTTTCACTACCTCCTTTTGTTTCTCCTCTTTCTTTGGTTGTAGCTCAATAGAGGAAGGTTTCATCTCTCTAAAGATCACACTTCTATTGTAGAGAACCTTCTAAACTACTAGATCCCAAAGCTTGTACCCTTTCACACTGACACCATAGCCAATAAAGATACACTTAACAACCTTGTTCTCCAACTTTGACATCTTCTCAATCGAAACATGAGCATAAGCTTCACAACCAAATAATTTGAGATGTCTCATCAAAGGATTTTTACCAAACCTTGCCTCCCTGGGTGTCTTACCAACAAGTGCTAATTTAGGAGATCTATTGATCAAATAACATGTAGTGGCTACCACTTCAGCCCAAAATTTCTACTCAAGGCTAGCACCACTCAACATACTCCTAGCCCTCTCCATCAACATTATTTTCATCCTATATGCAACTCCATTTTGCTGTGGAGTGTATGGATTTGTCTTATGTCTCTTAATCCCATGTTATTTATAGAACTTTTCAAATTCTATGGAACAAAACTCACCACTATTAGCAGTCCTCAAACACTTAATCTTTCTGCTAGTCTTATTTTCTACCAAAGCCTTAAACTCCTTAAACCGACTAAAGACTTTAGCTTTACTTCTGAGGAAATAAGAAAATGTCCTACTATAATCATCTATGAAAGAAAAAAAATATATATATATTGATAATGAAGGAACATTTACAAGACCAAAAAAATATGAATGTACATAATCCAAGATCCCATAAGACTTATGAGAACTAGAGTAGAATGAAACACGATGTTGTTTTCCATATACACAATGTTCGCAAAAGTTGAACTCGAGATTACAATCATTGAGGACTTCAACAAGGCTCTTATTTTTTAGGGTTCTAAGACCCTTCACACCAATGTGACCAATTCTTTGGTGTAATAACATTGTCTTCTTTGCAAGAAGTTTCATTTCCATGGAGTGAGCACCCTTAGGTACCCAAAATGCTCAACCATCAAATGTAGTTGCAACACACTTCTTTTCTACATGATTTGATGGTGAGGATGAAGAATAAAAAGATCTCTTCTTTGGTATATCAAAAGAACTATTTCACTGTACATTGCATGCATCAAGCTGAAACAAAGTGCCAATATGAACTCCTTTAGCCAACACTATAGCTCCTCTTGTCATCTTGCATCCTCCACTAGAGAAAACAACTTGCACTCCTGAATCATTCAATTTACTTACAGAAAGTAGGTTTCATGCCAAACCCAAGATATGCAAGACACCATTAATCCCCTTCACTCTTCCATCAGGAAATATGATTTTGACTCTTCCACAGCCAACAATCTTCATATGAGAGTCATCACACAAGTACACCTCTCCATCATTCTACTTCTCATACTTTGAGAACTAATCTCTATGAGCAGTCATGTGAAAGGATGCACCTGAATCTATCAACCACACATCATTTGATGCATTGGATGCCAAGGCTACAATAAATGCTTTTCCATCATCTTGGGATGATTTCTTAGATTTAGAATCAAAGAAATTCTTATTTTTATTCTTCTTCTCCTTCTTGCAATCTTTCTGAATGTGACCTATTTCACCACAATTCCAACACTTTTCCTTGGACTTCTTACTAAGATACTTTGATCTCCCCAAAGACATTGACTTAGATTTCTTATCTTCTTTTTTTCTTCTCTCTTTTGGTCTGCCACGAACTGCAAGGGCCTCCTTGGCCATCTCAAAAGACTTCCTTCGCATCTCTTCAAACAATAATGAGGCAACAACCTCATCCATCTTAAAGGTGGAAAATCTTGTTTACCAGGGATTTAGCCTGATAGACATCACCAAGCTTCTTCCATAGAGAAGCATAATTTTTCTCTTCATGGACATTTAGGTGAATGGATTCAGCCAAATAGAGTCTAATAAGACCCTTGGATTTCCTATTAATGAGATCCCAATCCTCTTGTTTCATGCCTTGTGGCATGGTTCCAAAAACTGCACGCCATAAATCTCGATCTACTAGCGTGTCTTCCATTTTGAGTTTTCACAACTCAAAATTACCACCATTAAAATTTTCCATCTCAATTACCCCAGATGTGCTTGTCATCTCTTTCCTACAACAAGGTCAAGAAATGCACTCTTCTGCGAAACTCCCACTAAAACTGAGATTAGCTCAAAAAACCCTTCTATCCAACAAAGGAACCAAGGCTATCTAGGCTCTAATACCAACTGAAAGGAAGTCAGGTGAGCAAAAACAACTTCCTACACTAAACTAATCAGGAGAGAGTTACAAAAAAACACCTTTAATAGTTGCAACTAAAGAAGCACATAGAGAATAATGAAAATAGAATATCAACAATGCATAAAAATAGTGACGCCAAATATACCATGGGGAAAACCATTTCAGGTAAAAAAATCCACCCTCCAAAAGCAAAGTACTTCTCTATTATATCAATTAGTGATTACAATGTTTCTCAAAGTACAAAGCTTCTACACAAGTGCTTCAACACAAACACCTATTCTAGAGTGATATTGATAGCACTTTATTACCTGCAAACAAACTATGCATTCTACAACTCAAGGCACTCAATAAATAGAGTGATACAAGCTTCATGAACCATCTAGAAGATGAGGGTCGTCCAAATTCAAAAGGTGCAATTTTCAAGACCTTAGACATGCATTTGGGCACATGTACAACATTCCCTTACACCCCATACACTTGTCAAACATGAAAATGGTCTTCTTCCAAGCTTGGACACCTAGAATATGCTAAAAATAAGCTATGAAAAATGCCTTACATATCTTACAATTTTCATAGAATCTGCCATAGCTGACAACACTTACAGTTGTAAGAGAATCTATCATAACTGGCTAAAAATACATGATTCTCTTACATCCTGTCATAACCCAACTTGGGCACCAACTTTCACCCATGTATTCAAAGATTCCTTATGACATGTCATAGAATATTCCATATGTCATAGATTCCAAAGTGGGATGCCTATATCCACTTGGGATGATGATGTTTCATCTAGTCACCTCCAACAAGGATGCCACCCAACCAGTGGGTCACAATTGATGGCATGACACCATAGGCAATTAAATAATACAAATAAATACATTAAATTACAATAATTAAATCAATGTTAGGATTCTAAGGTTGAGACGCCTTAATCCCAATACTATTAAAGTGATTTATCATGAAATAAAATAACAGAAACTTAATCAAATCAACACCATGCACAAAGAGATACCAGATTTACATGGAAAATCCAAGATGGGAAAAACCACAGTGAGGATTAACTCACAATATAAAGTAATATTAATGTAACTAAGGAAAAATGTTAGGTTAGCATGAAATCAAATGCATAATCAAAACCCTAGCTAAACAATGAAGTACAATGGAGTAAAATAGCATAAAACAAAGACCAATCTCACCAAAAGTCTTCAAGCCCTCCATGATTGACCTTCATTGCCCTTCTCCATTTGTTGGAAAATAATGTTTTCCCTCAAATTTTTGATGAGCAACCTATGACTATGACAAAGGCCTAAGCAAATATTGAAGGATTCTATTCAAAATCTACAAAATGTAAGTATGCAAGTATGAAGCAAGCCTAAAGTCTGAAGCATGAAATCACAAAGTCAAGAGATATGAAGTCAAAAGCATGAAGTGTATGAAGGGTCTCAAATGAGGCCAAAATTGCCTTTTTATAGAAAATCCAATTTTGGATAAATGGCCAAGATTGAAAGTTGAGAGATGCCCTAACATCAATGGTTGCAATTACATTTGACAACCATCAATTAGGGTTAGGGAAACATTAGGTTAAAATTTGAAATGAAGGGCTGAGATTTGATTTTAGAATTTTAAAGGACTAGAATTCATGTGACCTATTGTAAAATCAAATAATAATTTAAAATTATTTGATTAAAAAGGCTTAGTTGACCTTTTGAATTAAAAAATAATTTAATTCAAAAGTGGTGAGGTCATGTGACAATAAATAACTATTTAAAATTATTTACTTGGAGGGAGAAATAGAAAGTGGACAATTTTAAATAAATGATTTTATTTAAAATTAGAAAAAGAAAAGGTGGACAATAATTAAATAAATTGTAGAAATTTATTTAATTATAAGAAGAAATGAGAAATTAATGACGTATTTAAATAAATAAATATAATTTATTTATTTAAAGAATTAGGAGGAAATAGATAAGAAATCATAATTAAATAAATTTGGGGATTTATTTAATTATAGAGGGACATAAGAAATTAGCGACGTATTTAAATAAAAATAAATATAATTTATTTATTTAAATAGTTAGGAGGAATAAAAGATGTGAATTAATTAAATAATTGAGAAATATTTAATTAATAGTTGAATTTGGACTACATGATATAATTAAATATTTTAATTATGTTAAGAAGAAATATGGGAAAAAAATAAAGTTTGCAGGCCTAGGTCAAATTTATGTGTCTACATTTTGCCCCATCTTTGTCATAATGCAGTTTATCGCATTGTGACAAAGAAAATTCAGTTCAAGACATGCCCCAGTGAAGGTACGGAGTATCTATGCCCCCTCGGGAAAATTTGCAAATTTTGGCCCTGTGCCAAAAAAACTTGAAAAGTGTCTCGATAAGTCAATTGGATGACCAGAAAAACAATGACATGATCGGTTTTGAGTTTTGACATGTTTATGGTAGTCAACAGGTTGATCAAACATGGTAAAATGCACCTCTAGTAATAAACTCTTCAAGAAAACCCTAATTTCACCCTATAAATAGGTTTGATTTGGGTGAAAAGGTAATTCATTTTCACTTTTTCCTTTTGAAAATTCAGAGCTCAGAAAGAGAGAACCTCATGCAAAGATGGTGATTCCAATGGCAGATCATCATAGATATTGAGTACAGACCTACCGACGGCCAGAGGGCATGGAGCCACCTGTAATACCCTATACCCACTTTGTACTTTTCTCATTTTTCATGCATTTTTGGGTGTTAAAGTTAGGATAGCAAATGTGTCACAAAACATTTGCATTTACAAAAGATGCAAATGTGTTCGCATCACACACATTTGATGCATCGTGAAGCAAATGTAAGGGGTGGTCTAGGTTTAGGTTTAAAACAACGCATTCTTGAGCTAGTGTGATGCAAGTGCCAAATCACAATGCAAACATCAGGTCTTGCAATGCAATCACCAAAATGCAATGTCAATGTGGGATGGAACAATGCAAGTTATGTAAAGTGACACAAATGAGTAGGGGAACAAAAAAAGTGCTATGGAGTGATGCATCTGCAAAGCCAAATGACACAATCGATGTGGTGTGATGCAACTATAAGATGAAACAACGCATATGACTTGGTGCAACACAAGTGAAGGGAAAAATGATGCAATTGATTTTGACTGATGTTGACTCAGTTTAGACTTAATTTCCTTTGTGTACTTTTGATTAGGTAGATGATAAGGATGATTTTCAATGATGTGCTAACGTTCATTTCTGTGTATGCATGAACAATTACCACCCATCTATATCCGTGAGTTTAGACCAACGAATTACACATTCCAAGATCAGCTAAGAGATGGCGAGTAGAGGCATTTGATGTGGTTGGGACTATTCCATGTTACCTATATGCCCATCATCTAGGAAAATAGGGGTCTACTAACAACACTTGCAGAGAGATGGCATTTTGAGACCTGCTCGTTCTACTTGTCAACGAGAGAGGTTGTCATGACTCTTGAGGACATGTACAAGATTTTGTGGATTCTTATTAGAGGAGAGTGGGTTGTTTATGATTCACGACGGGGACTCTAGTTCATGACAGAGTATTACGTGCATGATGACATCACGCAGCTAGGCATCGATGGATATGAGATCAAGTGGGAGTTCATGGTTGAGCATTACGCCTGATGGGATGTGATATTGTGTACTTTGATTGTCGGGGTATTGATTCTAGATCATTGTGGACATGGTTTCCCTATTGGATGGCGAGATGTACTTGTTAGGATGCGGTGAGATAGGAAAGTGTTTTCATGGTGATTTTTCCTTCTTGGGATGCTATACAACCAGTTACATGATGTTGCACACTGGAAATCGAGCAGTATCAGTTGCAGCACTACACTTCTGATGATCTAGGCTTGGGAGCATATTCTCATATTTTTGCCACCAGTGCAGAGATAGTTGGGTGAGGGTATTTTGTATGTGTACTTATATGGGGTGCCTTGTCACAGACACAAGTGGGCGATACTGGATACTAGCGCCATGCTATTAACACCTTGATGGGGTTTGTTTGGAGACCATATAGGGACTGTGGACAGTGGCCAGGAGAGGAGGACCATCTTTCATTTTGCGGATAGTTTAGATACTTGATTAGCCATATAGTTCAGTCACAACTTATTATTGAGATGTACCCGCCCCAGCAGATATTACAATAGTTCAGGGAGCAACAGGATGTTCCTATAGGCACAACAAAGTACACACAATCATCCTGAGAGACCATGTGGGAGCCATCAATATCAGTGCCATTGGCAGAGTAGAAAATTAACAGTTTGGTAGAACACAAGTGGGCATGGAGTGAGGGTCCAACAGATGTGGGGACCATGCCAGATTATGATGCATGGTGGCAGTCACACAGGCCACTTCCATTGACAGATCTTGATCTGCCAGCACCAGTGGATCGACGGGCAATGATACCATGGGTTTTTCGAGGAGGGCGAGGAGGCAGGGATGGAGGTAGGGGAGAGGGAGAGATGGAGGTAGAGGATATGGGGGGAAGGCTAAAGGAGATGGGGGTGGAGGGGATGATGGAGGGGATGGAGGAGATGGTGGTGATGGTGGGAGGTGAAGGAGGGGAGGAGATGGTGGGAGGAGGTAGTGATGGAGACAAAGGAGGAGGAGTGGATCACTCTCACCTATCTGAGAGGAGAGAGAGGAGGAGGAGAGAGAGGAGGGTTGTCAGGAGGAGCAGGGTCAACCAGAGGAGGTTAGTGTAGAGGCAAAGTAGCCAGAGGGACCTCGTCAAGAGGGAGAGATGCCAAAGGCAAAGCAGTCGAAGATGGAGGTAGAGGTGAAGGTGGGGAGAGATGAGCAGATGTTGGATTTCGATGGAGAGGAGGAGATAGGGGGCAATGAGGAGATGGGAAGAGATGAGGAGATTGATATCGGCAGGGGGGAGGATATGGATGATGCAAAGATATAGCTTTGAGATTAGATAGTGAATGGGGAGGAGGATATATCCAAGAGGCCACCATTGCCTCGAGACACGATAGTTGATCAGTGAATGACTGACATGTAGAGTAGGTTGGAGGAGGCCCTCACTCAGATCAAGACTCTAGAGGCAGAGTTGGAGGTGACGAGGGTGGAGAGAGACCAAGCAATGGTTAGGCAGCAGGATTCATAGAGCTGGTGTTCAAATTTTGCACAGATATACACTGGACCAGTGGGAAAGATTAATAATGAGTTGTCCAGGGTGCGCGATATTCAGGAATGATATAGGATGTTGTATGAGTGAGTAGTGCCAGCAGGGCAGTGAGATCCTAGTTTGACTCAGTCTCAGGGAAAGACAAGAAGTGGCTCAAGGAGCAGCAATAGGAGCCATAGCAATAGGAATCAGAGTAGTGTGGGTGGATCCACTTCATCTTGACAGACCTTCTGTCACAGATCACATCACAGTCATAGGAATTCATCAAGGCACAGGTCCATCCATAGCCACACATCATCAGGACATAGATCACATCATAGTCAGCCACCTGTCACTGTTCCATCAGCATTGCAGGCCCAGCCTATCGGGTCCCTGCAGATTCCACTAGTTCCTGTCAAAGAGCATTAGTCACCCCATTCTTCACCTCAAGGGGATGAGGAGAGTACATTATCTTGTTTTTATGTTGAGACATTTATATATTGACCATTGAGCCTGTGAGCTCTATTTTTGGGATTCCTCAAGACTCTATCTTGTGACATGATTTTGAGATATATGTATATATGATAAAATTTTGGTACGGATTATATTCTATGTGTTATGTTGATGATGCATTATGATTTTATTATGTTGATATGATGTGATATATGTGATCATTCCTATGATGATGAATTTTTATTTTTTATGTGATGTATGCATGTATGATGGTTATTTATGATGAAATGCAATGATGATACTACTTTATGCATGATGGTCATTTGATGATGATGTTGATGATATTGTATATATACTTAATGGTTTTTGTCACTAATGGATGTCATGTTTATGATGATGGATGCATTGATGTATGGATTATGTTGTATATGATGCTTTATGTTATGATCCTAAACATGTATGCATTAATGATATGGATGATGAATGAAAATGTTTAATGCAGTTATATGTTATGTGAATGCAAATGATGTATTTATGCTAAAGATGTAAATGAAAATATGTGAATGGATGTATGTAAATGTGCAATGTACTTGTAGACGTCCAATTTTGATCACTTCCACATGATCAAACGCGTCTCCCTATTCATCCGGTTGCTCATCCCCTTTGTCAATATTAATTAAGCCAATTGTTTAATTAATACCCTGCATCTTGCACAAAGGTCCTAAAGTATTTAATTTAATACTTTGCCCCTCTTCCTCCTCTAAATTAAATAAATATACCCTTTTATTTAATCTAGTCATATTCCCCTTTTGAATTAAAATTCATTTTTAATTCATCTTTTCTCTCTCATGGTCACATCCTCCAACTTTTGCAAGTTGGTCCCTAATCCATTTTAATTACTTCATCTTCTTCTAATTAACTAGGGTTAGCATGTGCACACCCTTAATTATCATTAAGGTCACATCCTCCATAATTTCCCACTTGCTTCTAATGAGTCATTAGTCCATCTAACTGAGTACTTGCACAACCTTAATCATTTGATTAGCTTAACCTAATCCTCCTCCCATTTATGGCATATGTCCTTGAGTCAACCTTATTAAATGCTTTCTCCTTTTGGACAAGGCATCCCCTTCCCCATGTGAATTTTTAATTCACCTTTTAATCCCCCAAGGCACCTAAAAGGAATTTTTAATTCCTTCACTTCTCCCCACATGTCCTCTATTCATTCTTTATTCTTTCTCTCATCCCCATGAGAATATTTGAGGAATTTTTAATTCCTCGATGTCCTCTCACCCACATGGGGACAAGGACCTCCTTTATGAGGAGATCTTGTCCAATCCCAAGGTACTTTGTACCCCTCTCCATGTCATGTCCTTCTCCTTCCACCTCATGTCCACTTCACCTTTTAGGGCTATCTCACATGCCACATGTCAAGATGTGAGGGCTTGTGAGTTCTCAACTCACCTTAGCCCTACATCTTGATATTTGGTGGATCAATCTCAACCGTCCATTTCCCCTAGGATTTCCCAAAAATCCTATAAATACCCCCTCTTTTCTCCCATTTTAGGGAGATCATTTGTGCTAGCCAAGCTCTTGCAGTTTTGTTTCTCAACCAACACTTAGCTATTTTCATGTTTCCAAGCATCATCTCCATCTTCACATCCTCTACTTGCCATCAAAGGAGCATACACATCCAAGATCGAAGGGCCAACCAAAGGATCGACTCAACGCAAGGTATAAAGTTCCATTTCGTTGCTTTTTCTTGCATTGTTTCCAACTTAGGCTAATCTTGAGGTGTAGGTTGTTTTAGTTGTTTATTTGCACTCTTTTACTTGCTGCTTGATTTCTAACACTCTATTTCGACCTATCACATTTTTGGCACGCCCGGTGGGACCCACAAATGGGTCTATTTCTTTCACGTTTGCTATTTTTTGCATTTTTGCAGTTCCAGGTTACAGAGTGGCAGACTGGTCCTGGAGTGGCAGACTGGTCCTGACAGGGTGGCAGACTGGTCTTGGAGTGGTGGACTGGTCCTAATAGAGTGGTGGATCTATCCCAGGCAGTGGCTGACCTGTCCTAATTCAGTGGCAAACTGTCCTAATTCAGTGGCGAACTGGTCCTGGAGTGGCGGACCTGTCCTAAAAGAGTGGCGAACTGTCCCTGCAGAGTGGCGGACCTGTCCTCCAGAAGGTAAAAATTTCAAGTTTTCCCGAATTGTCTTTTGGTAAAATAGAAACATAGTTTAATTAAAGGGGTGTCAATAAACCTTGCTTGGCGTGTTTGGGAAGGCTATTTGACGTATCCAATCCCCTTGCGCCATTTGGCGATCCTGGGTGACGAGAAATCGTAGCTTTCCAAGTCCTTTTGAGTCACCCTTTTTCACTTTCTTAGTGGGACCTGCTTGGGGATTTCATCACCCCAAGGGACGATTCCAACCACACATACCGGCGGGGTATATAAAGGGGGGAGAGCGAAAGTTGTACCCCAATCCAACCACGTTGTAATTGGCGAAGCATCGGGATGACGTGAAGAGTTGGTCCGAGCCTCTAGTATCTCGCTAAGGTTCCTGACTCATGCTTGTAACGGGTTGGTGTTCACGGTTTGGGCCTCACGTATCGGGTGTATATCGAGGACTCCTTAGAAACCATGTGCATCCTAGAGTAGAAGACTTTGTTGACCATACCCGTTTCTACTAATCTTAGGGTTGTGCTACTTGAATTGTCTTTCTTATGCAAAAACCAGTGATTATTGATTTGGCCAAGTCTTTTTATGATTGCTTCAATTTGGGTCCTTTGCCTTTTCCATCCATCAAAAAACTAAGCTTAAGCTTATCCTTTGGCAGACTTGACCTTATCCTTTAGCAAACATGTCCTCATGCTGTGGCGGATCTGTCCTGGTGCAGTGGCGGATCTATCCTAGTGCAGTGGCAGATCTGTCCTAGTGCAGTGGTGGATTTGTCCTAGTGCAGTGGTAGATCTGTCTTAGTGCAGTGGTGGATCTGTCCCAGTGTAGTGGCGGATCTGTCCAAGTACAGTGGCGGACCTATCCTTTTGCAGTGGCAAACCTGTCCCTTTGACCAGCCTATACCATCATTTGGCATTCATTGTCCCTCTGTTTTGAACACCGAAACGATCATTTAGTGTCTGAAACAAACATCTGAACGTCTATTCTGAGCCCCCATCCCTCCGTTCTAAGGGTCATTTGTCCTGAATAGTCTTTTGCTTGTTTCGAGAGCCATTCATCTATCTTGAGACACTCCCCATCCGTCCTAAACATGCTTTCATATCTGATCTCCATTATTCCATATAAACCCCATTGGAGTTGTCATCCAAGTTGACCTAGGTATTCATCCCTAATCACAATCATCATAGCTGGCTTAGGATCTCCATCCTTCTTAGGTCAGTTATCCTTTTCAACCCAATCAATCCGCTTCTATCTCAAGTTGGATTCGGTGTCGTTATCATACATCCACCTTTTAATCAATACCTAGTGTTACCAAGGGTCCTTCTTAAACTTGGTTGTGGATCTCGGTCTTCATCGTATCTATCATCACATCAATCCTAATCATCAGATCAGTCTGATCCCCACGTCATCAAACCTATTCGGATCAAAACCCAGAATCTAGGTTAATCCAGTATCTACCAATCAATCCAATCCAATTCCATCAAGCCAATCCACGTCGGCCTAATAAATCATCATCAACTAATCTCCCATCAAAATCAAATCAATCTTTCATCATCAAGGTTTCTAATATCTTGATCTACTTCATCATCTTGCATGCCTATTCAAACTCGATCACAAGCAAAGAAAATGGCTGACCAACAAGCCCTAAATGCCCAATCGAACAACCCTCAAAATCCCACCAACACGATCAACATCTCATTAGATCCTAACTATGGTGCTAATATCCCTCACGATCCCCACAACAGCACCTCATTGCAATCCAATATGGATGGTCAAAACACATCACCACCTGGGGAAGAAAACATGGCCGATCAACCCGAGCTCACGTTTGAAGAACACTTTAGCAACCCTGTCAATGCACAAATGACAGAACGCCTCCTCGAAAGACATGGTGACCAAATCTTGGCTCACTTGATTGACAAAGGTGTCAAGTTACCGTCAGGTGTTGACTTATCCAAGTATGACACCTCCACATCTAATGTACCCCAAGGTGCACATGACATCCCCAGTAGCTCGTATGTCCCCAACATTCCTTCCATAGGAAGCTGGCATCAACCTAAATTTGGCAACGTTGTCTTATATCTCGTTGGCAATCCCACACATCCCACCATCTCGGTCATGGGAGCCCCTCAAACCATTGATCCCAATGATCCCTATGCCTATGGCATGCCGCAAAACATCCCGCAACCACAACCATTAATGCTATCGGCACCTCCCCCCTCGAACCCGCCTCCTATCAACACTGGGGGAAACCCTTTCATGACCTTGCACCCACCTCTCGGAGCAACCAATCCTCCACTATCGTCATTCAACCCTCCACCATCATCCCAATCCAACATCCCTCCTCCATCGTCATTCAATCCTCCACCATCATCCCAATCCAACATTCCTCCACCATCGTCATTCAACCCTCCACTATCATCCCAATCCAACATTCCTCCACCATCGTCGTTCATACCTCAACAGTCTCCCCAATCCAACATTCCCCCACCATCGTCGTTCGTACCTCAACAACCGTCTCAATCTAACATCCCTCCATCATCATCATTCATATCCCAACAACCTCCCCAATCCTACGCTCCCACTAGTGCCCAACAACCTCCCTCGCACAACATCTCAATTGCACCTCCACCTCAACAACAACCACTGGTCAATCCCCTATTTTCAGCACAACCATCGCAACATCAACCACAAGGAAATCAACCTTGGCCTTCAGCCCCCACCATATCTCCCTTCCTTGCATCCATTTTACGCCCACAAGCGCAACCATCACATAACATCCCATCTCGCCAACCACAACCGCCAACTGTGCATCAACAACCACCCCATCATTACAACTATTACAACCAGCAACAATATCAACAACCCTCCTATGGGGCATCGCAACAGTCATATCAACACCCCCAATATCTGCAAGCTAATCAACAACACTTTCTCCATACTTCCCAACAGTACGCCACCCACAACTACCCAACCAATCCATATCCCACCTTGCAACAACAACCTTTTTACCAACAAGGTCCCTTGGCATATCAGCAGGAGGTGCCACCTCCTCATTATCCATACGCCCATCCCCAAACATCATCTCAGAATCCACAGTCATCCTACCATCAATACCCATCCAACGCACCAGCCAATGCGGACATCCTGGAAATCAAAGCCGCACTAAAGGATCTCCAGGCAGGGACTAGCAAACAATCATTCAAATTCGAAGATATATGCCCCTATCTGTATGATCCCTCCATCTCATTGATTCCCTTCCCCAAACATTTTGAGATGCCAAAATTTGACAAATATAAGGGGAACAAAGATCCAAAGGCCCACCTATGGGAGTCTTACTCCCAGTGTCAGGAAGTGATCCACAATGACAACTATCTCTTGCGTCTGTTCCCCCGAAGTCTGGGAAGCAACACACTAGGGTGGTTCATGACCCTCGACAAGGGATCTATAAAATCTTTTGCAGACTTGTCAGAAAGGTTTGTCTCCTACTTCTCCTTCAACTTGGAGAAGGATACTGATACCCTCGATCTCCTCAAAGAGAAACAACTTGAAGGGGAAACCTTTACTAGCTACCTCCAAAGGTGGCATGCCCTAGCAAGCCGAATGAAAACCCCTTTGAAGGAGAAGGACAAGGTCACCCTTTTTGTGGAGAACTCTCATCCTGACATGGCCCACAACTTCTGATTACATTGTGTCACCACTTTCACGGAAGTAGTGGAGAAAGGACCCATCCTCGAGCGTGCCCTTGTTGCCAAGGGGCATATCAAAATATATAACCAAGATAGGGAAAGGACCTTCAATGACAAGCCACTTTTTTGGAACAAGAACAAGAATGCAGTAAATGATGGTGTCACTGACACTAAACATGTCCATGTGGCCAACACATCTCAGAAATAACAACAATCCATGCCTAATGCCATATCTGTATCGCAAGGGATGCCCCGTCCTCCCCAACAGTCCAATCAAAATAACCAAGGGAACAATAAATGCTAGTATGCTCAACTAGGAGAACCCTTGAGTGTCATCTTCAATAAACTACTATAGATCAGCTATCCGATCACATATCCTGTCACCAAGCCACTCGATGAATCCAAACCTAAGCTCGCATGGTTTAGGGAAAATGAATATTGTGAGTTCCACAAAATCAAAGGACACTCTTTGAATAAGTGTCAAGGTCTGAAAAACTACGTACAAGATCTCATAGATTGAGGTGACATCAAGGTTGACCCTAGTCAAACTCCATCGTCCAATGCTCAATTGCAGATCTATCAAAATGCCTTCCCAAACCATAACCAAGGCCCGAGCACTTCCAATAGTAATCCTCAAAACAACAGCACAAATAACATGAGTTATAAGAATGTACCCCTTAATTACGAGGGTATTATTCATTACATTGAGCAGGTAGAACCTCGTGCATCCATGATACATGTCAAAGCTAAAGACCCTCAATGTGCTGTTACCACACGTCAAGCCCGCATCACTGTTCTTGCAGCCTCTACACCCACCCAACCAACTCCTGTAACTTCCTAGTACAATATCCTTGATCACCTAGGAAAGAGCCCTGCACATATCTCCATCTTAGATTTACTCAAGTCTTCCCCCGTGTATTAAGAAATCCTCAATAGAGCACTACAGGAAACCCATGTGCCTAATAATATGGATCCTACACAGTTCCAAGCCTTGGTAGGACACTTGGCTTCATCCCACCAACTACATTTCAGCCAAAATGATATGCCCAACATTGATGCCAATCACAATCGCCCCTTGCATATTGAAGTCGTGGTTGCCCGGCATAAAATAAAAAGAGTCTTGGTAGATAATGGCTCTGCCCTCAACTTGTGTACTCTAAAATTTATAAAACAGGTAGGGTATACTCAAGCGGACTTAAGCAACCAGATTATTACAATCAAGGCTTATGACAATGCATAAAGGAATTCAGAAGGGATCATCAATCTTCCTGTCCAAGTGGGACCAGTGGTTCAGTACATCACCTGCCATGTCCTTGATTTGGACTTACCATATAATCTCCTCCTCGGTCGTCCATGGCTCCATGCTATGCAAGCCGTGCCCTCCACCTACCATCAGTGCCTCAAATTCCCCGTCAACGGACAAGAGGTCACCATCTATGCCGACCCCCAACCATTTGAATATTGTCGTGCTCTAGAGGCATCATTTCCCCATTTACATTATTGTCCTAGGGTTGAAATGGGGGCATCTCAGTCATCACCCATTAATCCACCATCCACTGTAATAGCTGCTCCATCTTCCACCGATCCTACAATCACAAAAGTCCAGATCATTGATAAAGAGTGTGGTGAGTACGAAATGCACACTACTCTTAATATAGCGACCATGCCACCATCGCCACACGAGTATGGTCAACCTTCCCATGCTGCCCCAAAAGAGGACAAGACTATCACCTTCTGTGGCAAAAACATCCCTACTACCACTTTTGTATCCCCAAGTATCAAGACAGATGCGCCCAAAGAAGACATAAGCCAATGGGTTTACCGAGAAGAGCCTCAGTCGGAAACTCCTCTCAAAGAATACTTCCAAGAAAAGTACCCCTGGCCGACAAAGTTTGTGGAAAAGAATAACTATCAAGGCAGAGGCCTAGGAAAGCAAGAACAAGGGCGGTTGCAACCCATTGATACGTTTCCGCTACCAAAAAATGTGGGCATTGGGTATGACAGAAAGCAGAAAGGCCCCGAAACATCATCTAATGCTTCCAATAGTGTGGCTGTGGATAATGGCTCATTAGAAGATATACCCGAGGAAGAATCCATCATACGTGTGTACGATGACGTCGATCACGCCGACCTATCCTCCATGTTCGAATGCCTATCCGTCTGCACCATTAGCCTATCCCTTCGCCATCTTGAGCTCATTGATTGGGACCTATGAACTAGCACACCTATCAGTATGTCTGCGGATACCTATGTTAACCTCATGGGATTGGGGGAGGATGAACACTCCAGTCGCAAAAGTAAGAATAAGAAAAATAAAAAGCGGTCATCTAGTGAAAACCTCCCTGAGGCACTCCCTGACCTGGAAAAAGTAAAAATAAAGGATGCATCTAATGGAAAAAACCTCGAAGAGGTGCTAGAAGATGGAGATGTTCATCTTCCCCTTATGGGAACTCAGCTATCTACCAGATCATCTGTTCTGATTGAAGAAACACAAGAGATTAATTTGGGAACTGCTGAGAATCCTAAGATCACCTATGTAGCCAAGTCACTCTCTGAACAAGAGTATCTGGTCTTTGCACAGCTACTCCAAGAGGGAATTGTTAACTTTGCTTGGTCATACTCAGACATGCCAGGATTAGATCCCGTCTTGGTGGTTCATCACCTAGACATCCACCCAGACACTAAACCTGTCAAGCAAAAACTCTGCAAGATGCATCCGCAAGTCGCGTTGTTAGTCAAGAAGGAATTAGAGAAGTTACTGGAGGCAAGGTTTATCAGACCAATTGACTACTCCGAGTGGATCTCCAACATAGTGTCGGTCGCTAAACCAAATGGTGACATCCGGGTTTGCACAGACTTCAAGGATCTCAACAAAGCCTGTCCAAAAGATGACTTCCCCCTGCCCAACATTGACATGTTGGTTGACCTAACAGCAAGACATGAGATGTTGTCCCTTATGGATGGTTTCTTCAGGTATAACCAGATTTGAATTGCACCCGAAGACCAACACAAAACCGCCTTCACCACTCCTTGGGGCACTTTCTGCTACAATGTTATGCCCTTCGGTCTCAAAAATGCGGGGGCAACATATCAGAGGGCAATGACGGTCATCTTCCATGACCTCATACATATCATCATGGAAGACTATGTTGATGACCTATTAGGGAAATCCAAAACACGAGCAGAACATCCTGCCATCCTGAAGAAGATATTTGAGCGGTTAGAGCATTATAAGTTGCGGCTGAATCCAAAAAAGTGTGTCTTCGGGGTCACTTCTGGAAAGTTGCTGGGTTTCATAGTCTCTCGTAGGGGAATTGAGGTTGATCCCGCTAAGGTGAAGGCTATCCTAGACATGCCCCCTCCATGCAATCTCAAACAATTAAGAAGACTTAAGGGAAAAATGCAGTCCATTCGTCGCTTCATTGCCTAGCTGGCAGACAAGTGTCAACCATTCACTCATCTTCTGAAAAAAGATTCCACCTTCTGATGGAACCAACAGTGTCAAATGGGATTCAATAAGATTAAGGAATATTTAGCCCATCCACCAATATTGATGCCACCTATTCCTGGCAAGCCCCTCTTGCTCTACATCTCTGCCACTTCAGTCGCACTGGGGGCATTGTTGGCGCAACATGATGAGTTGCAAAAGAAAGGGAAATCTACTACATCAGTCAGACACTAGTTGGCTATGAACTAAACTACTCTCCCATGGAAAAAGCATGCCTCGCACTAGTCTTTAGTACATAGAAGCTCCGCCATTACATGCTCAGTCACCCAGTCAAGTTAATCGCCAAGATTGACCCATTGAAGTACCTGTTATCTAGAACCACTTTGACTAGCCGCATGGCTAAGTGGGTAATGCTCCTCAGTGAATTCGACATAGAATACGTGGATTGCAAGGCTATCAAAGGGCAGATAATTACAGATCAGTTGGCGGAAGCTCCTCTAGTTGACACTCACCCATTGATCACGGAATTCCCTGATGAGGAAGTCTTTTCAGTTGAGGAAACCCCCATGTGGACACTATATTTTGATGGATCGTATACACATAATGGATCAGGGGTAGGAATTTTATTAGTTACCCCTCAGGGTGACTACATTCCCAAGTCATTCAGGATAGTGTTCCCATGTACCAACAACATGGCCGAATACGAAGCTCTCCTCACTGGTCTCAAAATTTCCAAACAGTGGCACATAACTCAGTTGAAAGTCTTCGGTGATTCCTTGCTAGTCATTAGGCAAGTTAATGATGAGTTTCTAACTAAGGATGATAAGTTGTTACCCTACAAGTGCATGGTGGACGATTTCAAGAAATACTTCACCTCCATACAATTTGAACAGATTCCCAGGGTACGAAACAAAGCAGCTGATGCGATGGCTACTATCGGCTCCCTCCTGGACATGCCCAAGGATCGAACAGAGTGTGAGTTCCTTGTAGAATAACTGTTAATCCCAGCATATGATATCCCTGAGACTGAAATGGTGTGCGAAATTGTGGGTCCCACCTCCCCATGGTACCAAGACATCTATACCTACCTCCGTGATAACATTATACCCCCAAACCTTTCACGTAACCAACGTAAATCCTTCATTCATTGCTCTTCTTGATACGTCATCGTCGGTGATACACTTTATCATCGTGGGTATGATGGAATCCTCCTTAGATGTCTAAATGAGACTGAAGCCCATGCCACATTAACGGAGGTACATGGCAGTGTTTGTGGAGCACATTCAAATGGTATGGCCTTAGCCAAGAGAACCTTACGAGCAGGGTATTATTGGCCTACGCTAGAACATGATGCTTGCGAGTTTGTAAAGAAGTGTCTCCCATGTCAGCAACATGCAGATTTAATCCATGCTCCAGCACAAGATCTTTAGCCCCTCCTGGCACCATGGCTGTTTTCTCAATGGGGTTTTGACTTGATTGGCAAGATTCACCCACCATCATCCGACGGCCATACCTTCATAATCACCGCCACTGAGTATTTCACCAAGTGGGTAGAGGCAATGCCCCTCTCACAAATCATCGGCATTCAGATCTCCAAATTCATCCTTTACCATATTCTCTGTAGCTATGGTATCCCGTCCACCATCATTTCTGACAATGGAAAACCATTCAAGAACCAAGCTATGAAACACCTATGTGATACCTTCCATATCCAGCATCGTTGGTCAACACCTTATTACCCCCAGGGTAATGGTCAGGCGGAAGCGACCAACAAAACCCTCATCCGTATTCTCAAAAAGGTTGTCAATCACACTGGATGAGATTGGCACCTCCACATTCACCCTACCCTCTGGGCATATCGCACATCCATCCGCACTCCAACAGGCGCCACCCCCTACTCTTTGGTGTTCGGTGCTGAAGCTATCTTGCCAATCGAGATTGAAATCCCATCATTGAGAATCTCTCTTAAGAACCTTATCAGCAAAGAGGATGCTCGTGTTGCGTGGCTTGCACAGCTAGAGTTACTGGATGAACGCAGAATAAAGGCCTATGATCATCTGCAAGCATATCAGAATCACCTCAAGCGTAGTTACAACAAGAAGGTTCATCCTCGCCAATTCTAAGTGGGTGAGCTTGTTCTTAAGGAGAACCAATGTACTCAGCAAGATCGGGACAAGAAAGGAAAATTTGAGGCAAATTGGTTGGGGCCCTATATCATAGCTGCTAAATATGGATCAGGGGCATACAGGTTGACTACTCTTGAAGGAGACCCCCTTGACGAGCCTATCAATGTCATGCATTTGAAAAAGTTCTACGCCTAAGTCTGCTCGGTTACCCCACCTGGTCAAAAATCCAAAAAAATCAAAAAAATAAAAAAAAATCAAAAATTCAAAAATAGTCAAGAGAAATAAATCCGTCCTATGGTGAAAACCACTTTTTCGTGGCGCCTTGGATAAGTATGGGTGGTGAAAACTTGGCAACAGGCGTCATCCATAGAGGGCTTAATCATTATCTACCTAGCATCCACACTATTGTCCTCACCCATCTCATCCCGGGCTACTTGGTAAATATTGATTGAGCATTGGACGACCCATTGAGTCTATCCCCCATTCCTAAGCTTTTTTCGGTATCCCACTCTGAGCTTACGTCATTCACGCTCATTTCATCGGGTAGAATCATCCATCGTGTCGGTCTTGACCTAGTTCCCATCTTTTCGAGTCCGTTCGTCGAACTACGTTGCCCCTGCGCTGTCACATAGGAAAGGTTGATCATTTGATTCACCCCCGGGGCATTTGTCCATCATCATCGGTTCCCATTTGTCTTCTTTTCGCTTTATCCATGGTCTTTTCTGGAACTACGAGGGCTCTGCACTTTCACGTAGGCAAGGCTAATCTATGATCGGCCCCCGAGCCCCTAGGTCTGTAGGTTATGTCGGTCTTTTGTGCTTCGTTATCAAGTTATACCCACATCTAACCAGTTCTTAACAAACAAAATTCCCTTGTGTTACAAGATCTTGTCCCTCGGCAACATCCCACGTCAACTGGGTCATCTTATTTCGCATCCATCTTTGGTCTCAATAGGATGAATCCTTCCTAGCAGACCTCACCAATCCCATCCACCACCTTGATCCTATGGCAAAGGACCTGTTGTCTTGATTATGATCTTTTGCTGTTTTCAAATTTTGTTTATCATTTTAGGTTCCTTCCCATCACTTGTCGAAGTCGCCTTGGTCCACCATACCATGGTGTGCTTTGACCTGCTGAAATGGGGGCATACCTTGATCTTTTGTTTGGTCTGTTGTCTTCTCGAGTTATCCCTCGTAGGACCCACCGAGATCTCTAGGATCTTGTGTTATGCTGGGATAACTTTGTGTGTTTGTGGTTATTACAGCACCAGGCCCGACCAAGGTCATCGTGACCTTGGGGTGTTGCAATAACCTTATTGTTTGTTGTGTTTGTTTCGTGCGTAGAGTACTCGCTCGCCTTGGTCTTCTATATCAAGGTGCTTAGTACCCTACGCTATAGTAAAAATCAATGCTCCAAAGATGGAAAAATCTCATTTCCATTGCATTTCCACCACTTTGCATGCACCCTTCAGTTCCATCATAACCACCGCTTATGATTTCGGTTGTGCAAGTACTCCCGTTCTTTGTTCCTCTTGTCAGCCCTCTTCCTCTAAAGATATTAATGGTTGTTTTTGGAAAATGCAATCTTCCATCCACCTGGCGCATACCCGCATCCTCATAATGGTCATTATTGACATGTAATTGCATCATAAATCATAAACACGTTTGCATCAATCATAAATCAGCCATCCATAAAAACATAAAGCATAAAACATAATTCATCCATATAAACATGTGTATATATATATGCATACTGAATCACATCATGAATCATCTCATATAGCTGCATAAAGGAAACATCCTGCATAATGTCAATAAAGGCCATCATATCATCAAAATAATAAAATGTCATGATACAATACATCTCCATCATATATCGCCTCATAAGATATAAAATCCAGAGATGTAGAACACCTCTGCCCTCTGGCGACGTGCCCACACCATCTATCCTGTATCTGCCAAAAAATAACCAATGTCCTACATCTGTCTGCTCTACTGTGAGCTGCCAACATCTGACCTCTGAGGAGAATCGGGTGCTGACCCTCTATGTCCTAGTGTCCCCTGGTACTTGTGGGTGGGTGTCCCTTGGTACTCGTAGGTGGGTGTCCCCTGATAACCACCGTATGGAGATGGAGTCCGCCGGTAGTCGCTAAAACCCCTGGTGCGTGTCCCTAGTGACTGGGATAGCCCTGGTGGCACTGGAGCCTGACTAACGTAGCACGTTGTGCACTGCGCTGGATCTGGAACAACATGCTCATATACCCCCCTCTAGTAGCTGGCCTGCTGCATAAACTCATCCTGCTGTGCTGCTATCAGTCTCGCGACATTCCTCTCATGCCTATACCGATCTCGATCTGCACTAATAGCCTGCCGCTCCTGTGCCCAGGCCTCCTAAGCTAGTATCAACTGTCGTATCTACTCAAAGCCTCTATCCCTCTCGGCCTGCATCGCCTGTAACTGTGTGTGTAGCTCCTGTACATCTGTCCCTACACCTCCCCCCTCAACCAGTACCCCCTGTAACTGAGCCCATGCTGCATCCCTCTCGCCCTATAAAGTCTGCATCCGTGACTCTGCAACATCCCTCTCCCTCTGTGTAGCCTGTCCTCGCGCCATCGCTGCATCTCTATCCCTCTGCAGAGCCTACAATCTTAGCTCAGCCGAATCTCGCTCCCGTTGCAAGCTAGATGCCTGTGCTGTCGTTGTAT
Source organism: Sequoia sempervirens (assembly GCA_007258455.2). NCBI lineage: Eukaryota > Viridiplantae > Streptophyta > Pinopsida > Cupressales > Cupressaceae > Sequoia > Sequoia sempervirens. Next base: position 33,148,406 of record VDFB02281492.1, on the reverse strand, counting down.
CTCTCTCTCTACGCAACGACTGTACCTCTGACTCGGCCACCTGCCTCTTGCTCTCTGCTATCCGAACCTGTGCTTGTAACACCCCTCTCTCTGCCTCCACTGTACGCACCCTATCCCTGAGCTCTGCTAGCTCTATCTGCATACTCTCAGCATCCCCTGTCTCCTTACTATACACCTCTACCTGCAATCTCTCCACCTTAGCCCGCAGGTCCACGGCCTCATCCCGGCTCTCATCCCTCTCCCTCACCAATCTCTACTCCTTCTCTAACGCTAGCATAACTAGCTCCAGGTAGTCTCTCTCCCCCTGAGCAAATTGGGCCTGTCACTCATCCCTCTCTGCCTCTACTGCGATCCGCTCTGCCCCTGCCTCCCGCCCCCGCTGCTCGCTCTATCATAGCCTCTCCACTATATCTCTCAGCACCGCCACTGGACCCTCCCCTGCGGGTGGCACCACATCTACCGGTGCTATATCATGCACATCTGAGTCGATCTCCATCTCCTGCAGATGATATCCCTCACTCTCGGCTGAGTACCCCTCACTCTCCATCTTGTCTAGATCTATCACCCTAGGAGATCCCCACTGTGGCTGTGCCTCCTCCCCGTCAGCTGGCTCCTGCCCCCCTATCCTTCTAAGTCTCTATCCATCTCCTCTCGGGCTCCATATGCCTCCTCCTCTCCAACTGGCTCCTCCCCCCTGTCCCCCTAAGTCTCTGTCCATCTCCTCTCGGGCTCCATATGCCTCCTCCCCTCTCGCTGTCTCCTGTCCTTCCTGTCCTCCTAAGTCTCTGTCCACCTCCTCCCAGGCTCCATGTGTCTCCTCCCCGCTAGCTGTCTCCTACTCTCCTAGGTCTCTATCTGCCCCCTCTTTAGCTCTGTCTGCCTCCTGCCTGCTAGTGGTCTTGGCTATCTCCTGTCCACTCTCCTCCCCTCTGGGCCCCCTGGCCTCGCCCTGTGTCCCCTGTGACTCTCCTCCTCGAGCTCTCGGCCTCCTCTCCTGTCGACTCTGTCCTCGAGCTCTCGGCCTCCTCTCCTGTCGACTTCATCCTCGGGCTCTCGGCCTCCTCTCCACCACCTCCTCGGCCTCATCCTCTGCCACCTCCTTGGCCTCCTCCTCTGCCCCCTCCACCTCATCCTCCGCAATATCCTCTCATCTGGCCCCGCTGGCCTCACCCTGTGTACCCTATGATCCTCCTCGGCCTCTCGGCCTCCTCCCTCCCACCTCCTCGGCCCCAGCCTCTCTCACCTCCTCTATCTCCGCCCCTCTCCCCTCTCCTCTATCGCCTCCTCGACCTCTCTGCTGTGGTAATCTCCTCTGCCTGCCTATCACCTGCTCCTGTGCCCCCTGGCCTCCTCTGTCCCCCCCTCGGCGGTCCGCGCGGCCTAATCACCCGCACTCGCCCCTCGTCCTCTAACCCAAATCCTCGTGCCTCCTCAATCAACACAGCTGGTGTAATCAGTTCCACTGGATGTCACCTGAACCACTCCTCATACTGATCTGTCGTCCCTGCATCTTGTGGCCCCTCTCCCCTATCCGGGTAGGGCCTGAACACTAATCTTTCAATGTCACTCCATACACTGCGCAGGTTCAGCCTGTCTCCCCATACCTACTGCTCTTGTACCTGCCATGCAAACCACACTCGACCTGCTGGAATGTCCTATCTCACCCCGAATTGTCTCGTCACTCGATCCGGTTGATGCAACTCCACTATGTATGGCCTGCTCCCAATCATGTAGCATTGAGTGTAGAAATAACCACTATGCAGCCCCTCCTCCTTCGACCACCCCCTGAATCGCCGCAGCATATATGGCCTCCATACTATATCTACTGCCTGCACATCATCAAACTGTCTCCTCCATACGTCCACCTCCTGCATCTCTATATACCGCACTAGCACCCATGCCTCTGCTCCCCACCACCACGCCATAGGCTGTGTGTCATCCTCCTCCCCCACCCTCACCATAATCGGCCTGGTAATGTGGATATGCTCCCAGGCCCACACCTGTAGTAATTTCACATGGGTCAGAAATGTGATAGGTCAAAATAGAGTGTTAGAAATCAAGCAGCAAGTAAAAGAGTGCAAATAAACAACTAAAACAACCTACACCTCAAGATTAGCCTAAGTTGGAAACAATGCAAGACAAAGCAACGAAATAGAACTTTATACCTTGCGTTGAGTTGATCCTTTGGTTGGCCCTTCGATCTTGGATGTGTATGCTCCTTTGATGGCAAGTAGAGGATGTGAAGATGGAGATGATGCTTAGAAACATGAAAATAGCTAAGTGTTGGTTGAGAAACAAAACTGCAAGAGTTTGGCTAGCACAAATGATCTCCCTAAAATAGGAGAAAAGAGGGGGTATTTATAGGATTTTTGGGAAATCCTAGGGGAAATGGACGGTTGAGATTGATCCACCAAATATCAAGATGTAGGGCTAAGGTGAGTTGAGAACTCACAAGCCCTCACATCTTGACATGTGGCATGTGAGATAGCCCTAAAAGGTGAAGTGGACATGAGGTGGAAGGAGAAGGACATGACATGGAGAGGGGTACAAAGTACCTTGGGATTGGACAAGATCTCCTCATAAAGGAGGTCCTTGTCCCCATGTGGGTGAGAGGACATGTGAGGAATTAAAAATTCCTCAAATATTCTCATGGGGATGGGAGAAGAATAAATAATGAATAGAGGACATGTGGGGAGAAGTGAAGGAATTAAAATTCCTTTTAGGTGCCTTGGGGGATTAAAAGGTGAATTAAAAATTCACATGGGGAAGGGATGCCTTGTCCAAAAGGAGAAAGCCTTTAATAAGGTTGACTCAAGGACATATGCCATAAATGGGAGGAGGATTAGGTTAAGCTAATCAAATGATTAAGGTTGTGCAAGTACTCAGTTAGATGGACTAATGACTCATTAGAAGCAAGTGGGAAATTATGGAGGATGTGACCTTAATGATAATTAAGGGTGTGCACATGCTAACCCTAGTTAATTAGAAGAAGATGAAGTAATTAAAATGGATTAGGGACCAACTTGCAAAAGTTGGAGGATGTGACCATGAGAGAGAAAAGATGAATTAAAAATAAATTTTAATTCAAAAGGGGAATATGACTAGATTAAATAAAAGGGTATATTTATTTAATTTAGAGGAAGAGGGGCAAAGTATTAAATTAAATACTTTAGGACCTTTGTGCAAGATGCAGGGTATTAATTAAACAATTGGCTTAATTAATATTGACAAAGGGGATGAGCAACCAGATGAATAGGGAGACGTGTTTGATCATGTGGAAGTGATCAAAATTGGACGTCTACATTTTGCCCCTCTTCGAAATACTATTAGAATAATAGGGTTTCGAAGAAAAACAGAATGCGGATGACTTGATACAGCTGAGCTAATATGCACGTCCCCCACGCAAACTGCCCCTCCCGGTCCTCGATGATGTGCCAGATCACCTCGACCGACCTCATTGGCAAATACCAACCACTCCGGTTCGGAAATAGTATGCTACTAATCAGCCCGGCCAGGTACAGCGATAGTACCGGCACCGTGCATCCTATCATCCTGTCCACATCCAACTGCCCCCGCTCCCTTGGTAGCTCGTCGCTACCAAACACCACGCGCAAGAACTCCTCCAACACTACGTCCTCTGACCAGCACTCGCTAATTGGGAGCCCTGATATCGGAAGCCTCAGGATCTGCCACACGTCCTCTAGCATCACCGTCATCTCCCCTGTCGGCAGGTGAAATGTCGATGTCTCTAAATCCCATCGCTCTATCAAGGCCGTCAACATGGCCCCATGGGCCTTAATCATCGGATATGTCAGCATGTGTAATAGTCCAGCCTCTGCTAACCTTTGATGATTCTCCCCGGTCATCCTCACCATGCATCTCCCCAACACCTTCGATCGCCTCTCGTGAATGAGCAAAATCCTTGTTTTCTGCACACAGAAAACACGTGTTTGTCATTTTCATTCTCGACTTTCTTCACATCCCCCCTTCCCATCCTTCTTCCCATACCCCTCTCTCCATCCCCCCTTCCCATCCTTCTTCCCATACCCCTCTCCCCATCCCCCCTTCTCATCCTACCCCATCCCATCTCCTCTCTCTCCCCCATTTTTTCCTACCCCATCCCCCACCTATTTTCCTATCCTATCCCCATCCCTCCTTTTCCCTCCCTATCCCACCCCATCCACCTCCTCTCCCCATCCCCACATATTTTCCCTACCCATCCCATCCCCTATATTTTTCCTACCCCACCCCCATCATTTTACCCCATCCTCCCTCCCTCTCCTCCCCGCACTCTATCTTACCCTCCCTTCCTCCCTCCTTCCTCAAGTGCTAAGAGATTCATCTCACATCACAAGGACACGAATCGGTCTCACCCGACGGGCGGTAAGTGACTCCACACTGCTGTGGCGGGAATGGTCCGCCTCATGGGCGGTAGGAAATGGGCCCGGGCCCGTTAGCAGGCATCGGGTCCGCCCCGTGACGGCGGACCCACCACCGCGGTGGCGGACTGGTTTTCCCTCGCGGCGGTGGACCGGCCGCTGCTGTGGCAGACTGGGCCGCGTCCGCCTCCTTTTCTCCCCCTCTCGCACGCAACCCGAGGCAACCCAGAAAAAAAAATTCTACCCATTTTCCCTTTCGATGTCTCGAAAAAAACCCATGTTTTTGTTTTTCAAAAATATGTGCGTAAATGACTAAAAAACACAAAGTATGGTTTTAAGCTAACCTGGCGGGGTACGGCGCGATGGGTGAAAAATATACGCCTCTCGTCCGCCCGGTGAATGACGTCACTGTCGTACTCCAGCATGGTGTCTGCTCTCGCTCACCGCCTTCGTCTTCTTCTCCTCCTTCTCCACTTGCCAGCTGTCACAATGGGCCCAAGGTAATTCAACAATTACCTTTTATCACTTTTTCACTTTTCCCTCCATTTTTACATTGGTCTTTTTTTTTTTCTTTTTTTAACCAAAAATGCATCTAATTAATTCAGCCAACCTCTTTCTTCCCATGGCCGCCATTTGCGCACCGTTTATCCGATTGACTCCGTTCAAGCGCTGTTCTTCTCATTTTTTTGCGCTCTTTCCAACAACATATACCACTCCATCCTTTCGAGAAGTTGACCGGGGCTCCCTTTTCCTCCCCCGTCCCCCTTCTCAAGGGGGCATACCCTACCATTCCCTCCTAACCCGTCGCTCTAACCCTACCTATCCTTGACTGGGGCATCCTCTCTGCATTCCCTCCGTTCAGGGCAGCTCACGCGCGTTCCCCCATGCTGGGGCATCTATTTTTCTGGTCTCTTCCTCTACAGAGTCATCCGCATTCTATTTTTCTTCGAAACCCTATTATTCTAATAGTATTTCGAAGAGGGGCAAAATGTAGACGTCCAATTTTGATCACTTCCACATGATCAAACGTGTCTCCCTATTCATCTGGTTGCTCATCCCCTTTGTCAATATTAATTAAGCCAATTGTTTAATTAATACCCTGCATCTTGCACAAAGGTCCTAAAGTATTTAATTTAATACTTTGCCCCTCTTCCTCCTCTAAATTAAATAAATATACCCTTTTATTTAATCTAGTCATATTCCCCTTTTGAATTAAAATTCATTTTTAATTCATCTTTTCTCTCTCATGGTCACATCCTCCAACTTTTGCAAGTTGGTCCCTAATCCATTTTAATTACTTCATCTTCTTCTAATTAACTAGGGTTAGCATGTGCACACCCTTAATTATCATTAAGGTCACATCCTCCATAATTTTCCACTTGCTTCTAATGAGTCATTAGTCCATCTAACTGAGTACTTGCACAACCTTAATCATTTGATTAGCTTAATCCTAATCCTCCTCCTGGCATCCCCCCCCAGTGAATTTTTAATTCACCTTTTAAAGCCAGGCACCTAAAAGGAATTTTTAATTCCTTCACTTCTCCCCACATGTCCTCTATTCATTATTTATTATTTCTCTCATCCCCATGAGAATATTTGAGGAATTTTTAATTCCTCAGATGTCCTCTCACCCACATGGGACAAGGACCTCCTTTATGAGGAGATCTTGTCTAATCCCAAGGTACTTTGTACCCCTCTCCATGTCATGTCCTTCTCCTTCCACCTCATGTCCACTTCACCTTTTAGGGCTATCTCACATGCCACATGTCAAGATGTGAGGACTTGTGAGTTCTCAACTCACCTTAGCCCTACATCTTGATATTTGGTGGATCAATCTCAACCGTCCATTTCCCCTAGGATTTCCCAAAAATCCTATAAATACCCCCTCTTTTCTCCCATTTTAGGGAGATCATTTGTGCTAGCCAAACTCTTGCAGTTTTGTTTCTCAACCAACACTTAGCTATTTTCACTTTTCCAAGCATCATCTCCATCTTCACATCCTCTACTTGCCATCAAATGAGCATACACATCCAAGATCGAAGGGCCAACCAAAGGATCGACTCAACGCAAGGTATAAAGTTCCATTTCATTGCTTTGTCTTGCATTGTTTCCAACTTAGGCTAATCTTGAGGTGTAGGTTGTTTTAGTTGTTTATTTGCACTCTTTTACTTGTTGCTTGATTTCTAACACTCTATTTCGACCTATCGCAGTACTAATACAATTTATATATATGATCATGTATGCAATTATATTTTTGTATGTCACAGGATATCATCAAGAGGTAGAAAGAGAGAAATGACCAGACAAAATGAGATGAATGTTAGCACAGAGAAATAATCCTTCAATATATTTCCAAAGAACTAATAGGGGTTGCTCTAATCATCATTGGGTGGATTATTGTGATAAGGGAAAACTTTAGTGGTGAATCTTCACCAATTGGAAAATTCTAGGAATCAGCCAAGTTGAAATTGGAAAATTTCTCGCACCCAACAGGGTGTCCAAATCACCTAGATTTTACAAACTATAGGTCCAATGCATGTCCATTCGCCACTGAGTTTTTTTATGAGGCATATTTAAGCACAAAAAAATCCATTTTCAAACTACGTGTTTCAATTGGACCGACTAATATTTTTGCCTGGAATCCTGAAAGCATTTAATAAAACACCTACATATTTGCCAATACTATTAAAACAACATTGTATTAGGACCCATTTCGCCAATTAAAATTTACAAATAGTTGCTTGTGAAGACCCATTTCGCCAATTAAAATTTATAAATAATTGCTCATGAGGACCCATTTCACTAATAACATTAAAAAATAATTACATTTTACACATTTCGCCTTGAAAATTATAGCGTATCGTTGTATAAGCATAGGGGATTTTCTAAATTTTTAATATACCATTTAAAAATCTCGTGGAATTCACCAAAGATGGAATCATGGATTGATATAAATACAATCAAAAGTGTCATTTATTCTTACACATTTTTGTTTGGTTATGAGGTTCTACTTCTCTATTCGGAAGTCAGCGAAAGCTGAAAATGTAGACTTAAAAGGTGAGTGATCATTTCTTCAAGTGTTATTAGTTATAATAATAAGTTTTCTTTATCACTTTTCCACTCTTGCTTCAACAAAGTGAACCTTAGAACCAAACTCTAAAGTTTCGAAACCTCCAACCCACCGAGTAGAAAGATGACCAGGAAAGACTTGCAACTCAACAAAGTGAACCATCAAAAAAGTCAGAGAATCGGTAAGTTATGAAAATTTAGAAGTCCACGACAAGGTTATAAAACTCGAAGGACTAGCGACTAAGGTTAGGAAAAGCCAAAAAAATTATATTGTATTCCATGGTATTGAATTTGATATGTGATTCTGCATCATTTTTAAAGAACGACACTTATCACACTACTTATAAGTTCCTATTGCATTGCCATTCACACAATCTTTGATTAATAACTGAAAGGAATATTATTAATCCATTCCTTGAACAGATGCTAACAGTTCAACATCCATAACTTATAAGTTATAAGCTAACATAAGCTAACAGTTCAACATAAATAACTTATAAAGGCATCCAGTGTCCACCCAACTTAAACGATAAAAGCTTAAACTACCAAATCACCTAAATTATACTGAGAAATCCTTACGCATCCATCACCATGAAATATTTATTCACAAATAAACATTCCACAACAATGAAACTATCCAAAAATCTATCATTCCAATAATAGACAATCTACTGGCAAACATAGAGTTTCTTTTGTCTTCATAACAGTTTCTTGAAGACAACCGTTTTAGAAATTAAAATAAAGTCTTTAAAATATCAAGAGATCCAAATTAAAGAAAATAACATAAAAACTAAAAACTAAACAGTGGTCCCACTCCCAGCACCGACTCCTTCATTGTCAATTATTTCTACTTCCTTCTCCTTCAGTAATGCCTCCTATGCCTTTACTCTTTGCTTGTATTCCCAGTGCTTGGTGACAATTGCGGTGATGTTTTTGCTTCCTGGAGTTGTAGTAATCTATAACCTAGTTCCCCATGTGACCAAAGCATTTCCACACTCAACCAACTTCTAAGATCTTCTCTCTTCTCCACATTTATAAGTCCTTAGGTGGATCTCCATTCCATTGAGTTTCGAGAAGGACTCCCATGTCACTATAGCAAGATCAACTATTTATTTCTTGAATATTTCTCTAAACTTCAAAGAGATCTCTTTTATATCTAGAATGTTTCCATCAAAATCATCAGTAATTTCCACTCCTAGAATACACAATTTTCTTTAACTTCCCCCAACATTTCATATAATATATCAAGTGTTATTAATTTCCTTCACCAGATTATCATAGATATTCAATTTCCATTACAATGAAACGAACTAGGAAGGGTCTAACTCCTTAGGATTATTCACAATTTTCTCACCAATTAATATCTTCGCATCCATAGAGTTCAATTCTTTCATTTCCTGAGCAAGCACATAGAGACTAGTTTGATCTTTTCTGAGTTGTTGAACTTTTTTTACTAACTCCTTCACCTTATTAACAACTTTAGTGTAAAAGAGCACAAATTTATTCAACAAGATAGCCTATCTAGATATTTTACTGACCCCCTCACAAGCAGCTCTAGAATAGCTCAAATTCTTTTTAATTTTCTCTATGGTGAGTACATTGATGCCTTCTACCTGAGAACTTGAGGCTTCATTAGATGTAGGAGTGGCCATGGAAGAAATAAAGTTACTCAATGCAAGGACTTGAGATTCCAATTTTATATTTTCTTTCCTTTGTTCTTTCACTCTTTAATCAAGGTATTGACTAAACAATTAGCATGGTACACATCACCTTCTAGTGTTGGAGGCCCCATATAAACATGTGTGACTTTGTAGTCCGCCTCTGTTATTTCATCTTCATTTAAAACCTTCATATGCTCAACAATTTCTAACATTTGATTTCCAGAAGTAGCATCAGTCACCATCCTTGACATCCTCCTAGCTTTCTTAGGTTTTGAAGAGCTTTGAAGTAACTTTGAAATTGTATCCACTCCAACTATCATTGTAGGAATATGCTTTCTCTTCTTCTCCACTACTTTTTTCAGCTATCCTGGGGAAGCTATTACTAGACCAAAATCTTCATTTCCACTAATAGTTTCTTTAGGAGCGTTAGGAGTGAAAGGTGGATTATCACTATCAAGCGGAGAAGAGGGCAATTCAGACAGAGGAGGAAAGATATTATCTTCAGCGATCTATTGAAAGATAGCTTCAAAATTTGTAGCCACAATTTTTTCTTGATTGGTCTTCTTCTTAGGGGTAGGAGAAAGCACACTATCTTGTTCACAGATGCTCTTCAACTTGACTATTTCTTCTATCCTATCACCATCACCTCTTGACTAAGAATTTGCACTAGAGGACCTCACAAAGGGTTTTCCCGATGATACACTTGCACCAGATGCTTGCGTAGACCCCTATTCATCCTTTTGTGATGACTTAGGCTCCTAAGCAAGACCAAAAAATTGCCACCATTTCCCATCCAACTAGTCCTGGGTTCTTTTAAGCACTGGGGAAGCACACATCCTCATATCTAAAATTTTAATTTGGCTCTAATCAACCCTAGTGTAGGATTTATCAAGCAATTTTTCATATGCAGGATCTATTATTGTTGAATCCTCAACTACATTTTCAAGAATGTGAAATTATAGACCAAAAGCCTATATCTGTTTTAGCATTAGCCTCATATAATCTCTTCTCAAAACTTCCTTCTCATCGACACAATCTTCCCATAAATCTGGTTTATTTTGCACACAAAATAAGGGATCTCCAATGGGAAGACATACCCTAAGAGTTTTATATCTATTGGTTAATAGATTTATCACCTAACTCTATATTCATACACACATGAAAGATGATAAATGTAACCATAGTTGAATTGGTAACATTACAACATTACAAACTTCAAAACCAATTCTCTACTTATTTTTAAAGGTGGCAGCTACCTTTATCTAATGTTCAATGAATGATTTTTTTAAACTAATGATGCTTTTAACCAGAAAGAAAATAAGGGATGGGGCTTTTAACCAAAAAGCTTCAAAGGTATCTATCAATCTCATGTAAATAGAAATAGAACTTATGAAAGAAAGATAACAACTAAACCAATATCACTGCACTCTAGAGAAATTTTATTCATAGATAAAAACACCACAACAATATAGAAAAATTATATCATCTGTCATCCCAATAATAGATATCACACTAGTAAACATTCAGTATAAATAGAATAAATATATACACCATAACTCAAAGATTATGCATTCATAAACTCCACCAATGTCTTCTATATCAAAATAACAGATAATAGCCAAAATAATAGAGTTTTCCCTAATGAGTAAATCAAAGTTTGCTCAAAAGAGCCTAATCACATCATTCAAACCAATATTTAAACATAGCCAATGTCTTTGGTAACAGTTTCTTGAAAGTAACCGTACCAAAAATTCAAAGAAGTCATTAACTTAAAAGTGCCAACTTTAAAGAAAGTATATGAAAATGCTAAAAATAAACTATGCATCATTCCCAACCACTTCAACTTTATCAGCTTTTGGCTCCTCATTCTCTCCTTGTCGAAACAAATTCTCCTGCATCTTCATTTTGGATTTATATTCCATGCACCTGGTAATGATTGTGAAAATCTCCCTATTGCTTGGTGTCAATGTGATCTGAAGCCCAATTCTCCATTTTTGAGAGCAACTTCGGACTCTTTCAGTGTGTCATACCTCCTTTCTACTTCAACTTTAAAATTTTGAGATAAACCTCTAGCCTCCCAAGCTTTGAGAAATATTCTTTAGTCATCGTAGCAGGATGTGCTACTTCTCTGTTGAAGACTTCTCTAAAATTTGAGCAGATTTCTTTTGTGTCCAGAATTTTCTCATCAAAATCATTTGTTATCTTCACCTGCAGATCATGAAAGTTCCCCTTGATTTCTCCTAACATATCCAAATACTTCTCCAGCACTTCTATGATTTCCTTTACCAAGTCATCATATATGTTTAGTTTCCATTTAAGTGAATCAAGCCATGAAGGATCTAATTCCTTTAGATCACTAACAATCTGTTCATTTACCAACTTCAATCAATCCATGGAAACTAACTCTTTCATTTCTTTTGAAACTACATACATACTGGTTTGATCCTTTCTAACCTATTGCAGTTCTACTACTAATCCTTTTCTTTTATCAACAATGTCAGTGTAGGAAATCACAGATTTACTAATAAAAATTATAGCTTCTTGAGACAATTCTTCAATCCACTCACTAGTAGCCTTGGAATAATTTAGATTTTTCTTAATCAACTACATTGCAGACTCATCAATAACTCTTTCTTGGGAACTAGAAGACTCGGTATACAAAAAGGAGAAACAATGGAAGAGATAAAGTTTTTGAAATCCAAAATTTGAGATTACAATTTTACCCTTTCATTCCTTTCTTCTTTTACCCACTTAGCTAAAGCATTGACTAAGTAACTGGCATGATATACATCACCTTCAAGTGTCTGGGGACCCATGTCAACATGTATGATTTTATAATCATATGTGGTTATCTTATCATCATCTACATCTTTTAAAGGTTCTATATTTTCTAACACCTGATTACCAGAGACAACATCATTCAGAATTCTTGACATTTTTTGGGCTTTTTTGGGCCCTGAGGAAGATTGGAGTAATTTTGTCACTGTATCTACTTTAGCCCTAGCAGATGTCGTAGGAGTGTATTTCCTCTTCTTTTCTATTGCTTTCCTCAACCATAATAGAGGGTTTTCTATTATACTTGGGGCTTTATCACTTTGAACAACCTCTCTAGACTCGCTAGGAATAATTTATATTTTTTCTATAGGAGGAGAAGATTCTTTAGACAAGGGCGGGAAAGTACTATCTTCAACAATATGCTTAAAGGTGCTCTCTGAATCTTCTGACACGGGTTTTGTTTGGACATTTTTATTTTTAAGAGTAGGGGTGGATGGGTTGTCTTGTTCACATATTGATTTTGATTTAATTGATTTCTCTAGCTTTTCACCATCACCCCCAAATTGTGAATTGGCACTAGAAGACTTGATAACTATCCTTGCCGATGATGTACCTCTAGGGACTACTTGGATAGATCCTTGCTCTTTTTTTGGGATGATTTTGGTTCATGAACAGAACCAACAACCCTATGCTTTCCCATATTCATGTATTTTATATTTACTATGGTCATTTGTTTGTAGACCTCCAAAAATACCAGTAAATCCTTAGGGTACTTAGGCAATTTAAGTGGAGCCTTCTCATAACATCCAATTCTCAAATAATAAAATCTATCAAACTGGATATAAAAAATTCCAAACTTCAACACCAAAAATTTTGATTCAGGGGAAAAACAAATTTCAAGGTTTCCATCCAACTTTCTCATAGCTTCCATTAAAAAGGCATCATTAACAAGACAATATTCTCCCATCCCAACCTGCCTGGTAAATTGCGGATAACACTTATACACATGCATTCTAGGACTTGGTGGTACTTGTGGTTTCAACCTTGTCCAATAAGCTCTTTGACTAGTAATGATATATATCAAACAAGAACACAGATGAAAGGTAGTAGTCTTCTAAAAGTTAACTAATTGCTCATGCAAGTGAAAAAAAATTATCTCGGCCCAATCGATAAACACATTATTATCATAGATAACTAAAATGAACTGACACATCCAGTCTTCAAATAATTCAACTTGTACATTCCCGATGATACGATGAAGTAAAGCAATAACATCAGCAATTTCTACTTTTAAATGTGTCCTCTTAAGTTTATTGGGCAATTGAGACTTACCTTTCTTCTCTGATTTTAACCACCCTTTGGCCATAGAATTTTTACACCAGGTTTCATTAGTCCTGAGATATTCGTTAGCTGTTACAACAGACATCTCCTTTATAGGTGCCTTCTTTGGAATTCCCAATGCTTGAGCAACGACCTCGAGAAAATTTTTAGCTACAATGTTTCCGTTTGCGGCCTTGATTTCCTAGGTTGCACGAATATACCTTCTTGCACATGCAACAATTAGGTCAACACTCAGCACTGCTTCTAGAAAACCTCCAGCCTGAGCTAGTCCACTTTCGAACACCTTCACATCTAAAAAAAAATTCTTTACTATCCAAATGTGCCCAAAATTCTTCCAATTTAAAAAGTCCTAGCTTCGTATCCCTCACACTGAGCCAACGATTTTCAATTTCAGATTGCATGAACTCACTATGCCTAATGAGATACTTGAATTCCTGAAGAAATAACAACTGCAGGTAGAAGTACAATCGGGGCTTTAACAAATAAGTTTTCACCACCTTGAAGCCATATAAAATGACAAGACATGTAATCAATGTGGAGTAAAACGAGAATGCAGGCTAAATGTCTGAGAAAAAATTTTCCACCCATGCATGTCGTTATTTTTTATAAGACGTCCTTTAAATGCAGCATTCAATTTCATACCTCGAAAAGATAACCTTTAAACCTACATGCTTTTGGAAATTCCTAAAAAGACAACTCAAGTTTATTCCGTACATAGCATTCAATGAGATGTCAGAAGACAACGCCTTTGAAAGGCAAGATAAGTCCATCATGGCGCATGGTCGCTGAATCTTGGAACCTCAAAACCAAAGTCTAAAGTTTCAATGTTTTTGAAACCTCCAACCTTTTTATGCAATTATTTCATAAATAGATAATACTGAATTTCTCAAAGGAAAAAAAACTAATTTGAATAGATTCATAGATGCAAAACTCAGAAAATAACTCTTTGATAGCAACTTTTTTTTTCATTTGTATTGCTTTATGTTTTACTTTTAAATCTACATGCAATTATTTCATAAATAGATAATACTTAATTTCTCTTTACTGTAAATTTATAACCATTTATTTTATTACAATTGAATTACAATTTCACATTATTACTATCACTATTACTAACCAAACCCAAAAAACCAACTTAGTCAATTCGTGTATCTTAATCCTTACATGTACAATTAAAAATTAAAATGTTTAATTTGATTGACGTCTGGCTACATGCAAATTATACCTCAATCTGACAAGCTGTCAAAATTCCCAGACTCCAGTCAGCACTACCAGTGCCACTCAAACGATATGAAATCATTACAAATCTTGTTTCATTAAAGTTATGAGTTTTCCAATCAATTGCTTCAAATGTTAAAAAATAAAAGATTGAGAATTTCAATTAAATGAAATGTAATACATTGAGGCATTGAAAAGAGAGAAATGAGACTTGATCTCACGATGTGTTTGCATCTAATGGTTCTGGTGTTATTTTGAAGGTTTCAATTCACAATTCTACTACTTCAAAGATTTACTTCTGGAATGCAACTACAACCATCCATCAAAAATTCATTGAATGGTTGCAGTTATATTGATTTTCCTTTACATCCTTTGGGTTAAATGTTCTTAAGTTTTTAAGCCTTGGTCCTATGTTCTTCCTAGGCAGTCCCTCTTTTAAAACAAACTTTTGCACGTGCATATTTCTACCACTTAAATTCTTCTAGATCGCTCATTGCCAAAATCCAACCCATCGGGTTCATTACCATGATGATGAGCCTTGATCTCCCCACGTGTTCGCATCAAATGGTTCTAGTGTAATTTTGGAGGTTTCAACTCGCAAGTCTATTGCTTCAGAGATTTACTTCCGGAATGCTAAAAGTTGGAACCATAGAACCAAAGTTTGAAGTTTTGAAGTGGTCAAAATGTCTGACCCACCGACTACATAGATGACCAAGAAAGACTTGTGACTAAGATTAGGAAAAGCACCACAACCTCGACTTTGGTGAATTAAGATAAGAAAGGTGGCAAGGATGATGCATTTATGAAGTGAAGATCATGGGCAGATTTTAGCAAGTGGACATGACTAGAGGATTGATGGGTAATTAAGATCAGTACATGTGGAGTTTGGAAAATTATTACCTCTCGACCAGGCTTGGAATTTTTCTGTCACTTTACGTTTTATGAAAAAATTTAACTGTCAAAAAAATATTCAATTTATATTTTTTTATATTAAAATATTATTGATTTTATTAATCATACATATTAAATAAATGTTATAAAATGTTGTTGAAATTTTTTTATATTTTAATCCTTAAATTCATCTATCTAAAAACATAAATTATTTATAAAAGGAAAATAAAATTTCAACATGCTTGCCAATAAAACCAAATGTTGTATTATCTTGAAAAAAATAAAAGACGAGAATCACTGTAAAGAAAATGCTATAAAATAAATGTTGTTGAATAAATCATATATATTAATATAAAGTGAAATTAGAAAGAATTATTCCAATTTTAAACTAATGCTATAAAATATAAAAAAAAATTGATTAACCAACACAATTTTCATTTCCAACATATCAGATTATCCCTAATCATACCTGCTTGAAATCTACCCTTCAACCATTGTTCATGCCCCAAGGTGTTTTACAATTACAATGCAAATCCAGGCATAACCCCCAAAAAACAAAATCACAAACAAGATTTAGGACAGTAATCCTTTTTTTTTAAACTTGTACTACGCAGACGCCTTCAATGAATTACCCATCTCCAATGGCTCTATCTCCATTAACGGCTTCATCTTCTTCCTCAGACATAGACCCTTCTTTTCACACATCTCTGTTATGGCGATGTCTTTGAGATTCTTTATGACCTCCTCTACCTCCATTAGCTTGACACAAATTTTGAGTTCTTGTCACCCACCCTCTGTACCTTCTCACCACAGATCTTTGGTGTGTCCTTCTGGCCATCTAATAAAGAGATGATTTAAATATGTGAGCTCCGAGCCTCCACCATCAATGCCTTCAACCTTAACAAGCCCCACTCTTGGTATCACCCATTCCATAATGCCTTCGATATCCTCTAAAAAATCTTTGTGAACTAGGGTTTTCATGACTTTCCTCACTACATCCATTGGCTCTCCTAAGTCCAGACCCCAAGCCATGACCAACGAATAAATATCCATATTGGTCCTGTATTTGTGCTTTAATTTTTCAAAGCCATTACCCAAAATAATTTGAACTGCTTGAGCCACCTGCACATCCTTGAACAAAAATAAACCCTGTAGCCACTTCATAGATGCTTTTCCAAAGGAAGGGTCCAGCTTCCTCCATGTCGTCAAGGTGAAATTGGCCTCCATTGTTTCTTTGGTTCACTGGCTTCCAGAAAACCACCCACTTTTGACCGGCTACATGAGATGTGTGTCTTTAATACATCTCAATTTTCCAACCATCTCAATTAATGTCGATTCCCTCTTTTAAAAAAAACTTTATGCATGTGCATAATTTAAAATGGGGACATTGCTAGGTTGATGAGACTCAACCCTCATGATTAAAAATTTAAGATTTAAGGCTTTGTCATAAAATATTTTGGTCTAACTTAGGCAATATTAAACAGTAAACAAGAGCAGGATGACCGGTAGACCTAAATAATTAATAACATTTCAACCATTGATTTCTAAAAATCTAACGGTTCTAGTGTAATTCTGGAGGTTTCAATTCACAAATCTAGTGCTTGAGAGATATACTTCCAAAATGCAACTACAGTCATTCATCAAAAATTCATCGAACAGTCATGGTCCATAATGTTGCATGGTCACTGAAACTTGGAACCTTAGAACCAAAGTCTGAAGTTTCAAAGTTTTTGAAACCTCTAACCCACCAACTACAAAGATGACCAAGACTTGCACCTAAGGTTAGGAAAATTTGCACTAACACTTCACCATTGCATTTTTTTATTAGTTTGATATTATGTTTAATTTTCCAATTTTTTTTCTTAATCATTTGAAAATAGGTTTAATTCGCCAATGAATTTTATTTTCTAGTTTGAAAAAAAAGTTTTAATCGCCAATAAAATTATTTTTTCTAGTTTGAAAACATATTTTAATCGCCAATGGAAAGATTTTAGTGGTTTTAAAAAAAAATCATTTTTCCATAATTTTCCACAGACTTCTAGCAATTAGAAAAGATTCACCAATGGACATTATTTTTTTCATGAAAAACAAAAAAAATTGCCACTAAAATTAATATTTTTTTCGGGAAGTATACAAGATTTGCCAGGATTTTACACCTTCACCGAGGGGGGGTTTCTTAAAGTTTTTCTTGATTGTGATGGACAAAAAATGTCATGATATGACATAGATCAATGGTGTGCAAGGTCGCACTATCACAGAGAACAAGCAATTGTAGACAAGGATGATCATGACTCATACGAGGAATTCAATTGCCCCAGTATTTTTGTCACAACCAACCATAAATAAGAAAGACAAGCCATGAAACGTCATTGCTCCTCTAAATCCTGATGCCAGGACATCCTCGAGGAACTAGTAGCATGACTGTCTGAAAAGACAAGACAATCATCATGATATGTCATTGCTCCTCTAAATCCTAATATCAGGACATTCTCGAGGATCTAGTAGCATGATGAAAAAAATCAAATTACAAATGTCAATATTAAAGATAGTGTTTGCTAAAGTATTTACCAAGTGTGTTCAAAATTCAAGTGTTTTAATGTCAAGATGTCAGGTTTGGCGAATTCAAGGTTTGTGTGTGACGAATCCCAGGTAATGTCAAATTCAGGAAGGACACATCCTAAATGATGTCGATATCGAGAGGATCGACCCTCAAATGCCAAGAGAATCCCTCGAAATGCCAAATGATAGTGTTAATGCTTTAGAAAGACATATCCTAAAGAATAAATAAATGACAAGAGTTGTTCTTCAGAAGGACACATCTAAATAATAAACAATAGTTGACGGATTGACTTGTTATGATAGTTTGACCAAAGTTGACTAGATGACTGAATTGACTGCATGTCAGCGTTGACATACTAATTTAGTTGAAATGTTGATTAAGTGATTGCCAAAGTTTGTTTAAGATTTGTCTATTTTAGGATGGAAAGGTATTTTTTTATTTGAAGATATCTGACGTGTTTGATAGTGAATGCAATCAACCCTAATGGACTGACCTAGTGTAGCCTTGAGGGCTCATCAATTGATGGCCTTGCCTACATCATACTCTCAGAGACCTCATAGTTCAACACAATTAATGACTGTCTTATCGATCAAAGATTGAGTCATGATTTTATTTGGATAAACCTAAAAGGACCGACCTAATGTCTTGGGGGCTCAAACATGAGCCTTGCCTACATAGCAAATGCGTAGAGACAATGTAGTTCAACAATGACAAAGACTGGCATAACTAACACGACAAATTTTAACTATGTTTATGGGATTTTTTAATGTTATTTGGATGTTTTTATGTTTTTGACATGTTTTTTTTTTTTTGGATTTTGAAGTTTTATTATTTTTTTTGGAGTTTTTCAGGTCATTTTTTTATTTTTATGGCCTTTTTAGGATTTTTTCTTATTTTTGTGGCTTTTTTTTTTACGAATTTTTCTAGTTTTTATGGCTCTTTTTAGGACTTTTTACGATTGTTGGGGACCATGTGCGAGACCCACTATAGTCACATGATAAGGGGATTTCCCCCAGTCAATTTGAGGACTAGCCAAGTTGAAAGAGATGGAAAAGGGTGTGCTTGGGTTGAAAGATGGAGGGTATGCCAGACCTGATGTCAACCCTGGAAAGAAATGGTAGGATGTTATGACAAGTGTCGTGAGGGTGTCATAAAATTGGGTATTTATTATGGACAAAGGTAGATGAAGTGAAATTAGATGGTGAAGCGTAGACTGACTACACATGGTGCCTGTTTTCCAGGTTTTCACCATGGTACTTATCCAAAGTGCCACCAAAGTGGTTTTCACTATTGGACGAATTATTTCTCTTTACTATTTTTGATATTTTTTTATTTTTTTGGTGTCACCAAGATGCCTGTTTTCCAGGTATTCATCAGGGTGATGATTTTTTTTGTTTTTCAATTTTTTTGTATTTTCGTGGTTTTTAGCCAATCTCTCTAATGTTATGTGTAGAATTTATGGAGATGCAAACTATTGATAGGTTTTTTCAATTGTTCCCCATTTGGAGTAGCTAACTAGTATGCACCACAACCAAATGTGATAGTGGTGATGTAAGGTCCCAACCAATAGACTTGAACTTGTCGAGCTTCTCTCAGTCGGATTGATTCTTAGGATTTTACATTAAGCCCAAGTCACCAATGTCAAACTTTCATACCATAACTCTCTTGTTATAACTACAAAAAAGGTTATTTTGATATGCCTATAAGTGATTCAAGGAATTTTGTCATCGTTCTTCTTACATTTCTAGCTCATGCAGTCGAGATTGTTGGTACTCTTTGTCATCGATCAAGCCCTTCATGGAGAATCTAAGAGAGGGAATTTTGACCTCAATGGGCAAGATGGCTTCAGCTCCAAAGATCAAGGAAAAGGGGGTGGCTCCAGTAGGTGTGAAAATTCTCATGTGATAGGCCCATAGGGCGGGATTAAGTTACAAATGCCAGTCATAGCCAATGTCATTGGCAATCTTCTTAAGAATTTTGATAATTGTTTTATTAGATGCCTCAACTTGACTGTTCCCTTGTGGGTAATAAGGCATGGATAAATGATGTTGAATGTGGAAGCACTCACAAAGATCAAGGACATCCTAATTTTTGAAAGGATTACTGTTGTATGTGATGATGGATTGTGGAACACCATACCGACAAATGATGTAATTAAGGATGAACTTGGAAATCTACTTGTCGGTTATATATGTAAGGCGAATGGCTTTGATCCACCTGGTGAAATATTCAATGGTGGTGATAATGAATTTATGGCCATTGGATGAGGTTGGATGGATTTTACCCATGAGGTCGAGTCCCCATTATGTGAAGGGCTAAGGAGAAGTAATCGGTTGAAGTTCTTGTGTTGGCACATGAATTAGATCACTATGTACTTGACATTGATGACATGTTCTTACAAACTGAAGGGAATCTTTTTCCATTGTCGGCCTATAATACCCAATTCCCATAACTTTCTTAGCTAAGTTTGGGCCACTCGAATGAGATCCGCATATACCCTCATGTACCTCATGTAAGGTTGTTTGCGCTTTGTCAGTGTCGAGACATCGAAGAAGGGTATTTTCAAAGTTGCACCGGTATAAGGTATCACTGATGATGGTGTAATGGGCAGCTTTGCGGATAAAGGATTTGTGTTGGTTATTGGAAAGGTTTGATGGGAGGTTCTGGGATTGAAGGTAATCATATATGTCTTGATAGCAAAGGGAATTGGGACTAACAAGCTCACAAACCATTTCTGACTCAGGAATATCATATGTGGGAACCAATAGCTATTCCACTAAGAACTCAAATTGTGGCACATTGCTAGGAATGTCTAACAGAGATCCAATCATAGCCATTGCATCTACTACCTTGTTTTGTGCCCTAGGAATTTTTTCAAAAGCAAGCATGTGGAAATATGACTAAAAGCTATCAACCATGCATTTTTAGGGCACTAACTTTTCATCCTTGGTGTCATATTCATCATTGACCTAGTTGATGACCAACTGAGAATCTCCAAAGACTAGGAGTGTTTTGATTTTCCATTTGATAGCCATTCGGAGTCTTGTGACAAGTGCTTCATATTTAGTCCAACATTGTTAGTACAAGGGAAGGCAATTCAGAATGACTTAGGAAAGGAGTCCCCTTGTGGTGTGATGAATAGTATACCTACTCCCGATCCATGACCTGTATGAGACCCATAAAAATAGAGCTTCCAAGGTGATTTAGGCTTAGCATGAAAGATGGACTTGTCAGGGAAGTCTTCTACCAACAGGTGATCACCTTGTATGGGTGCATCTGCGAGTTGATCGGCTATCACTTGTCCTTTTATAGCTTTTTTTCCATGTACTATATGTCATATTCACTCAGTATCATAACCCATTTTTCCAACCGGCCTATTAATGTTGCCCAATTGAGAAGATACTTCAATGGATCAATCTTTGCTACTAGTTGTGGCTTGTGTTTCAGCATGTAATGTCTTAACTTTTGGGCAGTGAAGACAACTGAAAGATAGACATGTTCTATGGGTGTGTAGTTGAGTTCATATCTGACCAATGTATGACTAATGTAGTAAATGGCTCTTTCCTTTTCATCATGGTCATTTTGTGCAAGCAATGCCCCCATTGCTAAACTGGTTGCAGAAATATATAGAATTATTAGTTTTCCCTTAATGGGTGGTATTAGGACAGGAGGTGTCAAAATATAGTCTTTGATCTGTTGGAAAGTTGCTTGACATTTTTCAATCCACACAAAAGGGATGCTCTTGCACAACAGATATTGGAATGGTTCTAGTTGTGCGATGAAGTGCTGGATAGATTGTAATCTTCCTTGTAATGTCCTTAGCCCACTGATTTCTTTTGGCAAAGGCATTTCGAATATTGCTTTCACTTTAGCGAGATCAACTTCAATTCCTCAACGAGAAACTATATATCCCAAAAAAATTCCTAAAGTCACACCGAAGACGCACTTCTTAAGGTTCAAATGAAACTTGTATTCTTCTAGCCTCTTAAATATTTTATCCAACACCTTTAGACGATCGTTGTGTGTCGAAGACTTTTCCATGAGGTCATCAATGTAGTCTTCCATTAGCATGTACATGAGGTCATTAAATATTGTTGTCATGGCTCGTTGATATGTAGCACTTGTGTTCTTGAGGCCAAAAGGCATAACATTCCAACAATATGTACCCCAAGGACAAGTAAAGGTTGTTTTGTACTGATCTTCTAGGGAAATGTGAATCTGATTGTATCTCGAGAAACCATCCATGAGGGACAACATCACATATCTTGTTGTAAGATCCACAATGATGTCTATGTTCGGAAGTGGAAAGTCATCTTTCAGGAATGCCTTATTCAAATCGTGGAAGTCTATACAGATGTGTATTTGACCATTTGTCTTAGTGACAGGCACTAGGTTTGAAATCCAGTCGACATAGTCTATTGATCTTATGAATCCCATGTCTAGAAACTTCTTGAGCTCAGCTTTGACTAACAAGGCAATCTGAGGGTGCATCTTTCGTAGCTTTTTCTTGACTGGTTTAGCGTTTGGCAGTTTGGTAAAATGGTGCAAAACTAGTGTTGGATCCAATCCTGGCATATCGACGTAGGACCATGTGAAGTTAATCTTACATTCTGAGAATAATTTTTGAAATTCAAACATTTCTTCTTCTATCAAAGATGTTGCAAAGAGAATTGTTTTGGGATTCTCTAGTGTGGTTATATTAACTTATGTGGTGTCCTCAATGAGCATTGTCAATTTTTCATGTGTAACGGGAAGAAATTCCAATCCTCCATCCTTGGGCACCTCAGAGAGGTTTTCACCCTCGGATATGTCCTTTATTTTTACTTTTGTATCGTCAAGAGGTGCCTTGAGGTTTTCACCTAAATATGTGTCTTTTTTTATTATTATTATTATTTTTACAACTGGAGGATTGCACAGTCTCCCGAAAGTATGATACACAATCTAGATCTATAGCGAATTTGTCTTTATGGTCCCCAATTGGTATGCCTTCACGAAGTCCCATGAATTCTGCAATAGCTTCGTCATTCTAAAAAATGTCCATAGTGGGCAGGCCTTGTTGATCCAAGTCAATGAGTCATGGGTAGACAAGGGAGATACCATCATCAGTGTTGGTGAAGGGTGGGGAGGATGCAGAAAGCATGCAAAAAAAGGTTGAAAGGGTAAAGAAGAAACTATCATCCTCAAAGTCCCAATTGGATTCCATCTAGTCTTTATCTTCATTAGATTCAGGCAAATCATACTCATTGGAAAAATAAGGGATAAATGGATTGGAATCACATTCAATAGTGTTAGGTGGCCAATCACATGAGTTGGAATGATGGTCAATAGGGTCAGATGGTTGAACAAACGAGTTGGGATGATGGTCAATAGGGTTAGATGATGGTGCAATTTTTTCATCATCATGAGGCCAAAAGAGTCTTACCTAATCTTCTATGTTCAATGGGACTTTAGGAAGTTCAACTTTAAACATTTGTTTAAATCTTTCATCAAAAGAAGGCTTGTCAGGTTCTAAAAACATTTCATCAAGGGCATAATCAGTTAGGGATCTTTGAGAACCAAATTCCCACTCATGTGAGTAAGTCTTGGTAAGGGAATCTTTGATTGTCGACACTTTCAAAAACATTCACTCACCCAAAAGTACATTGGTATGTTGATCGTCAATTTTTATTAGCCCAAACCCTAACCCCAAATACTTTGTTTTTATAGAAAGAATTATAGGTTCTCTTCTTCCTGTCTTATCTTTACCAAGGCCACTAGTTACATCATAGCCTTTTCGATATTGTTGTACTGGTAACAGGGATGGGTCCTCTTGATCTCTGTAAATCCAAGCCGATATATCTTCAATATCTTCTTTGTTCAGTTCTCCCCATTTTGTGAAATTCATTGTCAGAGGAACTTTGAAAATCTCTTTGGGCTCCAGTCTGAAACAAGGTCTACCATAAGCTTTTGGAGACTTGGGTATTTTAGTGATACAATAGGTCATGTTAAATTTGTATTCTCTGCAACCTTGGTCTTGGATCTTGATATTAGGGTTGGCACTTGAGATGATGGTGGAAGGAGATGGTATGGTGGAAGATGAAGGAGTGAATGTGGATGGTTTGGTGAGTGTGGAAAAGTCAATATATTTGGAAGAAGTGGATGTTGAAGCTTCGCGGTTAATTGGCACTTGGTGTTCAAAAATACCCCTCAAATTGGTGCAATATTGGAAAGGATCAGGATCTCTAGGTATGATAATTTTGATGCCATCAAAAGGAAACTTCAAGCATTGGTGGTAAGTGGATGGTATGTCCTTTAAGGCATGAATCCAGGGTCGACCAAGTAAGATGTTGTATGGTAGCTCAAGATCTAGGACCTAACATGTGGTGTCTACAATGATTGGCCCAACATGAATAGGAAGCGTGATAATGCCCCTAGAAGAGCATTCCTCATCATCATATGACTTTATGACAATGATTTTGGTTGCATCCACACAAGCATCAAAGAAGCCTAGTGCTTTAACCAATTTTAGGGAGCATATATTTAATCCTGCTCTACCATATACTAAGACTCATCTAACCTTATGTTTATGGATGAAGACTTTGATATGTAGTGCGTCATTGTGAGATGGTTTAGGTGAGGAATAGTCTTGTTCTGAAAAGGTAATGTGATGGGGAGTAGTCAAGTATCCAACCATGGCTTTGAATTGGTTGACATCAGTGTCATTAGGGATAGAAGACTCCTGTAAGGCTTTATCAAGTATGAATTTGTGTGCAAGCGAGATACGTAGCAGCTCAAGTATGGATATTTGAGCAGACATCTTTCCCAATTGGTCAATAAGATTGAATTTCCCTTTGGGTTGTGACTATTTGGCAGAGGGACCAAGTATTGTGATCTTTGGTTGTCTAGTAGGAGGACCAACTACTGTGACCTTGCCTCTACAAGTGGTGACATTACACTCGAGGGTTTTCTTAATGGTGATAGTATTGACATGTTCGTTAGCAGCTCGAAAATGATTAATGATAGGTCCACTGGAATAATCAAAAGTAGTGTGAGTGTAATTGGTGCAATTATTGTTCTTTGGACCTGACGTAGAAGGATTCCCTGAACCATGATCCTACAGTGGGTTTTTATAAATTGTATGGTCCAAATTTGAAGGAAATTGTTGACCATCTAGTTCAAGGGTATGATTTTCAATAATATCATGTACGAGATTTATTAATTTTCTACAGGAAGAAGTTTATGCCCTTTTACTTAGTGGTAATTGCAAAATGCATTATCATCCCACCACGATGGCTTGAATTGTCTAGGGTCATATGGTTTAGAGTCCGACAATGTGATGATGTTTTTTTGGAGGAGCTTCTTGAGGACAACTTCAATTGTTCACCCAAGGAGATGTATGTGCATCTTTTTGGAAATTGCCTGGTTTGACATGGTTTCCCTTCGTCTTAGTTGCTTTGGATGGCATTTGTGGTAGGTGTTGATGTCCATCAATGGTGCGTTTTGGGGTTGAGTTCCTCTAAGCGTGATTGCAAGACCTATCATGTTTACTGCTTTAGTGTCAACAATGCCATCATTGGTGATATGTTTATTTTTGACCCAATATTTGTTTTTGTCATTGGATGGATTTGGGTTTGTGTTCTTGTTGCCATATTTGAGTTCTCCTTTTGCAATTAAATCCTTTTCAAGTTGGACTCCCTTTTCAATGAGGTATGTGAACATGGTGCAACAATGAACTTGCAAATTATATCTCAATGGGCCAACGAGGTTTTGGAAAAACATGTTTACCTTTTCCTTTTCTAGTACCTCGACCAGGCATCGACTTGCCAGACCTTGCCATCTTTGGAAAAATGGAATGAATGTTTCATCATGTCTTCTTGAGTAGTCATACATAAATTGGCAATGGTAATGTTAGTGTCGATGTTATAGCATAATTTTCTACAAATTTATTAGCAAGTTCCTCCCATGACTTTATTCCTTTGGGCAAGTTAGCAAACCATTCAAGTGTGAGACCCGTGAGACTCCTAGGGAAGAGTCTCATCAAATAGGTATGTTCATATGCAACATCCACACAATTGGTTGTAAATTCTCTTATGTGCTCAAGGGGATTAGTCTTGCCTTTGTACTTGGAGAAGTTGGGTACCACATATCCTAGAGGGAACGATGGCATGTATAAACTCGCGTCAAATGGGTACAGACATAAGTCATAGGATGTGTGGGTCTTTTTGTTGGAAAATTTCATGTTTTCCATTTTTTTTTACAAGATAACGAGTTGAGCCGTGAGTGCATCAATTATAGGGTTTTTTGTGGCTTCACACATGCTGGTAATGGGTATTCCATGAGTTCCCATTTGTTGTGCTGATATGTTTTGATTGGGGATGTATTGATGTGGAATGTTTGGAATTTGTTGGTATTGAGAACTTTGAATAGGAATGCGTTGTTGTGTATGGATATGTGATGCATATGTGGGAATGTGAGTTCCAGCAGTGTGTGTTTGTATTTACGGAATTTGCTATCCTTGAGTGTTTTGATGCCCAAATGAAGTCATGTGTCATGTTATTTGATTTCCTTGTCCAAATTGGTAAATGTGGCCATGTGGGATGTTTGTGTTTTGTCTTTGGGGAATATTAGTGTTGGTATTGATTTGTGACGAAGTATTAATATTTGGTTGAGGTCCTTGAATAGTAATTCATTGTTTGTTCCTCCCAAAGGGGTTTGATGAGTTCGTTCCCATGGCATTAGTTGAGGACACAATTAAAATATTTGATGATATCGTTCCCATAGCACTAGATGGAGATTCAAATAAAAGGTTTGATGAATTTGTCCCCATTGTATTGGTTGAAGATCCAAAGGTAGCTCCCATAGTTTGTGACAGAATTGTTGATATTTGTGGGATAGATTGTGATATGGCTTGTGCTATACTTGATGCTCCCACAATAGATGTTTTGTTGACCGTGTTAGAGGTATTTTGATTGGAGGTGCCATTGGAGGTAGCATTGATGGTGTTTTTTGCACTTTGTGTGGTGGCACCAATGAAGGTATTGTTTGCATTATTGTTTGCATTATGATTGAGAGATGTTCCTCTTAAGGTGTTAATGTCGAACCCCCATGAAAATTTAGACCCTTGATGTAAAAGTGTGTGTGCAAGAAGTTGAGTCCACTTTTTGGCCAAAAAGTGGAAGTGTTTTCCCTGATTTTCAGAATTTGTCAAAATTGACCTAAAAATTTGAAGCACTTAAAGGTTTAAAAAAATCAATAATATGAAATGTAGTACTCAGAGTCTAGTTTCCAAATATGTAATTTATTTTAATACTCAGATGATGCAAATTTATTTTTAATAGGAATGTCTAAAACCCACTATTTAAAAGTCACTTTTTTTTACCATACCATGCACATGTATGTCATCCATATTTTGACCTAAATACTTGTATTTTTCTGAATTTGATTGGGAAATGATCTCTAACACATTGAATAATGTTCATGATATTTTTTTATAATTTTTTTTAATATATATATATATTTTTAATTATGTTTGCTTCTAGTTTGATTGTGCAAGTTTTTTCATCAACATTTTGGATCACACTCCATGATCACACATCTCCTTCAGCTCTCTATCCTAATGATGGATCATGGAGTGTGATCAAAAAATTTGATGAAAAAACTTACACACAATCAAATCCATAAGCAAACATAATTACATTCAATATGGATTGTGGAAATCTCATATCATTAATATATTTTTTTGTTACTTTTTTATTGGTCGTAATTGTTGGTTTGAAAATCCCATGTATGCCATGCATAAGATGACTTAAATTATCATTTTTTTATTTTTTATTTTTTCAATTTGAAAATAATTGTCTAAATATTGTTCACGTACAATTTTTTTCCAAAAAATCATTTTGATAAAAAGTTATTAAAATAATAAAAAACCTAATATTTCTGGTTTATAGACCAATTTCATCAAAAATTATTTGAAAAATAGAAAAAATAATCCAATTGGAAAAAAAATTATATATTTAGAATTTGCACAATCTCATCTCAAATAGATTTTAATTTCATAAAATAATTTTGAAAAAAAAACTCATGAGCCATATCAACATAGTCATTTTTTTCTCTCAATATTGTCATGACCTTGTACTTGTAGGTCCAAGGCTAAGGGTTGGGTTACCATGCATTTTCTAAGCCTAAATCCAAATGAGAAACATGGGTTGTGATTTTCAAACTTTTTGGAATGAGTACCCACTTTAAAATGGGTACCTATTCTAAGAAATGTATGGGTACCTATTTTAAAGCTGAAAAATGACACTTCCATTAGAAGTGGACTCAACTTCTTACACCTACCCAAAAGCATGGCTAGATATCTCTCCGAATCTTGCAAGAGTAATTCCTTTACAAAGGAAGCCACATCGGGGTTTTGGGCGGCAACTTCTAATTCTTCCACAAATACATGCCAATTTTTATCTCTATGTATAAATGGTTCAAAGGGATTACGCGACAAGGATTCCATGTTCATGTCACTAAAAGGGTTGATGAAATATGTCCCCAAGTCTGTGTTTAAGTTCATGTCATTAGAAAGTTTGTAGGGGTTGTTGCCTTGTCCAAAAGGGTCCATTTGTCTTCTTTTCCTCCAGAGCCTAGTATCAACCATATAAGGATTTTCTCAAATGAGGGAGGATGAATGATAACGAAACCTATGAATGGGAATGATGTGACACTATGCTTTTTGGATTTTTGAAATAATGAATGCAATGCAAATGCAACTATATTTTTGGTTTTTTTTTTTAAATAAGGAATGCAATAGTGACAATGTTGTCTAAAGGGGATGTCAAATACAAAGTGAAAATGAGGACTAAAATGAATGGTGGAGGACTAAAGTGTTTAAGGTATGTTATACAAAATGCAATATGTAAGGAATCTCTAAGGTGCAATCAATTTTGGGAGACTTTTAGGAATGGTTAACTCATTATCCAAAGTTGGGTCAATGTCTCAATTTGGATTATCAAAGGAATTTTTGTAGGACTAAATAAAAATGACAAGATGACAAAGTGAGGTTTCCACACTAGACTTATGAGTTGGAAATATCTCACAAAAGGATAATGACTAAAGGATTAATTTTGACTTAGTCCAATGATAACCTACTTTTGAAGGAAAATATTTACAAAGTATGGAAAGTTTTCCTATTCTAAAGTCTACAAAAATGAGGACCTAAGAATTTGCGGGTGGATCCTAAGATGCAACTAAATATTTTGCAAAGGTGGGCCTATGGTGCAAGCTAAGAGATGCAAAGATGGGTGATTTGAGCAATTTTATTTCTAGTTTATAACAGAGGCTACTGAAAAAAGATATTTAGCAATAGATTGAAAATGTTTGGTCTCAGGTTTGGACAGTGACAATGATTTTTCTAAATGATAGGAAAATGAATTGTTTCAGGTAGCAAATGCATTGTAGAGTCTAAAATGTGTTTTAGTTTCAGCAAATGTGTTGTTCAAGACATCAAATGTGGTTTGATAGGTCAATTGCATTTTTATGTGAATTAAATGTGTTTTAATATAGGAAGAGGCGTAGTTTCAAATTGTAGATGCGGCTTAGTAGGTCAAATGCGTTGTTCTATGTAGCAAGTGTGTTTCAATATTGGCATATGTGTTTTTCTATTTTTCAAATGCAGTGTAGCAGGTCAGATGCATTGCACAAAGTCTCAAATGCATTACATAGAGTCTAAATTCTGGTTTCCTTGCAATTTTTGGTAGATTTTTTAGATTGTTTCAGTTTCAATGTGTTGTTCTGGATTTTTGAAGGATGTTTATGTGTCCATTGGTTCAAAAAACACTTGAAAAACACATGATTTTTTCTTTGAATGTTAAAACAAGCACAATGAAGACAAGCACAACCCTAGGGATGGCAAGGACTATATCCACTGGATTCCCACTTGGATTTCTCCAGCCACACTTATTCTTAGCAGGTGACTTAGAAGCTTGGCCACACTAGCTCCCCTCCATGACACTCACTTCTCTAGATCAACCAAGCTTTGAGCCCTCATGAATCTCCCATGACAGACTCTTCAACTCTACTAAGAACTGCGAGAACGTGGGATGGCATGGCAACAACTGTTGTTGCACCAACGAATAGAAAGGGTTTTTGGAAACTACACAAAAAGTTTCTAGTAGGGGCACTCATCCAGGTGGCCACACATGAGGCAAGATTATCACTAATAAGGAGGACTCCCAGCCTGAAGAGGTTACGCTCAATAGGTTTTTACACACCACACAGGTACTGAGGGAGTCACTTGTCTGTGTGACACATCTGCACCTATAATGCTAATCTTTCCATTAGTATTCACATTTGTATACCGGTCAGGAGTAGCTTGGATAAAAAAATTCATTGTCGGTTTGAGTCGCCTTGGGGTGAGTACTTTTTCCCACCAAGGAAGGTCCAATTCCTAGAGTCAATAACAATTTCTCTTGCACCTAGGATCTCACAAGTGCACAAGGGGAGAGGATACTTTTATTATTGAATTGGAGTTACACAAATTGAAAACACTTGTTCATTTTAATGCCCAAATTGAAATGTGGGGGTGGTAAAGTAACAACCTCTAATTTTTTTTGTTTCTCAGGATCGCACAATGTGCAAGAGAATTGCATACACACTTAAAAAGCTATTACTACACCACAAGACACACATGACACTTTTTCATTTTTTTAACCCAACTTAGTGTGAGGCAAACAATGTTCATTTTAAGCCAATACCATGAAAAATGCATGTAAATTTTAGCCTTGATGAGTTTCAATGCAATTTGTGTTCATTTTAAACCCATGAGTGAATATGCATGTTCATTTTAAACCCATGAAATGTGAATGCAAATTGTAGTTTGTTTGTTTGTTTGCTTTAGGATTGTAAAATAATTACAAAATCATCAACAAAAAAAGGTTAGCCAGCTTGCCAGATGCTACAAACAACATATTAGTAACCCAAAAATTCCTAATCTATCAAATTGAAAGGAAAATATGGAAAAATTTGTCAAAAAATGAAAGCAAAAATTTACCAGGAAAATGTGTCATTCTATAGAGAAAATGTGTTGCAACAGTGTCAAAACCCGAAAGCAAAAATATACTAGGCAAATGCATCCTTCTGCAGATCGAATGCGATGCAACAGTAGATGCGTTGGTTGGGCCTATAGTTGCATCTCAGGAAATCAAATGTGGAATTTTGTCTATCAGATGCGACTCAGCAATGCGGATGTGTCATTCCCGAAATCGAATGTGTTGTGACGCATTGAATATGGCTCAGAAAGTTGCAATTGCGGTGTTTCGTACCCATACTTGCAAAAAAGAAAAAAAAAGTCGTACAGAAATCTACAAAAAAAAATGTTTTAGCATTAGGTTTACCAATGTAACTAAGGAAAAAAGTTAGGTTAGCATGAAATCAAATGCATAATCAAAACCCTAGCTAAACAATGAAGTACAATGGAGTAAAATAGCATAAAACAAAGAACAATGTCACCAAAAGTCTTCAATCCCTCCATGATTCACCTTCATTGCCCTTCTCCATTTGCTACAAAATGATTTTTGCCCTCATATTTTTGATGAGCAACCTATGACTATGAAAAAGGCCTAAGCAAATATTGAAGGATTATGTTCAAAAGCTACAAAATGTAAGTATGCAAGTATGAAGCAAGCCTAAAGTTTGAAGCATAAAATCACAAAGTCAAGAGATATGAAGTCAAGAGCATGAAGTGTCTCAAATGAGGCCAAAATTTTCTTTTTATAGAAAATCCAATTTTGGATGAATGGCCAAGATTGAAAGTTGAAAGATGCCCTAAGATCAATGGTTGTAATTAAATGTGACAACCATCAATTAGGGTTAGGGAAACATTAGGTTAAAATTTGAAATGAAGGGATGAGATTTGATTTTTAAAAAAATAAAATTAAAGGACTAGAATTCATGTCACGAGATATTGGGCATGGAAAAAGAGGATGTTGTAAAATCAAATAATAATTTAAAATTATTTGATTTAAAAGGCTGAGTTGACCTTTTGAATTAAAAATTAATTTAATTCAAAAGTGGTGGGATCATGTGACAGTAAATAATTATTTAAAATTATTTAATTGGAGGGAGAAATAGAAAGTGGACAATTTTAAATAAATGATTTTATTTAAAATTAGAAAAAGCCAAGGTGGACAATAATTAAATAAATTATAGAAATTTATTTAATTATAAGAAGAAATAAGAAATTAATTACGTATTTAAATAATCAGGAGGAAATAGATAGGAAATAATAATTAAATAAATTTGGGGATTTATTTAATTATAGAGGGACATAAGAAATTAGTGATATATTTAAATAAAATAAATATAATTTATTTATTTAAATAGTTAGGAGGAATAATAGATGTGAATTAATTAAATAATTGAGAATTATGTAATTAATAGTTGAATTTGGACTATAGAACATAATTAAATATTTTAATTATGTTAAGAAGAAATATGGAAAAAAATAAAGTTTGCATACCTAGGTCAAATTTATGTGTCTACAATTAACACTGAATACAATAAGGCTCGCTACCCAAAAGAAAGAAAGGCTCATTGTGTAAGGATCACTACCAAAATAGAAAAGAAGATAGAGAAGAGTGTTACAATGAGAAATTCATCTCAATGTAGCGGAGAAATCCACCACAACATCACCGACACCTTCACAGTCTTTCTGAAGAATTGTAGACACCTTCTGCTCACTACATTTAGTAATCTAACACATGAAAGCTCACACTGCACTTCACAAATTTGCACCCTACAACTCTACACTTCATATCATTCACATCTCTCACATCTATCTTATCATTGCTCAACAACTCAACTCATATTTATACCATCTTCACCCTTAAACACATTCTCCAAGGTCGGCTATGCACCTCAACTATGCAAATTCAAATTAAGTCGCATCAAACCATTCTTACGGTGGAAAGGAATGAAGGTGGACCACAACACACCTTAGCTAGGACCTAAATCCACTCATACACAACACATCACACTTCCAAAAATATCAATGCAACTTCACAAGTACCAAAAACACCCAAGGTCAGTCGAACCTGTATTAACACCATTAACAGTTAAGTACACACTTCTTCAAATCTAAAGATGGCTCATGGACACCACATAACACTTGAACACAATCTAAAATATTCCACAAACACCCTGAAATTCAACAAGTTCCTTTGCAATAACTTTCGCTGGAAGAATGTACACACCTAGTACACTCAAACAACTCTATCATACATTGCAACTCAAGAAACTAAGTTCTGAAGCACCAAACCTCAAACAACTTCAATAGAAGAAAGATACAAACACTATCAACACCCTTCCAAATCTGTAATTCCTAAAACCACTCTGTGGAGAAATGCAGAGCAAGAACATTTCTTCTAGACACCTCTGCAACATACAATTCACACACTGGTGAACACACCTTCATCTGCATATCGATCCAACACACCAAATTATGGATGCAACACCTCTTATCAACATATCCAAACCATACAAGCATATCTTCAACCTATAAGAACTACAAAGAAAAACCAAAACACTACTCTGCAACATAGAACACCACTACAACACATTGTTTTATCTTTTATTCAATTTTCTCAAAAGCACTTGGAAACCAAGCACTAGAGAAACATCCTCGACATCTTTAGCACTTCCTCATCACCATCAAACCAACTGTAAGATAGCAACTCAACCATACATCCATAGACAAAATATTGTCAAAGAAACACTAAAGGTTGACACCAATAGCTTACTAATGACAACATAATGCAACTAATCAAAGCATCATTAGAGACAACTCAATTCCAACTGCTCACACTCTTGCAACAATCTCTTGCCCATATAGTTGACACCAATGACAACACCAAAGCTTGTTGACATCAATGAAAACACCAACTATTCAAACTTGCAACAGGACTTTAATATGGTTGAATCAAATCAAAGAAAGATAAGCTAGGGGGTAATCACTAGCTGTGGAAAGGCAATAAATTATTTTTTTGGTCAAAGATGAAAAAGATGCTAAATATTTAAGATAATTTTTAGCACATTAAGAGAGATGGGATGAATGCTTGGTTTTCAAGGTGTAATAATCAATGTGTTGCTAGAAGAATTTATTCTAGGCTTGACAAAGTATATGTGAACAATCTCTTTTTTGAGGTCTTGTAGAATCAAGGTGAATTGTCTGTTAAATTCATTCCTTCCAGCATATTTTACCACCATTCTATTGAAGCTAAAGTAAATATCAATGGCAGAAATAAGTTCCCTCCATGTAGAAAAATCAATTTTTAAACTGAAAACCAATCTACTTAAATATAAAGACTCAAATGATGCTATTCAAAATGTTAGAAATATCATTAATCAATTTTTTCAAGGTCAAACCATCTATAAATGGGTGAATAAGGCCTTGGCCTAGAGTAAAATTTGGAGGATTATGGGTAAGAGAAAGGCTATATCAATAAGGAAAGATGAAAATAATCCTAAAGAGAAGCTCTTAGAGTAGAGACCCTAGTGCAGAGAAACAATAACATCATTAAGGATCTAGTGGAAACTAAGCATAAATTAAGATGTCTACATAATTTTGAAATTCAAGGGGCCAAGATCAAAGCTAGTCTTTCCTATTTAAAAGAAGGTGATGGATGTTAAAAATAATTCTTTAACATTACAAAAGCTAAGCATATGAGGGAAAGAATTTGCCAAATTTAGATAGGGGATAAAATCACTGAGGATCAAAAATATATCAGTGGGGCCTTTCAAAACTTTTACCAACAAATGTTTTCTTTTGAGGAGAATAAAGAAAGGAAGCAAGAGCATTTTGTAGAAGACATACATTCCAAACAAGATTGATAATGAGGACATAATTGAGATTGGGAAGGAGATCACAAAAGAAGAGATTATGGATTTTATTCTCTTTTAAGATTGGTAAAGCTCTCAAGCCTAATGGGATTTTGATTGAATTCTATAAGCAGAATATATAGTGGGTTGCTAAGGACCTACTGGATGTCTATACAGGAGCTTTTGAAAAAGGCTCCCTTGGTCCAAGATAAATAGAGGAGTTATTAAACCACTGCCCAAGGAAGGAGATAAGACTTTTATAAAAAACTAGAGGCCAATCACTTATTAAACTCTTCTTCTAAGATTTTGGCCAAATTGCTTGCTCTCAATTCAACAAATGTTCTTAATAAGAATATCTCTATTAGCCAAATTGGGTTCATTGAAGGGAGATACATCTTGGAAAATTTGATCGCTAGTTGGGAAAGTTTAAACTGGGCTAAGAACTCTGGGAAAAATTTTAGTATGATGCTTCTAGATTTTGAAAAATCCTATGACGGAATTGAATGGATGTTTGTGTACTTCATGCTAGAGGTTTTTGGATTTCCTAAAGTATTATGTGACTATTGGAAAAGTATGCCTCAATCATCACAGGCTGAAACCTCTACTAGAGCCAAGTCACTGTGACAGCTCTTATGTTTGGCTGACAAGCAGTTTGGAATATCATATTTTGTACAAGTCGCTGTGACCTAGCTTTTGTCTCACCGAAAGGTTACGCTTTGGAGCTATCACTATGACAAGAAGCTTTCGGCATGATCTCTTATCGCTCGTAGAGTTCTTTGGCTGACAAACCATTCAATCGTGTATCGGGGAGACTCATGATGACCATGGGCTTTAGGATAACCTATTTTAGTTATGTGAGAAGTCTCAGTGAACATCCAATGTCTCATTGATAGTGTAACACTTGGGTTCATCAGAGTAACATGTTTGTTTTGTTATGATGTCTCGGCAAAGAGCCAATGTCTCACTGACGGAGGTTCAACTAATGGTCTCAGTGTAACACGATGGTTTTGGTAAGAATTTACAGTGATTTTGGTGAGTCTTGCCGATGATGAGAAGCCTTCGGTATATGTCTTGGTGACTGTTGATGACTTTGGGGTGACATGTGTGATCTCGGAGAAACCTCTTGGCGATATTCATGTCTTGCCGACTATTCTTTGGAGCTCGGTATAACATATGACTTCAGTATAACCCATGGTGACTCGATGTGAGGTCCTGGTGAGAACGATACTCTTGTCGAATGGTAAACTCACATCTATGATACTTTTGGACCTCGCTATGATCTCCTGTGAAAGCGATAGGTATCACCGACTGTTTGGTGATTCGGTGTAACACATGAAAGCTCATTGGAACATCTTGGCGATAACAATAACTCTTGGAGACATCGATATGAATCTTTTGGGCATTAGGGAGACACTGTTAGTGTCTCATCGAGGTGCCAACAAAGCTTGAATCTCTTTTGACCGATTGACCGTCCTATGTGAAGTCTCGTGGACCAATAGGAGAAGTTGAATCTGAACGGTTAGAAGATTGTTCGTTGTGACGGTTCTGTGAGGAAGCTCGATGAACATGGAACAACATGGTTATACTCTGTGATTGTAGATTATGATCGATTGGTTGGATCGATGGATTTTTGGGTGATTGTATGATCAATAAATGTATTATAATCTGTAAAGACTGTAACTTGAAGGTTCCTGTACAATATTGTTCATGGTGAATACTGCTGTAAATAGACATTAGAAAGATAAGTCTAAAACTTGTATGTAATCTCCATTACTGTAATACAAAGTGATTTCTCTTGGTGTGGTGATTTTTTTCTCCCGTAAGGGATTTCCCACGTATATCTGGTGTTCGTGTGTGATTTTCAAATACTTTGTTTTTGTTATCTACTTCATAGGGCATCTTAATTGAACTATAATTGGAAAAATTAAAAGTATATCTACATTCTTCTCTGAGGTTTTGGAATTAGGAGAGTTGTTTCCGCATCTAGATTTTCTTACAAGTGGTATCAGAGCCTGGCCAGTTGTGTTATCCTTGTGGGTACATTGGGTTTTTTGAGTCAATTCTATTCAGTGGGAGTATTGTAGAGTTTGTTATTTCTGCTTACAAGTTGAGATGGCTAGCATGTATGGAAAGTTTGAAATAGAGAAGTTCAATGGTAGTAACTTTGAGTTGTGGAAACTCAAGATGGAGGATCTTCTAGTTGATCATGATCTGTGGCTTGTAGTGTCTGGAACTAAACCTACAGGCATGAAGCAAGAAGATTGGGACCTTGCAGATAGAAAGTCTAAGGGGCTGATAAGGCTCTATTTGGCAGACTCAGTTCTTCTGAATGTGCATGAGGAGAAGACTTCCTCTTCTTTGTGGAAGAGACTGGCATCTATTTATCAGGGGAAGTCCTTGGTGAATAAACTGTTCCTAAAGAAGAAGTTGTATTCTTTGAGAATGCAGGAAGGAGGGTCTATAGCTGATCATTTGAATGCATTTAATATGTTGATTGCTCAATTGACATTTGTTGGTGTAAAAATTGATGAAGAGGATTGTTGTATGCTATTACTGTGTTCTTTTCCAAACTCTTGGGATCATCTAGTGATGGCTATTGGGAGTACAACATCCAGTTTCAAGATGGAAGATGTTGGTTCTTTACTGTCAGAAGAGATGAGAAGGAAATCTTCTGATATGGAAAATGAAGCTCTTGCTATCAGAGGAAGACAGAAAGAGAAAGGCAAGAAGGACAAGAAATCAAAATCAAAATCAGAGGGGAGATCAAAGTCTCCTGGCAAGAAGTCCAAGGTGAAATGCTAGAACTATGGGCAACCTGGTCATGTCTGAAAGGATTGTAAAAGGAGAAGAAGAAGAAGAAGAAGAAGAAGAAGTATGCTTCGGACAATGACTCTTCTCATAGTGATGCAGACGCTTCCATTGCAGCCTTGGCTACACAGGCATTAGATGATGTCTGGCCGATTGATTCTGGAGCATCTTTCCACATGACATCTCATAGAGACTGGTTCACAAAGTATAAAGAATATGATGGTGGAAAGGTGTACTTAGCAAGTGATTCAATTTTGGAGATAGTTGGTTGTGGAAGAGTCAGAATACAATTTCCTTATGGCAGAGTAAAGGGAATTAGTGATGTTATGCACATACCAGGTCTGGCTCCAAATTTACTGTCTCTCAATAAGCTGAATGATATTGGAGTACAAGTCAGTTCTCTGGAAATGGTTGCAAGATGACTAGAGGTTCAATGGTGCTGGCTAGAGGTGCTCGAATTGGTACCCTGTACAAGTTGGATGCACATGATGTTCAATGTAACAGTCTCTATGAAAAGTCACTAAAAACTACTCATGGAGGTAAAGAGGGAAATATCCCTAATTATGTAAAATCTATGGAAGTAAAACTTTCAGTAGAGAAGTCTATGCTCTGGCATCATAGGTTAGGCCACATAGGAGAAAAAGGTTTAAAAACCTTGAAGAACAAAAACCTGGTTGAGGGGCTTGAAGATTGTAATCTTGAATTTGAAGTATGTGAGCATTGTATATATGGAAAGCAGCACCGTGTTTCTTTTTATTCCAGTCCTCATAATCTTCTAGTTTGCTAGATTATATTCATTAAGATTTATTTGGTTGAGTGGATGTTCCTTCTTTGTCCAAGTCAAGATACTATGTGTCGTTCATTGATGATTATTCAAGAAGAGCGTTTGTTTATTTTTTGAAAACTAAATCAGAAGTGTTCAATCAGTTTAAGAAATTTAAGAACCTTGTTGAAAATCAGACTGGTAGAAAAATAAAATGCTTAAGGACTGATAATGGCGGTGAATTTTGTTCTGATGAATTTGAAAGATACTGTAAAGACCATGGGATTAAAAGACATAAGACTACACCTTATACTCCACAGCAGAATGGAGTTGCAGAAAGGTTCAATAGGATAGTAGTGGAGAGAGCACGAAGTATTCTCAGTAGTGCTAGCTTGGAGGAGAAATTTTGGGCTGAGGCTGTATCTACTGCATGTTACCTAATAAATCATTCTCCAAACTCTACTCTTATTGAGAAAACACCCTGGAAGCATAGTCTGGTAAGAAGCCCTCTTTAAGACATATTCATGTTTTTGGCTGTGAGACATATGCTCATGTGTCAGATGTGAAAAGATATAAATTGGAGAACAAGGCTGTCAAATGTATTTTTATTGGCTATAGCGATGTCATAAAAGGATACAAGCTTTAGAATCCTAATACAGATAAGGTTGTATACAACAGAAGTGTAATCTTTCATGACTTGAAACCTTCCACTTTGGATCTGCAGTCAGAGACAAGGTCAAAAAACAATAAGGATGTAGCAATAATTCCTCCTACACCAGAGAAAGAGAAATTCAAAATTCAAAATGTACCTAAAACTGAAAATAGCTCAAGCAGTTCTGAAAGTTCTAAAGAAGAAGAACCTCAGCCTCAGCAAGTGAGGAGGTCAACCCCTAAAAGAAAACAACCAGATAGGTATGGGTTCTCTTTGATTGATTCTACTTGTGCCTATGCTTTAATTTCTAGCACTGATGAGCCTAGGACTATGACAGAGGCATTTAGAATGTTTGATTCAGACTCTTGGTTGGAAGCCATAAATGAAGAGATGGCATCATTAGTAAAGAATGAAACCTGGAGTCTGGTGCCCTTGCCTAAAGACAAAAAGGCTATTGGCTGCAAATGGGTATTTAAGAAGAAAATTGGTCTGGATGGCAGTGTAGAAAAGTACAAGGCGAGACTGGTTGCAAAGGGTTATTCCCAGGTCGAGGGAATTGATTATGGGGAGATATTTTCTCCTGTAGCAAAGCTGACATCTATCAGATTTCTTTTGTCACTTGCAGCAGCGTATGACTTAGAGGTCGAACAGATGGATGTGAAGATAGAATTTCTTCATGGTGATCTTGAAGAAGAAATCTATATGTCCCAGCCTGAGCATTTTGTTGAAAAAGGTAAAGAAAAACTAGTATGCAAATTAAAGAAGTCTCTGTATGGGTTAAAGCAATCACCTAAAATGTGGTACCAAAAATTTGATACTTTTGTATTGTCTTTGGGATATGTGAGATCAAAATCTGATCACTATGTATATTATAAAGTTGAAAGTGATCGAGTACTTATTATTGCTCTCTATGTTGATGATATGTTGTTCATAGGCAATAGTAAGCTAATGATTTCTGATCTTAAGTCTCAGTTGTCTGCTAAGTTTGAAATGAAGGATCTTGGTGCAACAAGGTATATTCTGGGAATGGAGATAACCAAGGACAGGAAGAATAGAAAACTATGGCTCAGTCAAAGTAAGTATATTAGG
The DNA here is from genome assembly GCA_007258455.2 of Sequoia sempervirens. Taxonomy (NCBI): domain Eukaryota; kingdom Viridiplantae; phylum Streptophyta; class Pinopsida; order Cupressales; family Cupressaceae; genus Sequoia; species Sequoia sempervirens. The sequence goes on along the minus strand of VDFB02281492.1, from coordinate 33,108,361 downwards.
ACTGTTCTTGAGAGATTTTGTATGAATGATTGCAAACAGCTAGTGGTTCCAGTCTTGCAGGGAATGAAGCTATCTATTGAGGACTATCCAAAATCTCCTACTGAGATGGAGGACATGACCAGTGTACCCTATGCTAGTGTGATTGACAGTCTCATGTATGCGATGGTCTGTACAAGGTCAGACATTGCCCAAGCAGTGGGAGTTCTTAGTCGGTTTATGGCTAATCCTGGAAGGACACATTGGGATGTTGTAAAGAGAGTTTTCAAATATTTGAAGGGAACTTCAGATTTTGCTTTGTGTTACCATGGGAATTTGGTTGAATCATAGAGGACTCTCAGCATTCATGGATATGTTGATTCTGATTGGGCAGGGGACATTGACAGCAGGAGGTCCACCAATGGATACATTTTCATGTTAAATGGTGGTGCAGTGAGTTGGATGAGTAAGCGGTAGGTTGCGGTTGCTTTGTCCACTACAGAGGCTGAATACATGGCAGCTACACATGCTTGTAAAGAAACAGTTTGGTTGAAACGTTTGTGTTCTAACATTGGTTTTGATGCAGGGAGAATAACAATTTTCTGTGATAGTCATAGTGCAATTTTTCCAACAAAGAATCCTACTTTCCATGCCAAGACGAAACATATAGACGTACAGTACCACTTTGTACGAGATATGGTGGAGGATGGAAAAGTCAGTTTGAAAAAAGTTGATACTCTGGAGAATGTTGCAGATTTATTGACAAAGCCAGTGAGCACAAACAAGTTCAGGTGGTGTGCCAGTTCAATGGGGCTTAGTGCCCATGATTTTCAGTAAGTTATGTTGTGCTCTAGAGGTGTCTGTGTGATCTTCATCAAGTGGGAGATTTTTGGAAAAGTATGCCTCAATCATCACAAGCTGAAACCTCTATTCGAGCCAAGTCACTATGACAACTCTTATGTCTGGCTGACTAGCAGTTTGGAATATCATGTTTTGTACAGATCGTTGTGACCTAGCTTTTGTCTCACCAAAACGTTACACTTTGGAGCTATCACTATGATAAGAAGCTTTCGGCGTGATCTCTTATCGCTCGTAGAGTTCTTTGGCCGACAGGCCATTCAATCGTGTATCAATGTGACTCATGACGGCCACAGGCTTTGGGATAACCTATGTCGGTTCGGTGAGAAGTCTCAGCGAATAGCCAATGTCTCACCGACAGTGTAACACTAGGGTTCATTAGAGTAACATGTTTGTTTCGTTATGATGTCTCAGTGAAGAGCCAATGTCTCACTGATGGAGGTTCAACTAATGATCTCGGTGTAACATGATGGTTTCGGTAAGAAGTTACAGCGATTTTGGTGAGTCTTGTTGATGATGAGAAGCCTTCGGTATATGTCTTGGCGACTATTGATGACTTCGGGGTGACATGTGTGATCTCAGAGAAACCTCTTGGCGATATTGATATGTCTTTCCGACTATTCTTTGGAGCTCTGTATAACATACGACTTCGGTATAACCCATGGTGACTCAGCGTCAGGTCCTAGCGAGAACGATACTCTTACCGAATGGTAAACTCACATCTAGGATACTTTGGACCTCGCTATGATCTGGCGAAAGCGATAGGTCTTGCCGACTGTTTGGTGATTCGGTGTAACACATGAAAGCTCGTTGGAACATCTTGGTGATAACAATAACTCTTGGCGACATCAATATGAAGCTTTTGGGCATTGGGGAGTCACTGTTAGTGTCTCACCGAGGTGCCAACAAAGCTTGAATCTCTTTTGACCGATTGACCGTCCTATGTGGAGTCTCGTGGACCAATAGGAGAATTTGAATCTCAATGGTTGGAAGATTGTTCATTGTGATGGTTCTGTGAGGAAGCTCGACAGACATGGAACAACATGGTTATACTCTGTGATTGCAGATTGTGATCAATTGGTTGGATCGACGGATTGTTGGGTGATTGTATGATCAGTAAATGTATTCTAATCTGTAAAGACTGTAACTTGAAGATTCTTGTACAATATTGTTCATGGTGAATGTTGTTGTAAATAGACATCAGAAAGATAAGTCTGAAACTTGTATGTAATCTCCATTACTGTAATACAAAGTGATTTCTCTTGGTGTGGTGGGTTTTCTCCCGTAAGGGTTTTCCCACGTATATCTGGTGTTCCTGTGTGATTGTCAAATACTTTGTTTATGTTATCTACTTGATAGTGCATCTTAATTGAACTGTAATTGGAAAAATTAAAAGTATATTTACATTCTTCTATGAGGTTTTGGCATTAGGAGAGCTATTTCTGCATCTAGCTTTTCTTACAGTGACTAGGTCAAGATCCTATTCAAGGATGTAAATGCTCAAAATGACATTAATGGAAAACTCTCCCCCCGCCCATTTTTGCTTCAAATGTTTGTAAGGCAACGATGACCTCTTGCACCTGCTATTTTTGTTATTGTTGCTAATGTATTGCATTATATTTCAAAAACTAATGTTGTGTTGCCTCCTTTGAATGGAATTTCTTTGCCCAATAACTTGATGCTCTTGAGTGCTCAACTTGTAGATGACACTGCCCTCTTTTTTGAGTTGAGTCAAGAGAACTTTAAGAGTTTGGTAAACAAGCTACATATTTATTTTTTTAGTTTATGGGGCAAAAATTGTTCAGCATAAATCTATAATCCTTGGATGGAAATGAACCTCCTGGTTGGCGTGCAAATACCAATTGAGTTGGGGATATCTAAATAAAGTGTTCAGATATTTAAGTATCCCTTTCTCTATTGATCTTTCATTAAAGGATATGTGGACCTGGTTTTTTGGAAAATTTTGAGAGAAAAATGTTAAATGGAAAACACATCTTCTATCTATGGCTGGTAGACTTTAGGTGTGTTAGAAAGTTCCTTCTTCCTATACAATCTTTTATGCTTCTACTTGGCTCTTTTGTAGCTATAAGATTGATAAATCCCAGAAAATGATAAGGGAATTTCTATGGTCAAATGGGAAAAGTGCCAAGAAGAGGCATGCTATCAAATGGATTTGGTGTTGTCTTCGTAAGCAAATAAGGGGTCTGGGTTTCAAAGGCTTGAAATGGCAAGGTTTGGCTCTTGCAGTCAAATGGATTTTAAAAGCCTTGGAAGGTTCTAATCAGGAACAACATTGCAATGTCTAAACCAAAGAAAGCAAGACTCTATACTGGTCTTCAACCTCATGATCTATTTTTTGAAAACTTTCTAGTCTCTCCCTTGGGCTCCAAATTTTTTGGAAACATTAGGAAGGCTTGGGAGAGTATTAAACCCCTACTAAGAAATAAGGATGCTTTCTCAAGAAGAGACAATATTGTGGTCGATAACAAATCTATTTGGTGGAATCTCCACTGGAATAACAAAGTTCTAGCCTTGACTCAAGGTTGCTTGAGGCATAAGTGGGAAATGAAAGGAATTGATAAGTTTAGGAATATAATGAATAATGGTTGGCTTAAAGAATGGGAAGCTTTGAAAGTTTATTATAATATCCCAAAAAGTTAGAAAAGAACATTCTCTCTTCTTAAAAAGCATGCATTGGCTTCATATTCCTTGTTGAGCTTAAATCAAGCATTGAAGTTTTGAGAAATATCAAATGGGTTGATGGCTCTGATCTTGAAAAGATTTCTCCCAAGAAAATCTATTACCTATTGGTAGACACGAGAGAGGTCTTATGTCACATTAGGATGTCCTAGAATTTAGACCTTTCCTTTGATAAATTATCAAAATCCCTAAAGTATATCTAGTTTTCTAAATGTGAAACTAAGATCTATTTTAGATGGTTGGTCATTCTTAAGAAACTTCTTGTGTTTGATGGTATCCATAATTAGGGTTTTCCTATCAATGTGTGTAGTATTTGTGATAGAATTGAGACGTTTGATCAATTGTTTTAGGATTTCCCCTTCTCTATTATGTTGTGGTCTTTGTTTCTTGGTAAAAAGTAGAAGTGGGGCAGTTAAAAAATTTAGTTGGTTTAATGCCCTATTTGGTTTTATTGAGTCATTTCTTGGTGATCTTAATAATTTTGGTCTCTTTTGTCTTGAGGTTATGTGGTATCTTTGGAAAGCAAGAAATGAGGATCTTTTTCCAGGGCAGAAGAAGAACTCTTACTAACTCTACTATTGAGCTCATGACTTTCAACTAGTGGTACACGGGGATGTGTTCCTTTCCCTTTTTCCCCTCGTACCCGTACCAGAGACATTTCGAGGACAAGGGACACCTTGGGGACATTTCCCAGGCATCTTCAAAAAGTTTCATTTTTTTGGAACGTCCCTGATTGGAGGAAACGTACTGCGGATGGCTAGGGGATGGTCAATTGTCCCAGGGTTAGTTAGGGGATGCCCAGGCATCCCTCAACCATCCAAGGGGCGACTGGTCATCCCCTATTTTCCAACAGCATTTAAACATTAAAAAAAACTCAAAATTAAATTTATTTATTTTTATGAGTTTTCTATGTGGACCCCATGCCCTCCCAACCCTAATATGGCAACTTAAACTTCATTTGAAAGTCATTTGACCTCATTTTAACTTGCCAAAAAAAAATTGCAGCCAAGAGCAAAGTGGGAAGAGAAAGAGGAGGGCTTGAAGGAGTTGTTGGAGAAGAAAAACCAACATCCAAAAGGAAAAATAGGAGAGCATTAAGGTAGCAACCAACAAGAGAAGTGAAAGAGGTAAGTTATTCATCCATTATTTTTATTTTTTCTCCATTTTTTTCTAAGTTTAAATGATGAAATGTATTTTTTTTTATTTTTTTTTATTTTCAGTTTGCAAAAACCAAAACAAAACAAAATGGGTAGTAGTAGTGAAGGTAGTGTGCATGTTGAGAGGGGAGAAGAAACCCAATCGGTTGAAAGGGGGAAACCTCGAACAAACCCATATAAAATCCCTTGCAAACATTTGAAACCATATGCAAAAGGCCCTTTTAATCCTAAAAAACTTCTTCAATTAGCTTCACGTATAGACCAAGGCAAAGGGAAAAACATGAGGGGTAGTAGATTGTGGCAATGTCATATTTGTAAAGATAAATTTTATGGGAGCTACACAAGAATCTATTCTCATCTATTAGGTTTTACTTGCCATGGGGTCAAGGTTTGTGAAGGCATAAAGATTTTGAGAGGGTAGAGTGTTATAAATTGCACATGGAGGCTGAAGGAAGGCCTATGGGGCAACCAATGCAAACTTAATCAGCACATTCAATTTCACCTCTACCCTCTATGCTTGGTAGTCCTAGTGTTGGTAGTGGTAGTAGTGGTGTGGGTGGTATTTATGTTTCCACAAGAGGGAAGAGGAAGGCTAGTACTTCTAGTGAGCAGCAAAAACACTTGCAAGTATGTTCAATGTGCAAGCACGAGATGTGGAAAATTCCTCCATTGCCAATTTTTTCTATGCCCATGCCATCCCATTCCATGTAGCACATTCTCCCTACTTCAAACAAATGTTTAAAGATGTGGTAGCTATTGGTACCTCATCCACCCCCTGGAGAAAATAAATTATGCACTACACTCCTTGGAAAAGAATATTCTAAGTTGAGTGTGGTGATGGAGGACATGAGACAATTTTGGAGTAGGATGGGTTGTTCTATTATCATGGATGGGTGGACCGATATTAGACATCTGACACTTATCAACATCATAGTCACATGTTCAGCTGGTTCATATTTCCTTAGAGCCATTGATTGTTCTAGGAAGCACAAGGATGCATAATTCTAATTTAATATTTTGAGAGAGGATATAGAGGAGGTTGGTGTTGGAATATGGCTTCTAGTGTTGTCATTGATCTGGTCCGCACTTCAGTATTTGACCATATTGGAAGATAGAGTAAAGAACAGGGTATCCAACTGAAGATGAATTTGTCAAGTGGTTTGCATTACCAATTATCCATTTTGGCTGTGGATCTCAGGGAAGGTCATTGGGTATATGAAATGTGTTATTCTCAAGTTTTGTGATGTCGCATCAAGTGGTGTACGAGTTAGGAGATCTAGTCGTTCTATTTTTTGTTCAATAGTGCTAGAAGGCCGACTAAGTGAATGTAAGGTGTTGCGGATGTTTAAAGTGAAATTGTTAGAAGTATTTGTTTGTGTTGGATTTTTTTTTTTGAGTCCTCACTATGATATGGCTGAATTTTGTGGATGTGCATTAAATGTTGTTCATGATTTGAGCCGACAGTTGGAAAATATTTTCTATTTTATTGAAGCCGACATATAGCAATTGAATTCTTGATAGCAGATATAAATATGAGATCGGTTAATTCATTTGGAGTGTGTGTGTGAGAAATCGATGTGTTGATGTGTGTACGAATATCAGAAGAGCAATTGAACGATTTTCATTTATGTAGAAGAGGATTTTCTGAAGCAAATTAAGGCAGAGTCAAACAAAAGGTCCAAAATCTAATCTATGAGCCTAACTGGAATTGTAATCAGGCATTTGTAGATGATATCCTCTTATTTCAACCTTTTGATGTAATCCAAATCTTTTGTAAGATAGTGAGCCTTCCTAATTTGAGCAGTGAGCTCTAGGCAGTGTGTTTGAATGCAAGTGCATTCCCCATTTTGTAAAACACATATATTTTGAGTACTCAATTGTGGATTGACCTCCACCGTGGTTTTTCCCCTAATAGGGTTTTCACATAAAAATCCTCATGTTATGGTGTTGTGGCTTATTGTTCTATGTTCATGCATCTTTCTTTTGATTGAATGTTATATACACTTGAGAGATCAGTTTAATAAGTTAAGAATTTGCACAACATTGATTCACCCCCCTCTCAATGTTGCTTGAGTCCAACAATTGGTATCAAATCTAAGTTCCTCAGAAAAATTTTTACAGCTTGAGGTAGATCTTGGAATGTAATGGACTCTGGTAGTCTTCAACAACAGCTTTTGGTGGCACTTGATGTTCTTGATCAGTCTAAAGCAAAAGTACGGGAATTGAGATCAAATCTTAAGGATGCTAAGAAATTCATTCAGAAATTGAAGGATCGGATTATTAATTCTATGGAGAAGAGAAAGGATCTTTGTTATCAGATTAAGCAGAAAGAAAGAAAAAACATGGATGATGTTCACCTGAATCAAACCTTGAAGGAAATATCCAAAGAATGTGAAAAGCTTGCTAGAGACAATGCTTCCCTAAAACATGAGATGGAGTCTATGGCAATGAAGATGACTAAGGAGACTAAAGAAAGAAAGAAGAATGAGGAAATTTTTTCCCAATCCCTAAAAGAGATCTGATGAATGCAACAGAATTAATGGAGAATTCATTCAGTTAGAGATTGAACTGCAACAATCCAGAAAAATGAAGAGTTTGAAAAACATATTATTATTCGTAGAGGTGAACTTGCTACTACAAATGAATACAAGGAGAAGTTCAAAATTAGCTCAGTTAAGCTCAGTGAGCTGACTCAAGGATAGAAGAATGGAAATGACAAGTGAGGCATTGGATATGAGAAAGGAGAAAGTTTTGGATTTGGACAAAGGAATTTCAGGCAAGGAAATCCGATGAACAAAGCAAAAAGACATACAGTAAGACAACCTAATGCTCAAAAGTTTAATGGATATTGTTCTTCGTGCAATGAATTTGGTCATATGGATGCTTAATGTAGAAGTAAAATGAAATCAAATGATTCATCATTTTTCAGTTAGTGTTTCAATTGCAATAAGTTTGGTCATAAGTCAATTGAATGTAGAAATATGTCAAACAACTCTGCTAATAGGAGTGTTAGATGTTATACTTGTGGAAGATTTGGGCATATTGCTAGCCAGTGAAAATAATAAGAAATCAATGGAGTGACTAGTCTAGACAAGGAAATGTTGTGTGTTTCAATTGCAACAAACTCAGTCACAATACAAGATTCTGCAAAAACAAGAATATGGATAGAAGAAGTCCAGTATACAAAGGCAGAAATATGCAGAAGGATGATAAAGGAAAAGGGAAAGTGACTATAGATGAAATAAGAGATCAAATAACGAAGACATGGGTGAAGAAGAGTTCCTTTGTTACAGGAAATGAGCTAGCACCAAAACCCGCTTCTAGTAATTCCTTCGGGAATTAGGTTAAGGCCTCTGGCCTAGGGGGAGTTGTCAAGAAAATCTTTCAAACCCCATGCCGGTAATTGACACTGGAATGTGGATGAGTGTAGTGGTTGCAGTGATGATGTACAAATGCTATTGAAAGAGTTTGGAAGAATATTATGCTAAGTCGAAGATCTGCAGAAAAATTATCTTTCACAGACTGAGAAAACAGGGTATCCGGATAAGTTAGGGAAAAAGCATTTATTACAACAAAAGTTAGGTGTGTGAAATACAAAAGGCAACTTGAAACCCTCATTTGTCACTTAGTGTTGAAGAAAAGAAGGATAGCACTCTACATCAGAATTTCAAAAGTGTGAAGAGAATTCAGAGGTGAAACCCTAATCCATCAGGAAAAATGGAACAAATCAAAGGAATGATAAAACTAGATGAGTATAGCAATGAGAAGATTATAGCTGAAAGAAACATGTCGCACGGTGAATTGAAATGGTTGAATGAAGCAAAGCACAAAAGCTAGGATATTTGGAGTGAATTCCCCTATTTTGGAAACACAGAAATCGTTGAGTTTATTCTGAACAGATTGAATGATGATATTCTGAATTTGGATAAACCCTACCATATCTTGAAAGAAGTGATTGTAGTTGTAACGAGGTTATGCAAAGTTGGGGATGTGCCGAGGAAGAAGTCAATTCAAAATAAAGAAGTTGAAACCCTAACTAGAGTAACTGGAGATCAAAGGGAATTGATGATATCCACAATCAAAGATTCAGTGACAAGGTACATTGCGCATGGAATATCCTACAAAATCTTTTTCAGAAATAGAGAAGGTGCAACCTCGACAGGTGCAATTTACATTTCACACAAGATGATAATGGAAGACTAGGATTTTGATCTTTGTGGATTACTAAAAGATCAATTAATGGAGAACGTGCAATTGACAAAGGAGATAGATTACCCTTTCAGGTTTGGTACTTTGGTTATATGCCTTGTGATGTATTTTCTAAATTACTTACCCTTGAATAGCAATGTAGTATGGGAAGAGAGTGAACCAGTTTGCAAGCAAATTTACATATACTATAACAATTTTGCAAACTGTGATCAAGTATATGAAAGTTTCTTTAAGGGTTTCCTAAGGAAGTTTGAGTCAACTAGTGTTTCCATTCTGGTAAGAGGACTTGAAGTTGTTTCCTCCTCCAGTGAGATGGAGAGAAAGAAGAGAAGAACAAAAGAAATTGATATCAGTACTCCTCCAACATGCAAGACTTCAAAAGTTGAAGAGAAAGGAAAAGAACAAGTAATTGTAGACATACCAGATGAGGAATTTGATAAGGAAATTGAGGACACCCTAGGAAAAGAACTAGAAACAGCTGAACCAAAACAAGGAAAGGCAAGAGCAGAAGGAAGTGAAGAAGAAGGTGAGTTATTGCAGCTTATTCATGAGGAAGATGAAATGCAGAAAATTGCGAACATATGGTCTAGCAAACCTTCATATGAGCAGGAGATGATCTTAAGCATACTAAGTGCTCATCTTGTGCACAATCATATCAAATTGGAGAGTTTGCATAATACGTTGCCAGAAGAGACAATTGAATGTATCAAGGAAATCATGGACTCTAAGTCTCAGAATAAGGAAGAAGAAGTGATCCTACACCTGAAGAAACAGTACAGATTGTCACTCACTAAGCTGAAAAAGCACATGAATGAACTAAGGCAATGCATAAGCACAACAAACAACATTTATAACTATTGTCTTTGATGGCCTCATGCAATCAACAAGTACAAAGAGAAGTTGGAACAAATTGAAATAGAGTTGAACAATATTGGTCAAAATTTTAACATTTCTCAAGATCAAGATGGTGCAATCAGGAAAAGGATTCAAGAATTACAGACAAAACATACAAGTGTTCAGAACACTAGGAACAAGATTGTTGACACCTTCTGGAAAGTGAAGGGCATAACCAAATGCAGGTTGGAACAATTGATTGAGTTACTAAGGAAGGGAGAAGTATTGGAAGATTCATTTACCATTCTGGAATCCCTCATCAAAATCATCAACCGGACATCTGAAAACAACAGTATGATCATAATCACTAGGATTGCAATGGAAGCATGGAAGAAGTTTCTTTCGGAGATGAAGGAAAAGTACAAAATAATCTTCAAATAGCAACTATATTTCTTTGAAATATTCTGAGCCAAATTTTTTGTTTTTCAATTAACAGATTACAACATTACAAGCAAGTACCCGTTAATGTTAGATGGTAAACCCAAACGTACGGAAACAACTCTAACCAGTATGGCGCCGATGATGGCGAGCATTGGTCAGAGGGTCTTCTACTCTAAATGCTTGAAAGGGAACTCAACGTCAAGTATGTGCTACCCAATCCAATGTGGAGTGAGGGGCGACCATATGACGGAGTGATTACAGAAATCAAAGCTTGAAATGAAATGCTGAAAGTTGAAACTACTCAACACCCAGAATGTGCTTGCTCACCCAGAATGGGAAGTAGCTACCATAGGGCGGAGTTATAACTATTTCACACTAGTACTGAAAGCAAGAACGTGAATTACAAATAATGACAAAGCAATATTAAAGGATACTGGTCAGTACTACTGCCAGTTTACAATATATAACTATTGCCTGCAATGTCAATATATCAAATTCTTCCCAAATAGAGCATTCAACGATATATCTGCTACAAGCTTGAAGTAAACCACAATGCCAATTACAAATCAGAAAAATGCAGATTGTTAGAACTATCACAATCAGATCTGCACTTTAATCATGTGACCAGCAGCTTACAAAAATGTCATTGCCTGCAATAGCAAGACTTAAGATGCTCTTTCAAATGATGCATTCAACAAGGAAGCTTCTGCAAAGTATACAATGAAGTCTCAACACCAACCAAATAAGGAAGATGCGGATTTCTTAGACTATCATACAAATCTGTACTTTTTGTCAAAAACCAGCAATCTAAGGAAGCACTCAGATGTTCATAACTCTTCCAAAACTCAACGGATTGACTTGAAACCACATGCAATATTCCCTAAGAATGAAGGCGCCTATACTAAGACACTGAATACAGATCAAACAACCTTAAATTATTTATGCACGATTTTCAATGCAAGCAGCAGATGGTACGACCCTCAAGGAAGGGCGATCTGCTCTTATAAAATAATGGCTACTCTAAAAAATCTACAAATTAAAGGATGATGGCGCCTAGACCTAGCAATGAAGATGGAGTAACACCCAGAACAATATTTTGTTGTTTTCTTGACTTATAAATAAAACATGGATTTGCTGTATCATGAATGCAACCTTGGAAATACCTCTAAAATGCAGAAATCAGAAACTAAAGAATTACAATGATGTTTACAATGCACAAAAACAATAAACTAACAAATCTATCTTAAATGATCGAACCTCTCCACTAGGTGTTGTCTCTCAAGCACGAAGTCGAGCCCAGACTAGGAGGCATTCATTCCTCGAAGCAATCCCGCAACCATTTCGGCAGCATAACATTAGCATAGACAAAAGATACCAAATGATGCTCCAAGACTCCTTTTTATAATTCTCCAGTTGACTTCTCAAAACCCTAAAATCTGCTTTTAGGTCAAAATCCAATCTCCTTAAGGATGGGCGTACTTTTCCTTCAAAGCTTTAGATTTGATATTTTAAATAAATATCATACTTTAATAAGTGCGCCCAACAAAGCTTGCTCAGACTTTAGTAATAATTAAAATATTCCTTAATGAGGCGCCACCCTCAAAAGATCACCTTTTTAAAACAACCTTAAGTCATTAACTCTAGGCCAAGGGTCAACGTTAAAATATAATAATTAAAACGTGACTTTTTAATTAAATGACTTAACTTATCCTTCCGAATGTGCCCTGAAGCCAATACTGAGCAAAACATCTGACCAAACTGAAGCAGGAAGTCAACCGAGCTGAACTCAACTGGAAAGCTGCTAAAAATAGAATTTACTAAAAATAGTAAATTCCGGAAAATGCTCAGAATGCCGAGATGAATACACCACTGCGAAGTTCTCTGAAAACCCAGAAGGGATCCGCCATTGAATCCATCATCTCTGAACAATGACCTCCTCAAAAATAGGAAACCCTAATTTATCTTCCGACTAGCCTTCGGGTTCCCAAGGAAAAGGCCAACGGTCACTAGAAAGATTAGGTTTGAGAAGGGGACATTACAATCCGCCCTTCCCAAAATTGCTTGTCCTCAAGCAATACCACCACAACTCCAGTAATTTGAAGACTAATCCATACGCAACAAGTATGATCCCTGGTTCCCAAATGCGTCTCAGGAAAAACCCACCATGCCGATGCTGCACCACTCTGATCACATCAATGAAAATATCATGCCAATGCTGCACTGACTCCCCTTGTAACTCCAAAGTGTTACCATCTATGATTCTCAAACTGAAAGATCTTAAAGGAAGGAAATCAAAATCATGCAACATCTCATGTCCACGATCCCCCGAATTAACAGTATCAACCATACTACTGTCAATCACCATTCTAAGCAATAGGAGAGATAGACTATTCAAATCAAAATCGAACTCCTCCCCATACCTCCACATGGTAACAAATGGGACCATGCCTGCAAGTGTGACCTCTACAAATCTTCTTGCAAGGAGGGAAGCATTCCTTTGCAAGAGCTCCACAAACTCATACTTATGTCTCCGCATAAAGCTACCATGCCTCATCTGAATTATACTGGCACAACCATGAAGACTACAGAAAATAATCATAGTTCCAACCCCATGAGTCTCCGAATGGTGAACCAAAGCATGTGAGCTACTGCTGTCATGAATCAATACTGAGAGTAAACTGTCAAAGTTTACATCATCAACCATCATAAGATGAATTTGGAGGGTAGGAAAAGTGTGAAGGAACAAATAATTACTGCTGATCAAGACTAGGATCAGCGCAGTGCAATCTGATTCTCGAGTCCTACCCAAGGGAAAACAACAACACCACTCCAAATCCCAAGCGTGAGCATGTGAGATGACCATCGAGCTGCAAAGTGACACCTCCAAGGTGGTTGGAAAACACACTAGATTCATCCCCATGAGAGAACTACCACCTCTTTGATCATGAGTGATGAACCAACTCTCCTGAATGCGAGAAATGCAACATGTAAAGTGGCTGGTCTGCCTCAAACTAGCAAGCTCGAGTCTCAAAATTTGTCCTGGTCTTAGCCGGGAAACACATTCAAGAGCAACCAATCGTTCATTTCTCCAACCCATGCTCAAAATCTCTCTCCAATCCATTTGTTGATGAACAAATGGAACCATCAAGAAGCTGCTAAAGAAAAGAACGACACCAAAAAGTCTGAAAATTTGATTCTTGTTCCTCCATAATTTCTTCTTTCCACAAACTGTATGCTCCATCAACCCTTGTTGAGAATCCCAAGCTTGAATACCCAACTGAAAATAATCTCCAACACTCCGGCAAGGAAACATAGCACATCTCTGAGTGCTAGTCAAAATCAAGTGCATACTTGTAAAATTGGCATCCCCTCTAATGAACCTTGGAAACCAAACCATGAAAACTTCAGGAACACTGAAGCATGAAACATAAGATGACTTCACATTCAACTCCTAGAATAGACTAGCATCCCTCAACCCAAGGAATGGATTGACAAGAGTGCAATCACCATATTTTGGTCCCTTTTCCAAAGTGAAGACTGCATCCTCAATTCCTCTTAAGCATTCTTTACTACTCAACATACGTGGCACATCGTCATGGAGTGATATCAAGGCATCCTTAGATTGGAGTTCACGCTTGACCTCATGCTTGGTCTCTTCACTACTTGACTCTTTTTTCAAAACAAAGAGAGGATTGTCATAAGTTGCTTCAGCACCCACTTCAAAGAAGGGATTGTCGAAGACTTGGAAGCCACTCCTTACGTCTTGCTGCCCCAAATCTGCACATGCAACTTCTGACTTTCTTGAAATGCTTTCAAGATCAAACTCCTCTTGAAGATAGTCGAAATCTCCAATCACTTGATTGATTTTTTTAGCTCTTTGTGCATCCTCTTGCTCCTTGAAAAGTTTGAAATCTGCAAACTGGTCTGCAACCTCTGTTAGATCCAACTGAGTTTTTTTCAACTTGTCCTTTGTTGATTTAAGCTCCAAAGTGAGCTCATCAACCATACTCTCCCTTTCTTCGAAAACAATGAAGGCCTTCTTTGCAGATTCAACGGTATGATCTCTATCTTCAATCAAGCCTATGTACTCAGACTTCAAGGTCTCCAATGAGTCTCTGATAAGTTGCAACTTGGGAAGAGCAACCTCATATTTCACTCCTCTTTGTCTCTCTTCAAGCTGAGCATCCCAAACAAGCCCTTCAATCAAACTATGTGTGCGATCAAATCTAGATAGAGCTCGCACTTCATCTTCAACGGACACCTCAGGTTGGCCTTCACACTCATAAGAATGCGAAGATGGTGAATTGCCGATAGGCTGTAACTGAAAAACAGAACTTCGTTTCACGCTTTTGCTGCCCTCATTGTTGCTCCAACATTCTTGTACTTCACCACCAACTAGTGGGGAGTGCTCAATGTCTTGGGAAACATCATACTCCACTAAGCCTTCAACTCGTTGATTGCAATCAGCTTCATGCCTTGATAAATCAGATTTATGTTTGGTAATTCCTCCAAACCTTTCATCTTCAAGAGCCATATGGCCCTCAAACTCTGTTTCCTCTTCCATGTTACTCTGATCAAACTTGAAAGCAGCCCCAAACTTAAGCATATTAACACCATTGTCTGCTGATAGAGAACCCTTATCGAGTTCCATTTCTTCATCCGGATCAAAGGGAAATTCATCCCATACCGGTTTGTCATCACTAAGTGCCTTCACACCTGGATCCCAAATGGTGAGAGGCTGATTGTTTCGATCACAAGAAGAGTGTTCTTTGTGCAACACTTGGAGTGTTGATTCTTGGAATAGGTCAACTCCCAAATCACTAAAGCTGATGTCTTCATAAGTACCTTCCTCCAATGGTTGGGTCTGAAGTTCAAACTCAAAACCACCCTTAGCACTGTCACTGAAAGGAAGTAAGGAATCTTTAGAGCTAGCTGTTAGAAATTTTTTATCATCCTTATCTTCAATGAACCTATCATCTATAGGTATGTTTCTGATCTCATCATGAACAATCATATGCATGCTATAAAGGTTTTCGTGATCACTTGTAATAAATTCATCTTGTGAAAACTCTTGAGGAGTTTGAACAGCAACAAGAGGAAAACTATCTATCACTAAATCTTCAACAAGAGGAGGTACAAACACCTCGAAAACATTACCAACATCCTTTTTGAAGCCCTTAGTCTCAAAACCTTCATGAGATGAATCCAAATTAGGATTCAAGTCTGCTGCGATATTCTTCTCACCGAACTGATCTACATCACTTGCTATCACATGCAAGTCAAGGGGAGTATTATGGGGCTCTCCCGCACACTCCTCATCTGTCAAGGTTTCTTCATCCAACACCCTATCATTTTTAGGCAAAATGAGCACCTCGCTTGTGCCATCTTCAACACTAGTTGACTGATTTTTCTCTTCATTCTGCTTACTTGTGGGCTGCAACCTACAAACAGGCATTTCTTCTACCTTCCTTGCACCTACAACCATGGCATGTTCTGCTTCCTCCTTAATCATTTTCTTGATGTAGTTGACCATAGCCAACTTTCCAGGGTGATAATTCCCCACACAAGTCAAAAAGGTGTCAAATGAAACACCGTTCTTAAACTCATCTGTCATGCTCTGATAATCTCTGTAGAGTATGTCAGCCTCGTGTTCACATTTCCTCTTGAACTGGCATTCTTTAGAAACCCCAATCAAATCCGACTTCTCAGACTTAGCATAAATCTTTCTGATTCCACACCTTAACTCAGGATCCTTCAATAGCGTATACAGATCATGCATTAACTCAAGTAGAGACTTCTCTGTAGTCATCTTTCTCTGTCAAGTGAACTCTGATGGGCACAGGATGGCAGGATCTTGGCTCTGATACCACTGAAATATTCCGAGCCAAATTTTTCGTTTTTCAATTAACAGATTACAACATTACAAGCAAGTACCCGTTAATGTTAGATGGTAAACCCAAACGTATGGAAACAACTCTAACCAGTATGGCGCTGATGATGGCGAGCATTGGTCAGAGGGTCTTCTACTCTAAATGCTTGAAAGGGAACTCAACGTCAAGTATGTGCTACCCAATCCAATGCGGAGTGAGGGGCGACCATATGATGGAGTGATTATAGAAATCAAAGCTTGAAATGAAATGCTGAAAGTTGAAACTACTCAACACCCAGAATGTGCTTGCTCACCTAGAATGGGAAGTAGCTACCATAGGGCAGAGTTATAACTATTTCAAACTAGTACTGAAAGCAAGAACATGAATTACAAATAATGACAAAGCAATATTAAAGGATACTGGTCAGTACTACTGCCAGTTTACAATATATAACTATTGCCTGCAATGTCAATATATCAAATTCTTCCCAAATAGAGCATTCAACGATATATCTGCTACAAGCTCGAAGTAAACCACAATGCCAATTACAAATCAGAAAAATGTAGATTGTTAGAACTGTCACAATCAGATCTGCACTTTAATCATGTGACCAGCAGCTTACAGAAATGTCATTGCCTGCAATAGCAAGACTTAAGATGCTCTTTCAAATGATGCATTCAACAAGGAAGCTTATGCAAAGTATACAATGAAGTCTCAACACCAACCAAATAAGGAAGATGCGGATTTCTTAGACTGTCATACAAATCTGTACTTTTTGTCAAAAACCAGCAGTCTAAGGAAGCACTCAGATGTTCATAACTCTTCCAAAACTCAACGGATTGACTTGAAACCACATGCAATATTCCCTAAGAATGAAGGCGCCTATACTAAGACACTGAATACAGATCAAACAACCTTAAATTATTTATGCACGGTTTTCAATGCAAGCAGCAGATGGTACGACCCTCAAGGAAGGGTGATCTGCTCTTATAACATAATGGCTACTCTAAAAAATCTACAAATTAAAGGATGATGGCGCCTAGACCTAGCAATGAAGATGGAGTAACACCCAGAACAATATTTTGTTGTTTTCTTGACTTATATATAAAACATGGATCTGCTGTATCATGAATGCAACCTTGGAAATACCTCTAAAATGCAGTAATCAGAAACTAAAGAATTACAATGATGTTTACAATGCACAAAAACAATAAACTCACAAATCTATCTTAAATGATCGAACCTCTCCACTAGGTGCTGTCTCTCAAGCACGAAGTCGAGCCCAGACTAGGAGGCATTCATTCCTCGAAGCAATCCCACAACCATTTCGGCAGCATAACATTAGCATAGACAAAAGATACCAAATGATGCTCCAAGACTCCTTTTTATAATTCTCCAGTTGACTTCTCAAAACCCTAAAATCCGCTTTTAGGTCAAAACCCAATCTCCTCAAGGATGGGCGTACTTTTCCTTCAAAGCTTTAGATTTGATATTTTAAATAAATATCATACTTTAATAAGTGCGCCCAACAAAGCTTGCTCAGACTTTAGTAATAATTAAAATATTCCTTAATGAGGCACCACCCTCAAAAGATCACCTTTTTAAAACAACCTTAAGTCATTAACTCTAGGCCAAGGGTCAACGTTAAAATATAATAATTAAAACGTGACTTTTAATTAAATGACTTAACTTATCCTTCCGAATGTGCCCTGAAGCCAATACTGAGCAAAACATCTGACCAAACTGAAGCAGGAAGTCAACCGAGCTGAACTCAACTGGAAAGCTGCTAAAAATAGAATTCACTAAAAATAGTAAATTCCGGAAAATGCTCAGAATGCCGAGATGAACACACCACTGCGAAGCTCTCTAAAAACCCAGAAGGGATCCGCCATTGAATCCATCATCTCTGAACAATGACCTCCTCAAAAATAGGAAACCCTAATTTATCTTCCGACTAGCCTTTGGGTTCCCAAGGAAAAGGCCAACGGTCACTAGAAAGATCAGGTTTGAGAAGGGGACATTACATTCTTCAAATTTTTGAATAAGTTTTTGGTACACTTCATAGGGGGAGAACAAAAATCTTTTATTATCTTTTTGTCATTGATGTCAAAAGGGGAGAGAGAGCAGTGAAAAATGCCTTATCAAAACTTAGGGGGAGTTTTGTTGAGTTTTTTCAAGCTATGGCATTTTGAAGTTTTGAAGGTTCAAAGGTTCTGACACTTAGTCATTTTTCACTAAGTGTTTCCATCAATGCCAAAGGGGGAGATTGTTGGCATATGGCTTCTAGTGTTTTCATTGATGGCAACCTAAGTCATTGATCCAGTCCACACTTCAGTATCTGACCATACCGGAAGACAAAGTAAAGAACAAAGTATTCGACTAAAGATGAATCTGTCAAGTAGTTTGCATTACGAGTTTATCCATTTTTGTTGTGGATCTCAGGGAAGGTCGTTGGGTATATGAAATGTGTTATTCTCGAGTTTTGTGTTGTCTCTTCAAGTGGTGTATGAGTTAGGAGATCTAGTCATTCGATTTTCTTTTCAACAATGCTAGAAGGCCAACTAAGTGAATGCAAGGTGTTGCGGATGTTTAAAGTGAAATTATTTGAAGTATTTTTTTGTGTTGGAGATTTTGTTTTGAGTCCTCACTATGTTATGGCCAACTTTTGTGGATGTGCATTAAATGTTCATGATTTGAACCAATAGTTGGAAAATATTTTATTGAAGCTGACATATAGTGATTGAATTCTTGATAGTGGATATAAATATGAGATCAATTAATTCATTTTGCAGTGTGTGTGTGAGAGCTCGATATGTGTTGTGTGTACGAATATCAGAAGAGAAGTTGAGCAATTTTCATTTATGTAGAAGAGGATTTTGTGAAGCGAATTAAGGCATAGCAGAGTGAAGTGCAGAATTAGACAGAAGGTCTAGAATTTGATCTATGAGCCTAACCAAAACTATAATCAGGCATTTGTAGATGCTATCCTCTCAGTTCAACATTTTGATGTAATCCAAATCTTTTGTAAGGCAGTGAGCCTTCCTGATTTTAAGTAGTGAGCTCTAGGCAATGTGCCTGAATGCAACTGCATTCCCCATTTTGTAAAACACTTATATTTTGAGTACTCAATTGTGGATTGACCACCACCGTGGTTTTTCCCCTAATAGGGTTTCCACGTAAAAATCCTTGTGTTATGGTGTTGTGGCTTATTGTTTTATGTTCATGTATCTTTCTTTTGATTGAATGTTATATACACTTGAGGGATCAATTTAATAAGTTAAGAATTTGCACAACACTGATTCACCTCCCCCCCTTCTCAATGTTGCTTGAGTCCAATAGTTGGGGCAGCCAATGTTGTGCAGGTGGTTACTGATTCAACATGTGTGTGCAAATTAGTAGGTTTGATGGTTGAGAGTGCTTACAAGCACATCTTTTGGACCCCTTGTGATCATGCGTTGAACACATTGAGATATAGGGAAGATAGATTGGGTGCACTAGGTGGTTGTAGAGGCTAGAGACATTCAGATGTTTATTTGCAACCATCACACCTCACTTGCTCTCTTTAGGACATTTTTGAAGAAGGAATTTCTCAAACCTGTAGAGACAAGGTATGTCAGCTACTTTATTTTGTTAGAGAGGATGTTTGAGGTTCAGAAGGCACTACAGTTGATGATGGTTAATTCAGAGTGGAATAGATGGTCTATGGCAAGCACTACAGAAGAGAGAAGGATCAAACAAAAAATTCTTAATGATACTTGGTGGTCAAATGTGAGGTAAAAACATTGTTAATTTGTTATTAATTGTTGATTTTATAAAAAATAAAATAAAATGATTTTATTTTAATATTTTTTTATTTTCTAAGTTCTAACGTCTTTTTTCAAATTTTTGTTTGCAGATATATTTGCTCCATCATTTCACCAATTGTGGATGTCATAAGATATGCTAATACAGACTCTCCAAGTCTTGGAGAGATTTATGAAACATTTGACTCCATGCTTGGAAGAATGAAGAAAGCAATTTCTGATAGAGATCCTAATTCGGGATTATATGAGCAAGAAATTAAGCCCATTTTGATGTGGCAGTGGAACACTATGAACACCCCGCTTCATATGGCAACATTTACTCTTAATCCCAAATGGTATGTACCAAGAGCTGGTAGGATGCTTCCTTGTGATGATGATGAGGTGAGAGATGGGTTTATGAGGGCACTTGCAAAAATGTATTCAGTTGAGGAGGCGAGTCTACTTCGTACACAATGGACTGACTTTTATAATCTCCGTGATCCAACATTCGGAAAACTAGAGGCCAAGGTAGATAGAACTACAATAGCTCAAAGGGATCCTATTTGATGGTGATCATGGCATGGGAAGGATGCACCACAATTGAGGACGCTTGCCAATAGCCTCCTTTCATAAGTAATACATTAACATAATTTGATTTAGACTAGTGTTGAACATTTATATAACAATAATTGAATGTCCGAATTAGTAAATTACTAATTTAGTTTTTGTCTCCTCTCACAAGTTGCTAGTTCCTTTGTTGCAGAGGAATTGGTCAACATACAACTTTATTCACTCTATCAAGAGGAATAGGCTGACCTCTAGATGGGTAGAAAAATTAGTGGTTGTGCATAGTGCTCTGCGACTCCAGGATCGTCAAACTCCTAATTATCAACAAACTCCAACATTACAGTGGGATGTTGATCTAGAGGACGTCACACAAATTGATGAGACATGGGAGGGATTGGTTGGAGCTCCATTAGATGAGCTAGCCTCTCATACTCATAGTGGCAATGACTCGGACTTTGGGTTTTGATTTTGATACAATGTTGGCAAATGCTGAGTAGAGGCACCCATCATACTTTCTATTACTATGTTTTGGACACTTGTGACTTTGTCATTTTGACATTTGTAGTGCAAACTTGTAGCCTTTAGGCATTTTATTATTTTATATCATATGCACATTGATTGTTTGACATGAATTACGGTCCATGGAAGCAAATAAGTAGTTGTAGTATTAATTTGTTTGACTCTATAATGCATATGTCAATATGATTGATGATTACATTTGCAACTTCATGAATGTTTATTGTTATCATTATCATTACTCATATGAATATCTGAAATTTCCCTATATTTTTAAAATCTCTCTCTCTCTCTCTCCCTATATTTTTAAAATCTCTCTCTCTCTCTCTCTCTCTCTCTATATATATATATATATATATATATATTCGCCCCCCGTCCCCAAAAATTCCCTAAAAAAATGCCCTACCCGAAATGTGTTCCGCCATCCCCCTGTACCGGAAACTTGGTGGAACATAGCTTTCAACATTGTGATGCAGCTCTCGATCATTATTGAGATTCCTGAGAGCAGATTCTGGATTCTATTAAAAGAAGGTTTGGCATTGTTTTATAAATATGAGATTGCTAGTGTGAGCTTCTTCCCCCATGGCATAAATGAGATTAATGAGGAGATGCAGAAACTGAAAGAGTACATGAAGAACAATAACATTTCGAAGCCTGAGAAGAATGAGAACAACAACAACGAGCTTGGCAGAAATACTAAAAAGCAGATTGATTTTGTTCCTATAGTCCAAAAGTTGAATGAGGAGGATATGGCTGACCCTCATATTGGGACCTTTAAAAGTGATTACTATGAGAATGACAGTAATCAGAGAAGCCACTGTGAGAAGTTCAAATATATTAAGCAGTATCTTTTTGATATTATGTTATCTCAGTAACATTATGGACTAAGTTGTTCTCTGTTTTGGTTGGTGCATAGGCACCTTATATTGTAAATCATTGTGTACTCTTGGTATTCAACCTCTAATATAAAAATAAATCAATGAATATAGATGCAAAAAATGTATGTTATAAACAAGAATTGCCAGAAGCTGGAAAATAGAAGCTTAACTGATGATTTAGTTACAGACTCTAGTTTACCACATAAAAACCTGCAAGAAAGAAGCATTATTTGATGCAACTACAAGTACATGGGTTATGATCACCACATATTGATTTTTCATTTAAATTCAATTCCCATTTGTCTCAAGCATAAAATTAAGACCACATCATTTAGAAAGAGATTGTCTGCACTAATGGGAAGACGAAGATAGAAAACACGAAATTTTAAATGTTTAAAGAAATTAAACCTCAATATTAGTATATACATGAAAGCAATTGAATTTGAGGAAGCATGTTTCTGTTTATGTGTAAGTACTGAAAAATCCTTAAGCCAGTTTCAGAAAATTGTGTCTGCTAAGGAGAAAGCTTACATTTTTCGTATATAGACGGATTTATGCAAATCCATTGACAATTGATGTTTGTATCATGCTGACTCCCACCATTTCCAGTGAAGATTTGTGTCATCAAATTTTATTTAAGCCTCTTTGAATATAGATGGAGCCAATAAGCAAAGAAACTTCAGTTGCAGTTCTCAGACAAAGAGGTTGAATTGTGCTTGGATTTGTTACAAATCAATTTGTGTCTAATCAACACTGGACGGTAAAGCGGAAATACCCATGGTAGGAAGCGAGGAAGTAGATAATTTAAAAGATACAGCTTTTTACCTTTGGTGTCAACTGGGGAATAAAGATCAGTTTAGAAATAATTTTGATCCTAGTGTTGGCATTGATTGGATCTGTCATTTTAATTGAACTTCAGTTCACATCGAGGTGGAGTTTCCATCTACAAAGAGGAGGTCTAAGTTTACTTCAATTTCAGCAGATTTGTATTCACAAATTCTACATGTTATCAATTAATCAAGATAATTCCTTGATCAATGTATTAATTACCCAAAGGTTATATGGTTAGTTCAACTATGATAGCCAATATCATATAGAGCAGTGTCAGGAAGTCCATTCTCTTGTTGTCTGGTTTATTTCTCCCTCCTCTTCAGTCCGTCGCCTCTTGGAGGACCCTTCATTTTTTCGATCAATCTCCTTCTGGTCCACAAAAGAAGCAAAATCTCTCAGAACACTTCCACCGCGCAGTGAATCATCAGAAGATCTTGGATGGCACCTGAATTGAAGAGCCAAACGATATACAAAGACAAGAAGAGCAGCAATGGCTGCCACTCCACTGACCAAGAAAATGCCCCAAAAGCTTGTCAGATGAAGTTTGTTTGGTCCATCTTGATTGGTATGTGAATTGTACCTACTTATACTCAACCACTTATTATGGATTCGCTGAAGTTCCCCTGTCTCTGAAAGATTCAGTAATGCTGTTGATATGTCAAGTTGTAGTGGGGAGCCCTTTTGGAAAGCCTATCAACCAACAAAAAATGAAAATGGAAATAAAACAATTCAGAAACTTGAGGAAAAGTAGAAAATTCGTGTAAGGAACACAAAATGAAATTTGCAAAAGTGTGCTCATGGCCAGAAAAATTTAGTCATGGCCACACAATGAAGACAATACTTACAAATCCCCATCCACCTTTGGTGAATGGCTGACCAGCAATACCAAAATCACACCGGTTTGATAAAAAGAGTTCTATAGCCGGAAACTCATCTACAATCGCTCCCACACCTCCTTTGTGAATCCCATCAGAGAGTGCTTTAGCATATTTTTCAGGAGAATCAAGAGGGATTAGCCTCGATTGGGCTATATTAAGCTCCGCTGACAAATAATTTCTAACAAAGGACCCTGTTAGATAACCAATTGGGAGATTGCTTGATATCAAATCATCAATTCCTTTAATTGTGGGTGAAAGCTGTTGCACAGTAAAGATTGAGGTCAAACTTGCTGTATAACTTGAATTGATGATTAGAACTACAAATAACCATATAATTAAAACCATCCGTGCAAGGCTGCTCACAACTTGTTCTCCTGCATCAATCCCCAATTGTTTTGCCTCAGATTTATGGTCTGAAGATATAAAGAGATGAATATAATTGTTGCTTCGTGTTAAATACTCTAAACATTCACTTTTTTTGTGTGCAGTAAGCACAAAATATGGGCACAAAAAATGTTTGAATTGAACTCCAGGAACTTGTTCAGTCATTATAAGTTTAAAAACATGGAGCCAAATACTGATTGAACTTTTCAGTCATTGTCGAAACAAATACTGCTAAAGGCTGTCACTTCTCTTACCAGATAAAAGCTCACTTAAAATAATTGTAGCAGGAAGTTGTAAAACTTACTATGAGCAAAAAACATTGTAGAGAAGGAGAACCTGCACAAAAGCATTACAGAAGGTAGTAAGATGTCCACTTTTTCGTAATTATAAAACAAAAATTAAAACTATTCTAGTAAACTAACTGGCAAGCACTAAAGAAAAAAATACAATATTGGTCCTGCTAAACATTTCTGAATGGTGTGAATCATAATTCAAAAACTTTTAACTAGGAAAAACTCGGCAGACCCAAATTTACCTCAGACTAAGTGACTTGGCAAACTCAGTAATGTCAAAAAGTACTTAAAAATCCTTTAAAAACCATAAATTTTATACAAAATGCTTAAAACACTTTGAAAAACAGCACATAAAATGAGTCTGTAAAATGTTGGGAAGTGTTTTTTGTTAAATTTGAATACAAAAAGAAGACAATATTGCATTGTCATGCAAATAGAACAACTGATATATATGATATGTATTATTATGATAGAAAATCGCCATCAAAGATTACATACCAATGCAAGTTACAACAATTTACAATTTCCTCTTTCCTATATATATTCTAGAGATAGTTTAAGGCCTACTCGCAATCAGATATGGCTCCACCCTTGTACTAAAAGTTTGTGGCTCCAGCCTCAGACTAGAAGGCAATAACTCCTCTAGCTCAACATTATCTCCCATGATGTCATTCAATCCAATAGCAATTGCTTCTACTACACCCTCCTCGGCTTCCCTCTCAAAATCATCAATCTCATCACAAATTGGGGGTGTCCTCAACCTATGTAGTCTAGTCAATATAGGATCAATCTCATCCAAGTAAACAAACTCTTGAATAGTTTGACATGTCCCCTTCTCAGGAATGGAGGAATTAATTGAAAATTCGTAGCCTATTTCTATTTCCTATAGGCTAAGGGACAAAAGAATGGAAATAATTTCACAATAGCATTGTAATTTGGCCCCAATCATCTTTTCAAAAAGGCAATTAAATGTTATTAATGGCAGTTGTTTAAATGAAACATTATAAGGCCTATGTATTACTTTATTTAAAAGTACTTTTTTAATCACTTAGAAGGAAAAATAAAAAATAATAAAGGGTTCAAAAGGAGGCGCCTATAAAGGAGAGGCAAGTGACAAAAGTTAGAGATCCATTTGTCATTATTTCAAATTCAAATTTTAAAATTGTGCATTCAAGGATGAAAACCCTTGGTGTGTGAGTTCAAGAGGATGAAAACCCTCTTGGTTTCATAATTAGATTTGGGGAAAAAAACATTCATATCCATTTGAGGCAATTTTACTCAAGGATTGTGATTGTTCTTATTGTTGCAAATACTTCAATTCATATTTGCAAGAAAATTATTCCACAAATCGGCATTATTGGTCAAGATTTCAAGTGTACATGTTGCTACACCGCATTTATGCTAGGTGTCATACTTAATAAGCAATTATTGACAGATCAGCAGAGTTTTTGATGCAAATTCCATCCAAACTAGCAACCACCGTACATTTCACTAGTTGTTGTACCTATGTCATCCATTAATACTGCTGCACCATCATTATCAACATTTTCAAGAGCATTTTCAGTTGGTTTTCAGGCTACGCCATATCCATTTTCAGTATTTGGGGTGTGCTAACTGTTATCACGGAATCTAGCAGCGCTCGTTCCACGGATAACCCCCCTACGAAAATTGTCCGTTTCCTAGGATTCGTGAAGTTCAAGTACGCATAACGGAGTGATTTTCAAGCCACCTCGAAATGCGTTCCCAAGTCTCGAATAGTCAATTTGAGCATTCCCCCTTGTTCGCCTCGCAAAGACCTTCGAAACGAGATCTTTCGCGACGTTTCACTGTTCGTACTTTGCAAATTGCGGAAGATGCAGTAGCACTGAAAAAGTGCGCTCCTGCAGGGAAATTCCAAAAATTTGACTAAGTCTGGAAATGTAAGGGCTAAAATTTAGCCCCATGCATGAATTTCCAAAAATGTAAGGCTAAATTTTAGCCACATTAACCATCCCTTGGCACGCTTTTTTTCGTTTTTTCGTCAATCGTGCCACTTTTCGTGCCTAAATTTATTGCACGACTTGAGTTAGGTTTTTAATTTTCATTTGCAATTAAGTGAATGAATTCGCCACTTTTGTTGTTTATATTTTATTTCTTTTGTCTCTCCTCTTGCTGTGCGTTTGCCTCTCATCTGCAAATTCGCGTTTTGAGGATTTTCGCCATTCATCTCTTCAGCAAGATTTGCGTTTTGCCCTGGTAAGACTTTCATTTGGTTTTGTATTTTCATTTGTATATGTTCATGGTTATCATACGCGTTTTGAGTTCTTACATTCGCGTCTTTCATTACATTTGTTTTTTGTTCTTTCCATTCGCGTTTTTCTTCCCTTTATGCAATGGAACCCTCATTCATTGTTTTGAATGCGTCTTTCTCCTCTGTGCGTGTTCATTTCGATGCTCATTCCTTCTTTTCTTTTCTATTCTCTTACCCTACACATTCACGTTTCTTCCCTTGTCTTTCATACGCGTTTCTTCCCTTGTCTTTCATACGTCTTTCTTCTCCTTCATACGCGTTTCTTTCTACCTTTCTCCTCTGTGCGCATTATCACTTGAGAATTTCTATCTACCCGCCATGCTTGTGTTGAGGTATCTTTGTCAAAAGTTCTTCATTCGTTTTGGTAAACATTGGAAAGATTCGCCATTGTGAAAAAGAATTCCTTTGACCTTTGAATGAAAATGTAATAGAATGGAGATGGTTTCGATGACATTTCAAAGTTAACTAAACATTGCCTTTGCTGAAGCTCAAGCGCCTTCGCCATTCCTCACTGCATCTACATTTTCAAAAATTGCCAAAATTGCAAAAGCGCTGAAATTAAGCGCCATGACATTTCAAACATGTCAAAAATTGCCTAACACTGGAAAAGTGTAAGGGCGCTAAAATTTAGCGCCCTTACACCAAAAGCAATTTTCTCAGAATGTAAGGGCGCTGAATTTTAGCGCCCTTACACTTTTTTCTGACTTTTTCCAATTTCTTCCAAATGAACTTCATTTTTGACCAGTGCACTCCAGAGCCTCATTTTTCCGCATTCGTGCATCGTTTTGCGTGCCTCGCCATCCGCTCCATGCTTTTCTACCCTCGTGCTCATTTCACGCTTTCCTATGTTCCCTAACAATTGGTGTTTGTTCTGGCTAGACGGATTGCGGTCTACTCTCAGAGATCGTCAAGTCAAGAGTGCTCAGTGTTCCAGTTTCTTTTGATGACTGCTACGAAGCCTCCTTCTTCTTCGAAAGCAAAAAGCAAGATGAAGTACAAATATCAAGGCGTCTATCCGCCAACTATGGTGCTTTCGAAAGTTGAAGAAATAAAGGATACAGAAGTTGGCCATCAAGACTTGGTTGACTTCGCAAAGTTGACAGAGACGAAGCCTCTCCCTGATTCAATGAGGGCAATCGTACACAGCAATCTCCACTTGGTGGTGATGTTCCCCACAGCTGCACACAATACTGAGTTTGTTCTTCAAATTGCGTCTCATTACATCCGAGAAAGCAGAAGTGTGATCGACTCTTCCGGGCACGAGATTCTAAGACTCAACCCCGATTTCTTTGACATTGTCTTCAAAGTTCCTCACATGGACAAATATATTGACATTTCTATATCAAAAGCACAGGAGATTTTCGATGCTGATCCCAATAAAGCCAAACAGTTGATAAATACTCAATGGCTCAAAAAGCCTAGATCATCTGTTTCTAGATGGCCGAAAGGACTCCTGAGAAGTGACTTCAAAGATGACGTCAAGGATATGATCACGTTTCTGAGCAGAGTGAAGGGTTTGCCGGAATCATCCACCTTTCACGATTGGATGTATGAGTACATCAGGATCATAAGGAGGCAGAAGGTGCATATTGACTGGGGTAAACAAATCAGTGATGAGATGCACGAGCAGTTGATTAATGCTCCTTCTACATTGAAGTTCTACATGACTTCTTACCTGGTGTACGCAGCTGTGATGAGACAATTCCCAGGTCTATCTACAAAGGGGAATCGAATGATGGTGCCTGTGTACAGATATTTCTATCGGTTGGAGCTAAAGGAGAGCTTTCATCATTTCAGACGGGTCACTGATGCTTTCTTTGCGCCCTTACTCTTCAACTTTGATCCAGCCTTGGAAAGAAGAAGAGTGTCTGATGAGGCTTATAAGGTGGTAAGTAAAGTTGGATGTATTTTTCTCCAATTCCCAACGTTTACTTACTTGAGAGTAGGTTGTTACACCGGTTGTCCCTACATGCTACCACGTTATCCTTCGGATAAGTGGGTTCTCATGGAAACATGACGGTGATGTCGGTGGCAGAAAGAACGAAGAAGCAACCACAAGCGTGGATTCAAGTTCCCACTGACCATCGGTAGATATACTATCCAAACTGCACAAAAAGCTAAGTCTGTCTATGCTGAGATGCAGATCATGACCATCAAAACCTACAGGTATAGGTTTGATTTTGACTACCGGGATGTCAGAAAGAAGTTGCAAAAGGGTCACCAACACAGGTACCGTTTTGAAGACATTTGGGCGGATTGCAGAGATGAAGAAGCCATTCGCAAAATGGACTATTGCAGATTGATAGTTCAACAAATCAGAGATCTTGGTATCGCTGACCTACCAGAGGATTTTGAGGATCCAGGTGATATCATGAACGCTGTCTATGATGAGCAAGGCATTGCTAAGAGGCCGTTGCCTGCAATACAGTGGTCTAGAAAAGAGGTCACCAGCATGAGAGAAAGGCTGAGACCAATCTAGCCAACACAGAAGAATGGTTACACAAACATGGTCATACAATGAAAAGTTTCAGGACAGACTCAGAAGGAGAAGAGTCCGAGGCAGAAGCACGCCAACAGCAAGAACTCCGCGACAAAAACAAATCAGCGGCCGTTCCCACTTCTTCACGAAGAGGTCCAAGGATTAAGTTCACTGTTGGTAAAAAGATACCCAACTGTCCAAGAGACAGAAATGACGGAATCTCATCCATCTCGCTCTAAGGGTAAAAAGCCCATTCTAGAGGAGGTAGATTCTGATGAAGAAGATACTTCAAGCGACCAATCCGCTGAAGATGAAGATCAGAAGCAGACTCCGATGCGAAGAGGTTTCTGAAAGCGGGCAAGTGTCTGATGAAGATTTTGAAGAAGGATCTGAAGGTGACTTCGAAGGTGAGCCAGAATCGGAGAGACAAGAGGGTGATCAACAGGAACCAGAGCATGATGAAGAAAGAACTACTTCTCCTCCTGAGAATGTAGTTGAGGAAATCCACAGAACATCATCGCCCGTGACTTCAAACGTTCCTCATACCCCTCTTGAGTCAAGAACTCCTCCACCTCCTATTCCCTCGTCACCTATTCCTACCACAAGCATTCCTGCAGCCGAGATATCCACTATCCCTGCAGCATCAACCCAGCTTGATACTCCTTCAGTGACAAGCATCCATACGGTTGATATACTATCAAGCCCACCATCGTTCATTCCTAGCTTGTCTTCGCCAACGTATGATATCACTTCTAAGAACGAATTCAATCGTTTCATGAATGAGTCAATGCATGATCAGCTCAATGTGTCAACTACAGGAGCCGATGATGACAAACACTTCTCCAATTGTCACGATACCAATGGTGAGTTGGATGTGACAATAACTTCAGAGGTGTGGCGACCGACTTGACAAGAATCCTGGAGGTTCACTTCTTTTCTTCCTCCTTGGCTAATATCTCAAGTGTCGAAGGCGTAAAAAGCAAATGATTTCTCCGGAGGAGCTTCGACCTTGAAGAGATAGTTCTTCCAAAAGCCAAAGGGAAGAAAAAGGCAAAAGGTATACTCAAGGCTGAACGTTGATAAGTCTGGCCATAAGTATGCTGAAATTGGCATACCACCAATCAAGAAGGTGATGTCAATATGGAGGACTACATAGTAACAAAGGTCCAGCTTGGCAAGGTTACCAACGAAAGTGCAAAAGCCGATGCGCAAGTCACTTTGGATATCTTGGCAGGAAGGTGGACAAAGTTGAGCAATCTCATAACATGTACAAACAGAGGGCGAGCATTATGCCATGTTGTAAAGAACACCGGTTCCAAGTAATGCACACCGGCCCGGGGGTGCGAAGACCCAATTGTCAAAGAAAGGCGAGAAATTAGCCTCAAAGCTGGTGTTGTATGAATTTGTTGAAAAGATCATCGAACACGGATCTCGAATAATTTTAAGCGGATGAGAAACACCACCATGTTGGCCAAGCTCACCAAGAGCTTGATAAAGAAAAGCGTACTTTCCCAGGAGCGCAGAGACATGGAAAATGCCATTGTCATGGTCGAATGAAACAGGTAAAGCTCAGCAAATTGGTGGAGGTTGGGGTAATTCCCGACAAAGAAAAGTTTGTAGAGGTAAAAGAATCACTGAAACACAGGATTCAAGTGGTTCAATCTCTCATTGAAGATCTTCACCAAGTACAGGAAGATGTCGACGGGCATCGCAACATTCTTGACAAAAGTATCAGAGAGTTGCCTGGTCAACTTCTTGAGGACAATCGTATCTTCCTACCGAGCCCGCGAAATATCCGATCTTCAAAGGAAGCCATCCGAATTTGATGTGATTCAGACTTCTCGGAAGCTTGAACATCATTTGTGATACAAGGCTCACATTGGATAACTCAAGATGATCTTGACAGGGTGCAAAAGGTTCACTCATCGCCATGAGATCGATCACGAATTCACACCATTGTGGATTACACCGTTGGTCCAGATGAGAAGTTCAGGAGACTAGGAGGAAATTTGAAGACTTCCGCGCCCAATGCAAAGAGACGTGAAGCGGCCCCCTATTCTCCAGTGTTAGACATTTCCGGTGCATCCCATTATGCATCTTGTAAATATTTCTCGACATTTTCGAATGTCATTTTGTAAATTGTAATTACACCAAATCCAAAGATGTAATATTTTCAAAACAAATTACACTTTGACTTTGGTCAAAGTTAGGTGAGATTTCCTAAAATCGCTCACCTAACTCTCCCTGATTTTCTCAATCTCTTTCCTTCTTTTGCTCATCCCTCTTTCTATATAATGTGAGGGATTTTCATTGTAATATCATCTTTTAGCCTTTTGCAACGAAGTGCTGCCCTTTTGTAAGCAAACTTGTGAAACTTTGCGTTCATACTTTGTGAATGAGATTCAATCAATAAAGAAAAGGATTGCAAGCCAGACTTTGCGTTGGATTCAATACTTTTGTAAGTTGATTTGATTTGGTAGTGATTAGTTCGAGGAATCTGAAAGACTCTAAGTGGTTGATGTAAACTTTGTGTTACATCTATTATTTAGATTGCATTGTTATTTTGTTTATCATTGGTTGAGTGATCTATAAGACTTTGCGCTTATAATCATTTATACTCTTGCATGTTCTTGTTGGATAATCTATAAGACTTTGTGCTTATAATTATTCATACTCTTGGATACTTTGTCGAAGGATCTACAAGACTTTGTGCTTGTAATCGTTCGTGCTATTGACACTCTTGTTGGATGATCTACAAGACTTTGTGCTTGTAATCATTCATGCTGTTTGAAGAATTGTTGCGTCTAAGAAGACTTTGTGCTTCTAACGTAGCAAACGGTACATTTATGCAGATCCAACATTGATAAAGCTACGGAACGACTTTGTGCCTTCGTGAGCTTTCCCTTTTTATTTTCTTTTGTTTGTTGTTAATTACTTCTGGTATCTCTACGCTTCGGACGAGATATTGGCATTACTGCTAGTTGTTCGTTTTAGGTTATCAAGAATTCGGAACTTCCAACACGTGAAGCATTGTAAACATCTTCTCTGAAAAAAGAGAGAAGGATGAATGTAACACACCCCCCCCACTCCGTGAATTTCGTGTACATTGTGTAATTACTTTTTGTGATTTACTTTTGTTTCTCTTAGCAGTAAGAAGGGCGCCTCCCCTTTCCAAGAGGAGAGATTCATATCTCACATAGCTGTGGCTGAAGTCCAAGTTGTGTAATCTGTCGAAAGTTGATTACATAATTTTCACCCAACACTAACATTGGTAATTTGATTCCAGCCCTTGTGCCATCCATTTTTAGACCTACTGTAACTGCTACAGCCTATGCCAATCATTATATTAATTTTTAGAATTTTAAATCAGCCTAGGCACCACCTTGGTACAGCCATTCCACCTGTTCATAAAGCTATATAACGAGTTGTAAGTGAATGGTTATTAATTGCAAAATGAATTGAATTCATGCCGGTCACTCATTTTCTGTTCAAGGGTTTGTTGCTGGTGAATTTTGCTGTTATCATAATTATTTGGACTAACACTCAAGTCTGAAAGTTCCTATTATTAATTAGCATTAGTAACTGTTAGATTGGCAAGTTATTTACTATTATTTTTAAGCTTATTTATTGCTGCTGTTCAAGGGTCTCATTTGCCATTTGGATCCGATAACTTCAATGTTATTTCAAGGGTTTCAAGTGATTATTTTCGTTGTCATTATTAACTAGATCTGAAAATTCTATAATTAATTCTGGTATTATTTATCAATTAAATTGCTGTTATTTTCATGAATAGATGTTTGGACAAAGTTCTGAAATCTAATATTCCTGATTACAATTAGTGTAGGGTTTAGTACATTTCCCATTTAATTTCAGCCTTAAATAATTGGAAAAAATACAAAAAATTGTATATATTTACATAGTTGTGTCCTCCACCTTTGTTGTATGAAGGCAAAGGTTGTTTTACACAAAAACAAGGAAATTGTGTCATGTCGCCTGTTAATTTTGAATCAGATATGAACAGTAATCAGAAAAGTAAACACAGAACAGTGAACACGGAGATTTTATCCTGGGAAAACCTTTCTACTCAAGGGAGAAAAACCCAGCAACACACTACTAATAAAAGATCAGGTACAATAGTGCAGAAAATCGCACTTGAGAATCAAGCCAAAAAAGGGCAGAATACAATAATATAATCCAGCACTGAAGTAGTGCAAATTTCTGAGCAGAAGTAAATCTCCT
This sequence comes from Sequoia sempervirens, assembly GCA_007258455.2. Lineage (NCBI taxonomy): Eukaryota > Viridiplantae > Streptophyta > Pinopsida > Cupressales > Cupressaceae > Sequoia > Sequoia sempervirens. The sequence goes on along the minus strand of VDFB02281492.1, from coordinate 33,075,179 downwards.
TCCTGAGCAGCAAATCTTCTTCTTAGACACAAAAGAAAGAATGAATGAATTGATGATAGAATGAGGAGAGTCTCTCTCCTATTTATACAAGTCTAGGCATCATACTCCACTTGAGTCGACCTAGCAAATTGAATAAATGTTTATAATTAATCTATCTTGACTTCTGGCCAACTGGGGTAATACCTCCCGAAGCTATAAACATCAACACTCCCTCTTAGCTAGGGAGGTATAGCAAAGTCTTCCTTGAGTCCCACTCAAGGGTATCATGTCTTGTCATGGACTCTCTCAACATGACGTCCACAATGGCCACACCCAATTGTGGGAAGCACAACTCAGTCTCAAAGATGTGTTCTATACAAGGGCTTTCACCTCATATTTCTCCGTCTCAGATAAATATACACTACAAGGGCTTTCACCTCATATTTCTCTGTCTCAAATAAATATACACTACAAGGGCTTTCACCTCATATTTCTCTGTCTCAGAGAAATATATGCTACAAGGGCTTTCACCTCATATTTCTCCATCTCAAAGAAATATACACTACAATAGATCTTAATGATGTTGTCACTCCCTTTGAGCGAGGGCATCATTCTCCACCACCCCAAGTGTAACGATCACACTTGTACGATAAATTTAAAACTTTACAATTCATACATAAAAGTAAGAACAATATCATTTTGATTAAAAAAAATTTCTTTTCAAAACATAAATAAGAAACATCTTTTGCATCTTTAAACTATTTCATTCCAAATGAAATTACAAAACATGAAGAGAAATATACATACATAGCCCGTAGGCTTTTGACACCAATAGAAGTAAGAAGGTCCAGGAGTTCGTCCTGTCAAGTCTTGGATCATCCGTCAGGTGTTCGTGGAGGAGAAACATCACTCGAGCGTTTTTCCGCCAACCACGGACTTATAATGCGGTCCCCCGCACGATCATTTTGCAATGAACGGCCCTCCCTTCGAAGAAGAGATTGGTTGGGTAACCTTTAATGACTACCAACTGGACATAGTGTTGTGATTCTACAAAACTAGCTTTCGTGCTATCGGCAAATCACAAACTAGGTTGTATTTCGGAATCACGGTGAACTGACAGTGTAGTACAACAACTAAATGGTTCCTTACACTACTTTGGCCAAAGTGTTTACGTTCAACGAAGAACATAGGTCATATGTCACATTCACTAGCCAGGTTCAACTTGACTTAAGGCTATCTTAATTCTACGCGTAGGTTGGTCTATCGGGGTAGTCCGTACCCTAGACTTCCTACAACATCTTACTACTGGAATGATGAATCTATTAAACAAGATACTACAACTGACGCCCTAATTCAGGATATACACATCCTAGGGATACAATAACTTGACTAAGTTGTTTGTATCTAGTTGTAGTATATAACTTGCAAATATTCTCGATTCAATCCTAGTAACTATTATCTATACACAAGCATATGCTCCTTATATAGAGCCATTAAATACTACGCAGATTGCTTTCCATTAAGTAATGTAAACCGTACACCAATGACAACAAAAAGCCATGAAAAGACTACATACATGATACTTTTTATATCACAACTTATCACATGTTTAAGAAACTGTTATTCTTTTTAATTCAATCCTAAGTCTACCAGACAATCAAACTCTTTCCTTTCCAGCCATGACTATAATTCAGAGACCTATCAGATTACTCTGGAATATTAGAAAAATATGTAAAGTAAGAATTTAGCATGCCTGATTTAGCTTTCCAGAAGTTTGGAAGGTAGCTCCTTCACTTGCCTTCACTCAGATGGCTTTCAGCTTGATTCTTGAAACAAATACCCAACACAGCAAACTAGCAATTCCTGATTACTCCTCTCTTATTCAGAGATTACTTCAAACTAGCAATTTCAAACTACTGCTCTCTTGTTCAGAGATTACTTCACATTAACAGAATAAACTTAACAATTTCCTTACTAAGGCGAACTCACTCTTTAGCTACAAAATGCTCAAGGAAAACTTGATTGTAAATTCGTAAGAATATGAGTGCCAAACGCAGGTATTTATAGGTTTGATTTTAAAACTGACTTCCTTCTTCTATGGCGCCAGAACTGCCAGCAAGCTGAGGAATGTTTCAAACTAGAAACGTGTTGCATTAAGGTGAGGGTTTCGACCTCCATTTTTGACAGCAATGGTGTTTGTTTCAATGCGAAATTGTTCAGTTCGTTAAAAACGCGACAGCACTTATTCTGGTGCGTTTTTGCTGCTGGGTTAGATGACAGGTTTTCATTTAAGACTTTTTCCTTGCTCTAATGGCGTCCACCTCCATCTTTTGCTAAGTATGAATCCGTTTGACAGATTCCAAACGTCTGCCCTAACCGCGCGAATCTCCTGCGCGTTTTTCTATTTTCATTCGCCATTTTTTAACGGCTGTGTTCTTTATTTCAAATTTTGCTCAATAATGTTTAATAAATTTCAATACAAATGTGACGCATTTGCTGAAGGCTCAGAATTGGAGTTTAAAAATTCAACGCAATGAAGTCTCCTTAGAGAAATTCGCGATTTGGAGTATTCTTAGAGAAATTCGCGATTTTTATTCTCTTCTATGATTTTCATTCTTATTTTATAAAAATGTTTAAAATGTTTAGTTTACATTTCATTTGATTTGTAAATTCTTTTATTTAAATATATTTTATATATTCTATTAAAATATTTATATAATATAGTTTTTGTATAATTATTTAAATTATTAATTTAAATAATATCGTATACATTTTTAAACTATATTATATTGATATTTTAATATAATATTAAATATATAAAAATACTTATCTTTATACCTATACATATATATTCATTTACATTATACGTTTATATACTGTGCCTCAATCAATACTTATATGAAAACATGTAAATGTATATATATGTATTTGTATAAATTCAGAGGCAAGATATCGTTACTATATATAATTCATTCATCACGTTAGCTGTGGGTATGTATACTTGTATATATATTTATATATATTATATGTATAAGTATCCTTAAATACATTTATATTGACACACACGTATGGCATATCCATCTGCTTAATACGTTTGTATCGACATGAATGTACTTATGGGTACTTGTACATATCGTATTCGTATGTATATATGTACAAATACACATATCCACCTCTAACCAGAACTTATTACTTATAAGGTTATACTGGCAAGCATCACTTGTTTACACATTCAGAAGAAGACACGACTCCTAATGATACTAGACAAGCCTACGGATGACTTACCTTTAACCAGAACAATGACTTAGCTTACTCAGTTCTATGGTTTGTGTGTGTATGTCCAGTTGGTATCCATTACTGTTTACCCGACCAAGTTCTTCCCCGAGTGATATCTCTCCTCTGTCTCGAGGTACGAACCTGTTTCCTGCAAATCATGACATGGTAACGGAAGTCATTTGCTCAAGACCAAAGTAATATACATTAAGCATTGTAGAAAGTTAGAACAACATTATTTCATAACTCAATATGCTAATTTCATTCAAGATTTACATCAAAAGAAGCATCAGATAATGAGACAATCATTTAGGACACATCCAATTGATTACAAGAACAATTCAATTTATTCATCAGAAAGACTCAACATTTACAATATACATCCTATGCAATAGTAGCTATACAATCGGGGTGTAACACCAAGCTTGTCTCGGAAGTGTACAAACTTTACCCTAGAAAGAGGCTTGGTGAGGATATCAGCCGTCTGATCATCAGTGCAAATATACTGGAGTTGGATTGCTTTCCTCAGCACCATGTCTCTGATAATGATACTTGATCTCCACATGCTTCGTCCTATCATGAAATATAGGATTTACTAAAAGCTTTACACAGCTCTGGTTATCACAGTGAATCAATGTCGGCTCTAACATTTGACCAAACAATCCTGCAAGGAGCTTTCGAAGCCATACTGCTTCACGGCCTGCTACACATGCTGCAATATATCAGCCTCTATTGTGCTCAGTGCCACAAAGGTTTGCTTCCTGCTACACCAAGAAATCACAGCAAACCCCAAATTGAAGCAACACCTAGAGATGCTCTTCCTATCAGCTACACTCCCAACCCAGTCAAAATCAGAATAGCCCTGTAATCTCAGATTCCCACTAGAAGCATACCTCAAGCCATATCCCACAGTACCACGCAAGTATCTCAGTATATGCTTTGCTACAACCAGTGTATTTGTCTTGGCTCACACATGAACTGGCTGAGAGCACTCACTCCAAAACAAATGTCTAGTCTAGTGTTAACCAGGTACATCAATGATCCGATTAATTGTCTATACATGGTGGGATCTACCAAATCTGAATCGAAAGCTAAGTCACTCAATTTCTTCAAATTTGTCTCCATTGGTGTAGCCATGGACTTATAGTCCATCATCCCAAATCTTCTCAGTATATCTATAGTGTATTTCCCTTGACTTACGAAGATCTCATCAAGTCTCTTCCATACTTCCAGTCCCAGGAAGTAATGCATAAGGCCAAGGTCCTTCATCTCAAACTCGGAGGCTAACTCTTTCTTACATTGGACAATCAGCTTCTCTGCTCCAATGAGAAATAAATCATCAACATAAAGGACCAAGATCAAGGCCTCACCATCAACAATCTTGAAATAAAGGTTGGAATTTGCATCATTCTTGGTGAAACCCAAACTCATCAAGTATCTATCAATCCTTTCATACCATGCACGAGGTACTTGTTTAAGACCGTACAAAGCCTTCTTCAATTTGCACACATGAGACTCCTTCCCATGAATCACAAAACCGTTTGGTTGCTCGATATACACTTCTTCCTCAATCACACCATTTAGAAATGCAATCTTTACATCCATTTTTTTAACTTCCAGCCCTTCGCAGAGGCAATAGCAATAATCGTCCTAATGGAAGTGTATAAAGCAACAAGAGCAAATGTCTCCTCATAATCTATTCCCTCCTTCTGAGAGAATCCTCTTGCCACAAATCTCGCCTTGTATTCCTCAATGCTGCCATCAACTGCATGCTTGATTTTGTAGAGCCATTTGGAAGTAACTACTGACTTCCCTTCAGGTCTCAGAATAACATCCCATACATCATTTTTAATGATGGACTAATACTCTTTTGTCATCGCATCTCTCCATACCTACTGGTTAGATGCCTCCTCATAATTGGAAGGCTTAGAATCAATGATGTGACTCATCAATGCCACATAACTTGGGAACTTTTGAGGTCTCTTGCTTTCCCTGAAAGTGCCTCGAGGAGCTGCATATTTTTCTGCCTCCTGCATGGTTTTTCGAGCCCATAGGGGCCTCTTCCAACCTGCAACAATATCTATAGGCCCATCAATTGGTTCTATAGGATCAACTAGATCAACAGTCTCAGCTAGTTCATTGGACTCCCTTTGAATGTCAGGAGTATAATCAACAGATGAATCCATATCCTTTCGAGCCTCCTGCTCCTCACTTTCTATCTCCATGTAATCTCCTTTTGATCTTCTGAAGGCTACCTCTTCTTCAAAGGAGACATCCCTGCAGATCTCAATCTGTTTTTGTCCTGGAATATATATTTTGTAAGCCTTTGAAGACTCACTATAGCCCACAAATATACCTTTCTTGCCTAAAGGTTCCAGTTTTGTTCTTTTGTCCTCAAGCACATGAATGTACACAGGACATCCAAATATCCTCAAGTGACTAACCTCAGGCTTCACTCCTGTGAAGGCCTCCTCTAGAGTCATGTTCCCCAATATCCAATGAGGACTTCTGTTCTGAACATATGTTGCGGTTCTGGAAGCCTCTGCCCATAGGAACCTTAGCTGCCTCTACTATAGATCTATTCTTTCTTTCGGAAACTCCATTTTGTTGAGGGTTGTACGGAACACAAAACTCCTTCTTGATCCCTGCCTCAATGCAAAAATCACGAAATCCTCTGGAACTGTACTCCCCTCCATTATCTAATATCAGAACCTTAATCCTCTTCCCGGACATGTTCTCAACTCATGCCTTGAATTCTCAGAATCTATCAAAGACTTCCTCGGACTCCTTGGATTTCAAGAAGTAAATCCAAGTCTTCCGAGAATAATCATCAATGAAAGTCACATAGTACCTGAATCCACTCAATGACGCCACATACATCAGTCCACACAAATCTAAATAAATAAGATCTAAGATCCCCTTGGATCTACCGTCGCTGCTATGGAAGGGACTCTTGGTGTTCTTACCAAGTGCGCATCCTCTGCAGATGCCATTACGCTCTAAATTGAGCTTCGGAAGACAAGTAACCATCTTCTCCATAGTGGGAAGGGCTCTGTAATGTAAGTGAGGAAGTCTGCTATGCCATAACTCACTCAGACTGATAGAGCCGTGTAATAATGCCTGAACTGGTCGAATTGACAATCTGTATAGGCTCTCTTGATGAATACCAATCACACGAGTTGTTTTCATGTTGGGAGTTCTTGGGCCATGCAAGAACCTTTCCTTTAGAGAAGGCAACCTTGTACCCTTTGTCCTCCAAGGCTGAAATGGAGACAAGGTTCCTTTTGATCCCTGGTACGAACAATACATCACTCAATTGAAGAGGGATACCCGAATTTAGCTGGAAGGAAGTGGCCCCAGCTCCCTTTACGACATAACTACCATCATCTCCAATTATAACCTATAAATTGGACTCTTTCTCTACTAAGTTTGTAAGATGCTATCTATAGCCTGTAATGTAACGTGAAGCACCACTATCTATCAACCAAGTATCACTGTCAGTTGGTACATTACTTGAAAGAGCGGAGATGAATAGGAATCCTTCTAAATCATCTTTTGAATGTCTTGACTCCTTCTAAGATGCCTCTTCATCAATGTCTACAATAGAAACATGTTGCTTCAACTTTAATTTATAGTCTCGACAATAGTGTCCATACTTGTCACACCTATAGCACTGAATATGAGAGAGATCCTTCTTTTTCAATTTTGGAACAGAATTTGCTTTTCTATCTCTATTCCTCTTGAAGGTGCCTCTTTTTCTTTCTCTTCCTTTGCCTCTTCCTCTAGTAGCATGTGTAGCAAGAACTTGATTTTCTTCATTATGGGAGTTTCACCCATTTCCTCTTGTTGCTAGTCTGGTTTCTTCCTGAATACAGTTAACCCGTAGGCTATCAAACTTGGGCAACTTGGATCTTCCACTGATGCTCTGAATGAAAGGTTCCCAAGACTGGGGAAGACCATTTAGAGCCAATATAACAAGATCTTTCTCTGTAACTGTATCCCCAATAGTGCTCTATTGATCTCTCAAATTAAAGATCTTCATAAAGAATGAAATGACTAACGCTCCTCTAGCCATTTTTACATGATGGAGCTGTTGTCTCAGAGTGAGGGCTCTGCTGGTGTTGTTGATGTCATACAGTCCTTTTAGTACATCAAACATTTCTTTAGTTGTCTTCATCTTGGAGATGATTGGTACTACGTGATCCTTCACGGAGTCTATCATGATCTTTCTAGCCTTCGTACCATTTTTCTTCCACTAGATTTTCTAAGTCTTTTGTCGGCTTAGGCATGTCAGCTTCTACTAATTCTAGAAGATCATCCTCTTCTAAGGTAATAAGTACCCTAAACTTCCAAGAGTTGAAATTTGAAGCCCCATCAAGCCTATCTTCTACCTTGACACCGGTCACCATCTTCTTTTTTGAGTAACTAACCTAAACAAGGAATTGACTTCTACACAATGCTTAGTCAAATCTGATCAGATTTTCCCGAACCTTGGCTCTAATACCATGTTAATTTTAGATCAGTTATGAACAGTAATCAAAAAAGTAAACACAGAATAGTGAACACAGAGATTTTATCCTAGGAAAACCCTTCTACTCAAGGGAGAAAAACCCAACAACACTTTACAAATAAAAGATCAGGTACAATAGTGCAAAAAATCGCACTTGAGAATCAAGCCAAAGAAAGGCATAACATAATAATATAATCCAGCACTGAAGTAATGCGAATTTCTGAGTAGAAATAAATCTCCTTCTTGAGCAACGAATCTTCTTCTTGGACACAAAAGAACGAATGAATGAATTGATATGAAGAGAGTCTCTCTCCTATTTATACAAGTCCCGTCATACTCCACTTGAGCCGACCCAGCAAATTGAATAAATGTTTATAATTAATCTGTCTTGACTTCTAGCCAACTAGGGTAATACCTCCCGAAGCTATAAACATCAACATCCCCTTTCCGAGTGTAAATCATAAGGAGATCCTTTGAAATATCCCGAGCAAAATTACCATGCAAAAAAAAATCGATTTCATGACTTCAAGTGAGCAAGCATTTCGTCAAACAGTTAATCATCAACTATGTTTGAATATGATGTTCAGTGTAATTTTCCCAGAATAAAATTGTCTTAAGTGATTCATGTACAATATAGTTCCTCACAAATACAATATCCTTTGCAAGCACTTTCTAACTCAGAAAAGTACTATTCAATAATATTTTCAGAAAATTACACACACAGTAACATGGATAATGTTTTGCTGACCTATTGAGAATGACAGACATTTCATTTGAAAGCTTCGAATCTTTTACTTAGCAGCTCGGCTTTTAAATATTAATATAGTTCCCCCAAGAAGTCACACGCAACTGGCAGATATGCAAGTCCAATGGCCTAGAAGAACATCTACTCGATCATGAAAATATCATAGGGTGCATATTTAATGTCTTTCCCTCCACATATTAAAGTGCAGCAATCTTGGTAGGTACTTGGCGGCACCAAGGAGTTGCACTTCCTTTAGCACTGCAGCAGATCCTCTTTTAATTGTCTAGCAAAAATATCTCTAGCAGTCCACAAAATCTTTTACTACCTTATGTTGACCTCCTTGCATTCTTCTATAGTAGCAATGGTTAATACTATTCATGAATCGCGACTTATTCCTTGACTATGTTTGCTTCAATAATCAGCAACTCCTATTTTAGGTTGTGGCTCCCTTAATAGCTGCGACTAGGCTATTGTAAATGGCGAGAGGAAGCCTGTAAACTATTGGGCCTCATAATATATAAAAACTGTCGCCTATATCTACAGCAATTAACCTCTTTGGAATGGGCACGACAACTTCTTTTCATGTTGCAACTCCAAGACATTGCGGCTAGGTGCATAGAAGCTACGTTACAATGTGAAGGCTTAACAAGCCTTAATAAATATTAAATTAACTGTTTATTTCCAACGGCTAATTCTGGAATCATCATATACCTCCATTAAATCAATAGGAACAGTATGGCTATAGCAATAGCAATGGTAAGAATATCTTATTCATTCCAGTAAACATATTTCAAACCTTCTCAAACTCTGAAAACACTAAAAATTTGTCTTAGCATAAGAATTCACAAATTCTATAACCTACAAACAATATATCCACACATGAAACCTAAATGGCTCCACCTGCAACCAACTAGTATAGGATTCCCACTACTGAAAGTGGTTTACCCATGGGGTTTTCATCCTAGGGTTTCGGCTCCCCAAGAAGCTCTCCAAAATCCAATTAGTTAAAAAAATAAACCAAGCATAATCCCAAAAATGAGCTTCCAATTCCACTTTATACTTCTCATTGCCCTAAAAGTGACTTTATTTAAATATTTTACTTTTTTTGACACATTATTCACTTTACTCAATAAATAATTAATTTAAGTCATCATTTAACTGTGCTTATTTGACAACTTAATTAATTATTTAATTATTGATTATTTCCTGCACAACCAAATGAAAAAGTAGAAAATACAAAAAAACCAATCATCAGTGACATTTGAAGGTGCCAAAATACTCTGGAGCTCCTCGGAAACATCAATATCCCTTCTAGCATGACTAACGGTAACCAAGAAAGTGAAGTTGTCATGATAGAAAACAAGGACATTACACTCTTTCTCATAGGTTAATAGAGCGGTGAAAGGGAAATAATCTAATAATTTAACTTAAGTTGTCCAAGAAGTAACTTTATATTATATTCATAAAAAGGCAACTTATGTTTTATTATTAAAAATGTTGTTTTAAAAAGAGGGGCAAAAAGTATTGCTAAGAACTTTGTAACATAGTTATCTATTGTTCCATTGTGTTTAAGTTGTGTTAGCTCTCTAAAGTGCACCTCAAGATTAGTTCAGTCAAACCTCTCACTTAATCTTTGACTTTTAATTCTTCTAGGGTGTTTATAGAGCTTTGTCCTTGGGTGATCAAATCATAATGCCACCAATCATGTAACATGCCTTCCAAGTGGAGGGTAGTGAATTTAATGGCCTCTTCTTCATACATAGGATTTAATTGGAAGTAGGTATCCAGTTTTTGTAACCATGCTCTAGAGGAGCATTTGTTTGTCCCATCAAATAAAGTTAAGGTAATCTTTCCCACTCAATGGTGTATGTCTCTTTGAGGTTGATCTCGATGATACCCTCTCCACCTTCTAGGTTCATTCTTTGTCTTTGTGTTATAGAATTCACTAAAGGTCAAGCCATTATGGATTGCATCGCTAAGAGTCTTATACTCCTCATGATATCAAGCCATGTTATTTTCTATGCAAGGTTGCAGTTATTGTTCTTCCTTAAGAGGATCTTCTCTTTGTAGGAACTTGGCTTGAAAGTTCTTACTGGGTGGGTTGACTGAAACCCTATCGTTTCTTAAATTACTACCTTTCCCAACATTCTAATGTGGTCTACAAGCATTCAAGTATTGATTCATTTCCCTCAAGGCCTGGGCTATTTTCAACATGGATTCCCTCATCTCTTTGATTAACACCCTATTACTTCGGTTGACAATCTCTCAAAGGTTGATTTCTCCCTAATCCTAGTCACTCATGGTTTCCTCTCTCTTTTTTTCCCTTTGATAATATCTTAGTTTCCTATCGCTCCTTTGCATTAGACTAGGTTTGCATCAAAGTTCTCTATCCCAAACAAGCTGACAAGATCACTTGCTTTGATACAACCATAGTGTCCCTTCCTAGGATTTACGAAGAAAAATGATTTCCATATTATTTTTTTGTTTTCTAAATTTTATATAATTTTTGTATTTTGTGACTACTAATAAATAGAAAACTCTGATGTTTATTATCCTACAAATATTTTAATATAAGATACTTAAACTAAATAATCAAAAAGTAATATTTGCCGATTTGTAATTTTTTTACTTTTTTGAGAGATTGAGATTAAATAAAGTAAATCAACTAAAAAGAACAATGTGTTATCAGCAAACAACATTAGCCTAAAGACAATTATATAAAATTAAACTAAAATATTTTTCCCCCTTTCAAAACATAGATTATAAAGAAAATCCTAACCATACACCTAGCAAGTGACATGAGCATAGAATCAAATGTGTAGCGATTATAAATAAGAAATCTTTAAGAATTTAAATATTGAATCACAACCTTCAAACAATAAAATTTATGTAGTTTACCAATCACAAAACGTTATTATAAATATTAGATTTGTAGCAACACATCAATCACAGAGACTAGTGCAACCCCTCATGAGAGGGGAAATATGCAGTTCAGGAAATAAATCCAGACTGCCTTGTCTAGGCGTCACTAGGGGAATCACAGCTTCTATTAATAAAATAAAATGGTCTTTTGATCCAAAGATTTAATTAAATATCCTTTGCCCCAAGCGTAGAATTAATTATCGAATGTTTCACTTAGAGATAATTTTAGAACATAATAAACAAGCACTGGCATTTAATGAATTAAGTTTTTGATTCTAGCAATCAATGATAGCTGACCTCATATTTAATTTGCCCAACATAGGAAAACATTTGATAGCTCAAAGTCAAGAGATCTTGAGGACACTCAAAGATCATCTATAACAAGCTCAACAACAAAATAAGTTTTATGCAGACCAACACCGTATGAAGAGATCTTTTGAGGTCGGCAACATGGACTACTTAAGATTGCGTTCTTATAGACAATCTTCCGTCAAGAGGAGTGGCACTGAAAAGCTCAAACCAAGATTCTATGGACCCTACAAGTTTGTGAGAAGGATAGGCGAAGTGGCCCGTGCATTAGAACTCCCAAAGAACAGCAAAATCCACAATGTTTTTCATGTCTCTTGTCTAAAGAGAGCTCTTGGTCAGCATGTTGTACCTTCAACATACCCACCACCCTTAGATGTCAAGTGTAAGTTAACTTTGACGCCTGAAGAAGTAATAGACATTAGGGTGAAAAATCTTTGAGGGAGAAGTATCACAAAATAGTTAGTCCAACAACTTGCCAATCGGAGATGCAACTAAGAAGGACCTGACATTTTCAAACACCCTAATTTGCATTTCTTGAGGACAAGCAATCTTGGAGAGGGCGGACTTGTAATGTTCCCTCTTGAATAAATTAATGTCGAATCAAATTGCATTCCATTTTTTTTATTAGCCAAATTTGATCGTTTCTAGTCCCTTTGGTCTCAATTTTCTCTAAGTATTGAGGGTTTTGTGTTTGAGTTTATGTATGCCACCCTTTTATCAAGGTTTTGGACTTGGCCCTCCTAGCATACCTTTTTGCCAAACCCCACTCCTTCCTTTTCCCTTCTCAAAGTTTCAAGCTTTGCCCCAATAGCATGCCTCTCCCCACCTCCCCGACCTCCAAACATCGACTTTCCCATCCTTTTGTTTTATTCATTTCACCTACTTCTTTGCACAACTTGACCACCATTAATGGCCCATTTTGAATTCAAAGCTCTTCAAAGGGTGGTTTTCTCACTAAGCAAACATTATCGACAATTATTAAGGAAGATTTGACTGTATTTGCGGCATCCATGGTAGTAAACAACTACATTTCATTTAATGCGATGGTTGGAGCCCATGACTCTTGGATCATCACAACTTCTCAACTGTTGTTTTGGGCAGGAACTCTATTTTGACCACGGATCTTCTTCTTGTCTACAGTTGGATGCATGGTGGATCTATCATTTGATTATTTACTTTCAAATACCCTAATAGACATCGCTCAAAGCACGTGTAGAGTGATGGACTGAGGACAAAAAATCTTCAACTCTACAACAAACCAAAGGACAAGAACCCTTTTGTTTCATCAGTCAAAGGACGAATATCCTTTGACTCAACATCAATGACTTCTTGTGAAGCTTAGAGGTGGATTCCACAATTTTAGATTCGGCCTATAGGGCACAAGAATGACTAACAAACTCTTCTAAGGATTTGTGGTATTTGTTTATGTTATTTACTACTGTTGCAGCCTCATACTTGCTATAGTCATGACTATGCTTTCTATTACTATTCTCATGTACTGGAATCTCATTGTAAACTCCATTATTAATTCAAAAGCTCTACAAATGTTTGCTCTTTACCTGGTGAAATCTGGGTTAATAATATCTTTATAAACCTGAGAAGAATCAAGATTTTCAATATTTTTGGTTCAATATTAAAACCTTAAGGTAAACCATTAAGATTAAATATTAAGTGTTTAAATGGAAATTTCTATGTCTTTTGAATCTGATTAAAAATAATCACAATAAGACTATTACACCTTTCTAGTGATGAACTACACAAAAAATTACAAAGAAATTAATTGCCAAATTATTTTAATATTATTGATCAGATTTTGCAATACAAAAAATAATAATAAAATAGTCCAACTGCTGCAAACTATTAGAAACTCCCAATAACAAATAATGATTAGAATGGTTTCATTGACCCCAAAGGGTCCCCCTTACCAGATATATCTTCCCCAAGAGAACAACAATTAAGTGAGGGTGGTATGATAGCTACAAGTGTAATGACCCCTTTCTAGAGGATGCGTTTAGACCCGAATCTTGCATTCAAAGTGTTTCTCAAAGAGATATTAGATTCATTAGAGATCAATAAATTTCTGTAATAACATTTAATAAGGTCAAAGATGACATAAATATTACATTCTTGTCGAGGGATTATTCATTCCCTCCTCATCACTCACTATGAATGATAATATATTTCATAAGTACATTAGACATTAAACATCTTTCAAGATCTCATAGGTGGAATTCTATTATCCCATAGTGAACGAATAGAGTGATTGACACATATAAGGCTCAATAGTTGCTACAAGCATCATTATTAGATAATCGCAAATAATACATTATATATATATATATTGTCTTGTTCATTTTGTACGTGTCCACCATCTATGATGTATCTAACTATACACTTATCAATTGTTAACATGCCATTCCACCCCTCAATATATTTATCCACCCTAATATGTGCCATTATGAATTTAGATAGAGGGATCCACCTTAACTATGAGTCTAGTAACATGATATGCAATTCTTACCTATGATAATATGATATGCATATCAGACTAACTATAAACAACAATAATTACCCTGCATTACTATCTCTATCAATATTAAATATTAATGTATTTATCAAATACCAATTATTAATATCTACCTTTATTTAACATAATCTTGAAATCATAATATAGTTACCTCAAGTCACGAATCAATCATTATTACCTAATTGAACATAATACATATATGTATATGCATAACTATTACCAATTAGTTATATTCATATACTTATCGTATTTATTACGTATTATCATAAATTAGAATGTGATAATATACTATTTATATTCTTATTTACATATTATCCATGCTTATTACTTATTTACCTTTTTCATATTATCTATGTTATTTTCTTACCTCCATCCATCTGTAGATATCAAGCACTGAAATCAGAAGGCACTTACTTTTTGAACCGGCCTGCTAATGTTGACCAAATCTGACCCTTTTCCCAGTGCTAACTTCATCCTCCAGCCACGGGTGATTATGTTTGCTTTTTTCCCCTTCCATGATCCCTTAACCTTCTTTTCCAACCTCTACTTATACCATCTTACGCAGGAGAAAGAGAAGAGATTTCATTTGGTCGTGCTTTTCTGTTTGGAGGGACGTGACCCTTGTTTGGTTGCTGCCAGCGGTGACTTTTGATGATTTAATCGCTGCCTACGCATGCAGCTGTTAGTAACTATAAATGTTCTTGTTTTTAATATGTTTTTATTTATATTGGTTTTACATGCTTTTAAATATATTTATATTTATATGCTATTTTATATATCTTTGCATTTACATTCTATTTTATTTTTATATTCATTTAATATTTGTAATATTATATTATAATGGTTGTGAATATAATATTTTAAATTGATAACCATAAAAATATTAAATTATTAATTTGTATATATATATATATTTTTTAATTTGTATTTTTGACATTTACTTTCTCTATTTGCATTTCGAGGCTTAGGTATTTTTATATTTGATTTATTATTTATTTCAGTATTTACAATATTATAATGACTTTAAATTACTAATGTTATATGTTTATATTTTATATTCGGTAATTATTATCTTTGGATAATTATGATTATGATTATATTGCCAACATCCTTATATATATATTATTTATTTATTTGTTTCTCGATACTTTATATCTTAGTGACAATTTCGGGGGACATGACAACAAGTAATATTTTTCCTTTTTATGAACAACTTCTAACAAAATGGATCGCAATGTTTTACCAAAGTACTGCAGCCTTTAACAAATGAAATTGCAACCTCTTAATATTATTTAAACTCCTATTGATTACCACTCCTCATGAGGCACAACAAACCAACAAAATTAGCTACAACAAGTACAACATCCTCTTTAAATTATAATGAATAGAATATAGTTTTTGATTAGGGGGTAAAATAGGTTTTGAATGGACCCAAAACCATTTACAAATAGATTTTGCAGGGACACAAAACCCTATCATAACAATGAATGCTGCCAAGTGATAAATCATAGACAAACAACAACCAAACCATAGTAGTAAAAGAGAATATGATCATGAAAAACTAATTGCAACTAAACAAGGCCATAGCCTCAAAGCAGACCAGCTCAGGAAAAACAACAGTCCTAAGCACAAAACAAAGAACCAGCAAAGGCTTAAGCCAAATAAAACTTACAATAGAAACTACTTGAAGCAAACAAACCACAACAAATAAATTGCTCAAAAAAACAGTTCTTCGGCCAGCAGGCCACAGCAAACAAACCGCTCAGAATAACACTTTCTGAGCTAGGAAGAACAACAATCCTCTCCCACAAACTCGAACTCCATCTATATAGGAGCCAACTCCACCTCAAAAGGAATTGCAAGAGAGAAAGCCAGCTAGTGAACCATAAGCCTCCTACCACACCCACAAAGAAAATCTTCACCTCAATAGAAGATATCTCCACCTCAAAAGGAGAAACAAGCTATGAAGATTGTAGGAGAGAAAGCAAACCAGCAAAAAGGGCAGCCATAGCATCCTTCAACAAAACGAGCATCCAGGTCTTCAAAAAATTCAATGAGTGCACCCCAGCTATAAACAAATAAACCGAAAAAAGGATAGTCAATGCTCCCTTGAACAAACACCACCCAGCCCTTCTAGCCCAACCACTCTCCACCTTTATAGGAGAAAGCTCCACCTCCATAGGAGAAGCCAAAGAGGGGTCAACTAAACAAATCCCTCAACCACCTTGTTAGAATTGGCTATGGCTGCCACCCAAGATCTAGTAACAAACCTGCCACTAAGTAGGCGCGATGACAAGAACAAACCATTCAACGTCGCCACACATATACATAATGAGCCGAGAGGACCTCGGCCAGGAGGGCCGCAGGGGTCAACAGGAGGCACAAGGATTTCACATGCATGCCTAACGGCGAGATGGTCTAGGTGCCCGTCACCAAAAGAGCGGGTGAGGACGGGCTATGCAATAGGCGAGTGTTTGATGTATGTTTGTTCCAGGACTTCCCAAACAACCCCGGCATTCCCAAGCAACCACCGGCGGGCCATGACCCAGTGATGCAAGGCATGTGCCTGAGCTTTATCATATCATCTCCCTGGAAAAATCTGAGAGAATGTGCCACAAACAATGGAGGCCTGCCGAGCCATGCTAGTACCATGCCACGCAGTCTCACAGGCGGGAGGGGAAACCATGGAAAACTCCCAGAGATATAAAATGAGGAAATGGAGTAAAACCCCATGGAGTAAAAACATCCCAAGGCAGAGGAAGAGGCTATGGAATTTCCCTCAATGGAGCCCCCCATTGATGGGAAGTCACACATTTGAATGCCAAGATATCCACTTTACAATGAATGCTCCTCCCCTAGGAAACAGAAACCAAGAATGGAAAATTATGACAGGTGATGGCGATGATGCCCCCAAGCATGCCTCAAGGTCTCCCATGGAAATAAACTACTCCCAACCGTGTTCTAGGCCACACTGCTGAAGAGGAAAATCCAACATCTAGTAGAGAAGAATGTAGAGCACTATCCAAAGACAAAGATATCCCCTCTGAAGATAAAGAATCCTCCTCCAAATGTTGTCCAAAAGTATCCACACTCACGCCAATCTGTGAAGAATGATCATGTAGAGAATGAACAAGAGGGTCAAGGTGTTCCCTCACAACAACTGAAGAAGGTTCATCAAAGAGAAGAGAAGATGAATGCTATCAATGGTGTCCTCCAAATCTGCAAGATGAGACTCCACGAACAAGTCTGAAATACCTGTTAGGAAGCCATCCAAAGTAGCCATATCTGGAAGACAATCAGGATCTTGCTGCATTGAATCACTAGGAGCCAAAACTATAGCAACACAAGTATCATCAAGTACAACAGTAGGTGGAGGAGATGAAATGCATGGCTCAAGTACTGGATCTGCTATGAGTATGCCCAAGTTCAAAAACCCAAATGTCTCCTCAGAATCATAGTTGTGATCAACAGTCAAAGGAACATCGTCATCATCAGAAGCAAACTGTGCAAAGGAATACAACCGAGATGAATGATCAACCACCCCAGTAGCAATGATATCTCTAGTCTCCAAGTCTCGAATGATAACAGAATCAGGAGTAAACTCCACAGTTCTCCCATCTCCACCATGTGTAATCTGATATATGGAAAGTAGATTGTTCATCAAATGAGGAACACACAAGACATCCTGAAAAGTGTTTTCCCCAATGCTAATAGATCCCTTCCCTGTTACACTCATGTATGTATTGTTTCCCATCAAGATAGGAGACATAGAACAAGGCTGAAATGAAGAGAAGATAGTCTGTGAAGATGCCATATGATGTGATCCTCCCGAATCTAGAAGCCATCTTCCTGATCCTGGTCTTGAATGAGCACAAAGAGCTTGTCCTTTATATCCCGATGTTTGAACTTTGTCCTTTTTAGACTGCTTTGAAGTAGAAGGAGAAGAAGATTCAGACATTCTAGAAGGAAAATCAATGTGATTCTTTTTGAGAAGATTCTTCAACTCATCAATATCCTTCTTATAACAATAATGTTCTTCATGTCCATCCTTCTTGCAATATGCACAAGAAGGTCTCTCCTTCTTAGATGATTTCTCTTTTGAAGATGAATCTTTATGTTCTTCTGTGGAATTTGATGTGGCTTGTGTGTTCTTCTTAGGCTTGTTCTTTGTCTTTTCTTTGCCACTTGAAGACTTCTCATCCTTTGCAACCAAGGCATGTGATTTTGAAGACTTCAAAGTGCCCATTTGAATAAGCTTATCTTGCTCCCTAGTGAGTTGCATAGCAAAATCTTCAAAGGAAGGCATCTTAAACTGACTCCCAAAGGCATTTTTTGTAGCATAGAAAGTAGACACAAACACTGAATATTCAGGTCCTAGCTTTGAAAGAACACTTAAGATCAATTGTGTATCTGATTTCTCAATTTTGCAATTCTTCAATTGTGTTCTTAGTGACTTGGATTTGGTAATGAAGTCTTGTATGTTGTCAAAATTACATGGATTGAGACTGATTAATTCATTCTCCAACAAATGTCCTTGAATTTCATCTGTTTTCCCAAACAATTCTGACAATGTAGTCCACATAGCCATAGGTGTATCCAACTACTCAATGTGAAACAACAACTCAGAAGAGACATACAAGCACAAATAGCCAATGGCTTCTTCACAACTATTCAACCACTTATTCTTTTTAACTTCATCATTTTGTGGTTCACCATCAAGCCCATGAACTATCCTATACAATCTTTTTACTCTTAGCAATTTGTTCATTTCTGATTTCCATTTAGGATAGTTGTAAGGTGTTAGAAGTGGAATTGTAGATGGCTCCATGATGAAACAAGAACAAAAATCAAGAGGAATGCAACCACACCACAAGAAGAATCCCCCCCAAATTCACTCAATCAAAGAACCCCCCAAGCAATATCTGATTTGGCACTTTATCAGTAGTGCGTTTACAATTGCCACTTGCCAAAAACAGCAAAGTGGTCTTTGATTTTGGTGCTTACAAATGTCCAAAATAGGCCACAGTACCAAGTACAATTTTTGGTACAAAATGAGATCAATCTGATCCAACCACTGAGAAGTACAGGAAAAATCGTGCACTTTCAAAAAAAACTGCACTCAAAAATATTACCGTAGGAGCAAGATATGAGCTCCCGAAGTTCCCAAAATGAGGATGAAGCAGCAACACCTGTGAGAATCTGCAAATTCTGGAAAATCCAGGCACCAAAACCAGAAACTGATTTCACCAGTGCGTAGAGCACGAAATTCTATCCCAAATCAAAAAAAATTGCTCAGAAAAATGACTCAAAATGAGCAAGATATTAAGCTTTAAAGTTCGACTGCAAAAATGAAAATGCAAATGGTGAGGGGCAGAATATTTTCAAAAGTCCGCTGACGCAGGCTGACGTCAGCAACTTTATCGATTAAATTTGACGTCTTCGGGCCTGTCAAAAAGGTATATTCTCTGCCGCAGAATATTCGTCAACCCCAAGCTTAAGATTGACGGCTATATGGCCATCAGAGTCGTCGCCGGTACTTCCGTAGGAATAGTTTTTATGCCACAGAATATTCCCTGTCGCCGCCGGAGAATGGACTACCGCCGGTGGATGAAACTGCGGCCGCCAATGGGGGAAATGCCAACCGCCGGTGATTTGACCGCCGATGGAAACGATTCTGGAATATTGGAAGATGTCGCCGGACTTTTGTTGAAGCGCCGGTGGAATCAACGGAGGGGGCCTGTGGATGGCGGAGCCTAGTGCCCACGTGCATGAGAGTGATGGGCTCTGCATTCATATGGTACTGCACTTTATACAACCGCATAATTTTCGCTTTTTATTTTTGTTGTTTTTTTTTTTGAATTTTGAATACAAATTTCTGAAAAATAATATAGCGATTGCTATATAAAAATTTTCAAAAAATTTCCAAATAATAAAATATTTTATTTTTCAAAAAAATCGTACCAACTAGTAATGATGGCAACCTGGGGGCCGTACGACTCTCGGGTAAAAAAAATTTGCCTCACCGGATGACTTGCTCCGAATCAGACGATTTGACAGTCGATCTTAGGGTTTTTGGCCCTTCTGGACGCGATGGCAGGGTCGGATTTGACCCAAAATGCTCGAAAATTGCAGCTACCTTCTGGATCTGGCAACCACACTTCAGCTTCAAACCCTCATAGATTTGGCCTCGTATGTCCGATTTGGACAAAACAAAAGGCAAAATCGACTATCTCGAACCTTCCGGACACAATGGTGAGCTCAGATTTGCACCAGCAAGCTTGGATGTGAACCTGCAACAAAGAGCCACGAACAGAACCTCCTCAGATCTGGAATCTCTCTTTAGAAAAAGACTCTCCAATGGCAACCAACATGCTCTGATACCATGTTAGAATTGGCTATGGCTGCCACCCAAGATTTATGGACCAAATGGAAAGCACAAGAAAAGAGAGAAAATATAACAAGAATAAACTGTATTCAATGTCATTAATATGATATGCAGTACAATGATTACATAGGAGACCCCTTGGTTATATAGCCAAGGTGAGAACATAGAAGGGCATAAGATTATGACAAGTGTCAGAATCTTATGACATGAGACAACTAGGAAAACTTATCACTCCACAAAAGATGGAGAGATAATCACATGATGTGTCCACAAAAGGTGGAAGAGATGAGGTAATGACATGTCAAGTCCATCAAAAGTGGAGATTCTCCAACAACCTCCTATGTGGTCCCTAAGTAAACTTAACTAAGGTGTAATTATGACTTAGGACAAGGTACAAAACATTTAATTACACCAACACACCTCCTCAACCTCCACCTCAATTGGAGTCATAATTTGAAGAACCAGAAAGAGAGAAGCAGAAGGAGCAGCCATAGTTTCCTTGCACCACAACACCAAAACCACCTCATACAGGAGGTTCTCCATCGAGCCCCACTGGAAGCAGAAAACCATCTAGGCCTTCAAAATTAACTTTGTAAACAGCCCAGCCATCAACAAGGGCAGCAAACTCACCCTTAAAGCAAACTGGGCAGAGAGTAAACAATCCAACAGAAAGGGCAACAAAAGCTCCCTTTAACAATGAGAAAACTTGGGTCTTCAAAAGAGGCATTAAGCATAGCCCATCCAACAACAAGAAAAATTGGGAATAAAGACCCCCAACCAAACATGTGCAAACAGGGAAAAGTAGGCAGTAGACCAAAAGCTCTTGGACAACTGCAAACTCGAGAAAATCCTTCTCCATAGGAATAACCAACTACAGTGGCAAGAAGAGGTCAACAAAAAGAACATAAAAGGTAGCATCAACTCCCTTAAACCACGAAACAAACGAAGATATCAGAATAAGCTTTAAGCCCATTTCTCCTAACGACACATTCCTCATGCTCAAGAATGACCCCACAACCAACAAAAAGAACTGATGCAGCACCAAGGAAAGGCCACATCCCAAAGCTTCCTAGCAGGACGACACCAACAACCAGCCTTGCAACACCGCTTCCCAACAAGCCAACAACAACAGCTAGCTCTGAACCACCACTTCCCAATAGGCCGACAGCGGCAACCAGCCCTGCAACACCTCACCTCCAGACAGTAATCCATCCACCTCCTCTAAATCTTCTCCTTCCTCTCCAACATCATTCCCTGATATCAAATCCCCGCCGCTCTTCCCACTATAGTTGTGGCTGGCCTAAATAGGGAATAAAGTAGTAACAAATATCAACAACATATGTTAATAATTAAAATGAAACAATATTAAGTTATTAACTATAGCAACAACATAAAATGGCTGAAAAATAAAGCTAGTTCGGCCAGCCAATAATATAAAATATATTATTTGCATAATAAATTCTCACAAATAAAAAATAGAAACTCCACACAGACAAATTGTGGAAAACTAGAAACCTCCCACCAACTAAAACGTACTAGAAACCTATAACTACTCAAGTCAATGGGAATTTCTAAATGAAATTACTCAAAAAATAGGACGGTTTTCGTTCTTGAATCTATTATTTGCCAAAGGGTTTTAATGCTAGGGGAGAAAAGATGAATAATGTTCAATCATCAAAGAAATGAATTTCATAATATGAAATTTGAATTGGTAACCCTCTCTATTCCTTAACTCCTTATATAGGCCTTTCAAGAAGAAAAAAAATCTCCTTTTCCCTCCAAACTTGATTTTTTTTAAATGACTAAATGAACTTTTATAAAATACATTAGTTTTTGGACCCCATTCCTAGAGTCACTTTTGATCCCTATTTTAAAACAACTTTTATAATAATAAATATAAGTTATCTTTTTATGAATAGAACTTAAAGTTACTTTTTCAACAACTTAAGTTAAATTATTAAATTATTTTCTTAGCTCAAAAAAGGGACATGACAATAATCTCCATTGAAATTAAAGGCTAGAAATATATAATTGTCCTAAACAATCAAGCAATGAGTGAGGAAGCAACTTCCTTAAATTCATCAAATTTGACTCTAGATAAGAGTAGATAGAGAAGCATGATCAAGGTCCCATGGAGCCAAATGCTAAAGGAATCTTTGAATTGCAATTATGTTCAAAAGACGAAACAAACTGCCTTCATGATCTATTTCATTGGCAAATGAAAGATTATGAAGTATTTCAACCAAACTACAATTTTATTGAAACTACAAAGATTAATAAAGATAAACAAAAACTACAAGATAACAAGAAGAAATTGAAGAAATCATTTAAAGTTGAGGAAATTTGGAAGAATGATTTGAAAAAGTTATATGGTACAAGTGTGAAAGATGACATACCTAGTTTGCAGTTAACAATTCACTTTCAAAGGCTGAAATCTATTGATTATGTGGACCCGACCAAACTATCCGTAATAAACAATGTACCCCATGGATGCAAGGACAAGAACAACAGGCGCCCCCCTCCCCATTCCAAAAAAAAAAAAAAATTGGGGATGTCCCAAGGATGCCCCATCTACAAGGGGAATGTCCCCTGGATACATCCCCCATTTGGGAGTAAAAATTGGAATCTCTACTTATATCTTACAAGTTACAAATTATAATTATTAATCAAATATTGCTTGCTTACAAACTTCTAAATATTTTATTTGTAAGTTCTGTTGTGACCTTTTCACACATCGCCCCATTCAAGATGGGGACCCCCTAATTTTTTGCTCCGTTCCGGTCTTTTGGCTTGGGTCTCTCTCTCTCTCTCTCTCTCTGTCTCTTTTCTGGTGTCCGTCTTTCGGGGGGTTGTGTCCGTCATTGAGCTTAAACGCGAAATATTGGCCAAGTCTAAAATTAGGGTTTCGTCGTTCCTGGTCAATTCAGGGTCAAAGTGAGAAAATTGAAAATTGAACTTAACGTTGTTGTCAGCAGGCATCCAGCAGGTTTTCAGCCAAGTTTCATCAAATTCCAAGGTACTTACTATTTTTAGTAAGTCTGCAATTCAGGGCAGTTTGTCAGCTATTTTGAGATTCCGATCATCACACTGCATTCATAGCGTATCAGGCTGCTTGCATGCCAAATTTGAGCAAAAACGGACAACTTACTATTTTTAGCAGTCCGGCTTCCGGCACGACTTCGTGGTCCGTGATGCGAGATTTTCTTTGCATGTCCGGATATATTCCTTCCGTTTTCAAGACCTTATAACATGCAAGCCGAGACGCATCACTTTCTCAGATACCGAGGCTATTTTAGGTTTGATGCTCGAAATTTCTTTTGCATGTCAGTGATTCCTCGATGGTTTTTCAAGAGCACGATGGTGTGACATGCAAACCGAGATTCTCACTCGAAGGAACTTTGCTATTTTAGCAGTGGTGTCCCAACCGCCACCCCAGCTTAATCAATACCGCATAGTGTTGTAAACGGCGCAAACGGAGATCTTTTGATACGCGATGCAATGCAAATTAGGGTTTCCAGCTTCGAGCCTAAAAATAGGCATCAAAAGTCAAAATCTTCAAAATCCGGCAAACCACGCGACGCCTTCAAAGCATTCGGCCGGTGAAATTTCGTCAAACGGAGCACTTACTATTTATAGTAAACAAACATGCTAAAAATAGTAAATCAGCTGCATGCGTCAGTGTCAGCCAACAGGTCACGTGGCGAGGAGCGCCTCATTCAAATTTCAACTCAATCGGAGCTTGGGAGCTATCAGAAACAAGAGCTTACTATTTATAGTAAGCCACCTTCAGAAACAGGGTATAAATAGTAGGGTGACTAAAAGTGGCAGTGCCAATAGGTTGATAAAGTTATGAGGATGCTATGTTTAAAATTTCAGGCCATTTCGAGCTTCAGAAGTCCAAATTCAGAGAACTTACTATAAATAGCAGGGCACGATGCTGGCGAGGATGATGAAAATTTGTCTAAGTCTAGAATCTCGTCCAGCATGCATAGGGAAATGCGCCCATCTCAGCTAGAGGCGTGGAAAATTTTTGAAAACGAAGTTCATCCTCCACCATGGCTAAAATGCGCCCAAGGCAGGAAAGTCAAACAAAAGTCAAAGTTTTTATCCTGCAGCAGGGGCAAAATGCGCCCAAGATGAAAGAAGGGAAAGTTGAAAAAGTTTCTAAGGCATGAAAAATCCGCCTCACCCCTCAAAATGCGCCCAAGATTGATGCTCATCCTCCTCAGGGGGTGAAATGCGCCCAGTTCACAAGGTGGTCAAAGCAAAGTCAAACGTGAAAATCCTCCTCATGCATCAAAATGCGCCCAAGATTGATGCTTATCCTTCACAGGGGGTGAAATGCGCCCAAGGTTGCAAGGAGTCAAACGGGGTCAAAGTTTCTTATCCACCAGCAAGGGCAAAATGCGCCCAAATGCATCCATGTCAAGACAAAAATTGAAAGGTGAAGAGTCACCCAAGAACGTTGGAAGAAGAAAATCCTTCACACACATCAAAATGCGCCCAAGGTGAAGAAAAGTCAAAAAGTCAACAGAATCTCGTCCTCCTCCATAGGCAAAATGCGCCCAAACTTGTGCATGTGAAGAAAAAGGCGTAGAAGTTGAAGGGTCACAAGGAGTGGTGGCAAGTTTGTCCTCCTCCTACAAGGAAATGCGCCCATGTTTGGATGTGAAAAGTAAATGCAAGTGGTAAATGGGATGAAAAAATTTGCCAAAGCGTGGTGAAAAGTAGTAAAAGATAGGCGTTATCCTCCTCCACACTAAGAATGCGCCAAGGGTGGTGAAGGCAAGCTGGTAGGTTGGGCGCTCAAGGTGATCAAGGTATGTGTGGCGTTTTTTTTTTAGTTTTCCCCTCAAAGTGTGATATGCGCCTAAGGTTATAGGTGTTGGAGATTTTTCCTAAGGCGTTGAGGGTGATGTGTGTGTTAGAAAATATTTGAAGGTGTTGAGAATAAAATGCTAAGTGAAGTGCGCGCCTATGTTGAAGGGAGTTATAAGGTGTTAGAAATATTTTGAAGGCGTTGAAATGTTTGAAGGTGGTGAAAGCGGGATGAAGTGTGCTAGGCGCCTCAGGGGGGGAAAATAAGATATTTTCTAAGTGTTGAAAATTTTCTAAGGCGTTGAATAAATGTTTTCCAAGTGTGGAGTGAAATACAAATGAAGTGAGGTGTGCCGGGAATGTAAAATTTCTAAATGAAGTTGATCAAAAATTCCTCTCCACTGGCAATCAAATTTTTTTTTCTAAGGCAAAATGCAAGGGATGATTTAAATATTTTCTAAGGCAAAATTATTTTCCTTGGAAAATATGCCTGGAACTCAGATGATAAAATTTTCCAGAGCACGAGCAACTTTTCCCAGTGATGAAGTCAGAGATGATGATAATACAAAATGATTCAAATTTTTCAAGAAGTCAGAGCAACACAGAGTGATCACAGGCGAAGAACAAATTTAAATAATGGAAATAATATTTTTCTAAGGTTCAAAATTCGAAAAATTAAACGAACCCGTTCGTTGGGTACCCATGGATCCGAGACATTCTGGAGAAAATTTGCTTCTGGGTACTGAACGTTTGCGATGATGAATGGATTTCCAAGTCTTTCAAGCTTCGCCGACACCTTTTCAATGAAAAATTTAATCAGTGCTCGAATTGTGAGTTTTCCTAAGGGAAAATTTTAAATTTTCTAAGGCAAATTTGAATAAAATGTGCTTTCAAGATGAATTCTCTCCGAACGATGAATCTGAAGACAGTTGCCTAGATAAGTTTGTTTAAACTCTTCGAGGATGAATTTTCCAGAGTAGATGATGAAGTTAAAAATTCGAATTCAAGTGACAGAGCTCCGGCTGGTGAGTAAAAAAATGATGAAATTAAATCAAATTTTCGAAAGCAAAATCCAGAACGCCAGTCAAAGTCAAGTTTCTAGAAGAATAATATTCCCGACGACTGGAGACAAGTGTCAGAAACACCAGAGAGGGAAAATTCGAATTCTTGAAGTGGAGTAGTGGAGTTTAATGGCACTGGCTAAAATTAACTTCTAGAATTCGAGTTTTGGCTATAAAATGGAGATGTTTTTCACTTATTTTCACAGCTGAAAGTCGAATTTGCTCTGAGAGTGAAACATTGCAGTGAGTTGCTGAAGGCTGAAGTTCAAAATTTTGCTGAGTCTGAGTGAGTTGTTGAAGTTTGAATTTTGCTGAGAAGTTGAGGGGGCGCACTTGGGAGTTGATCAAATTTGTTGCTGAGAGAAGTACGCCTTAAGTTGCTGAAGTACTTGCTGGTTGGTCAAGGTACGCCATTGCTGAAGTAGAAGAGGTACGGCCTTTGCTAGTGTTGAAGCTGAGGTCTGAAATTTAGTCTAAGCTTAGCTGAAGTTGCCAATAAAAGGGACGCCTTGAAGTAAGTTGCTGAGAATTCAAAAGTACGAACTTGCAAGATTGCTGATTGCTGGTTTGAAGTGCAAAGTTAAGAAGTTTAAATTGCTGATTGCTGATAGTGAAATAAAGTCATCAAAGTTCACTTAGAAATCTGTTCTAAGTGTCGGAATTCGAATATATTCAAGAGAAGAAGCTGAGGTTTGCAAACACGAGAGTTATTGCAGCTTCTAGAATTCGACTGCAGCCCCTATCATTGCCTTATTTTATTAAATTTAATTGCTGATGAATGTTTGTTATGTTGCAGATGGCTGAAGTGAGGACAACCGGAAAGGACAATGGTGCCTCCAGACAGGCTACAATCAAGAAGCTCAGCAAAACATTCATGCCAGAGTCGAAGTTCATTTCAAAGCTGGGCAAGTTGACGGATACTAACCTGGGCTCTGTCAACCTGGAAACCCTCAAGAACAGGCTGTTCGGGATTGGAAGTCATTGGGCTTCGGTCACTTCGCACAACATCATCCGAAGTGGGTTATATGCAGCTGCTGGTTTTCCGCCAGCCATTCTGTGCTCAGAGCTTATAATGGAGTGCGCCAACTGCTACGAGAAGGAACACCGGTCGATCATGTCACCAGATGGCCAAGTACTTGCCAATCTTACTCCGGCAGCCATTGGTGAAGCTTTCGGGATCCCGGTACATAGGAACATGATTTACAAGTCCAGGGAGCGAGCGGAGCGGATGTATGCTTCAGCTTTCGAGAGATGCATGGATACAATTAACACTCACTGGATGAGCACTCCAAGGCCATCTCGTGCAAAGTTGCCAAAACAGATCATAGCAGAGGACCTGAAGCAGGAATATTGTGATCTTATCATGTTGCTGAGCAGGGTTGGTGGTTGCCCACAGTCCTACATTTTCGAGCCTTGGATGTTTTATTACATCAACCTGGTGTTAGAGGGCAAGGACTATAACACTGGGCCGAAAGATGATCAGCCATAATATACATGAGCAGCTCCCCGAAATCGAGGAGGACTTAAAAACGCTTACATGAGCCTATCTGTTCACATGTTGGCAATCTAATGATCAGGTACGAGGGATTTCTATAAAGAACCCGCCGCCAGGCCCCACCAGTTCAAAATCCATGAGGCGTGTACACAGTTGCACCTGTCGAGCACAACTTACTACAAGCGTGTCAACGATTCATTCACCATGTACATCACGAGACTGCTTCAGGAGCGGTTACACCACAGAATCTCTAGAGATGCCCAAGAGCTGATTGAAAGGTATGGGTGCTGGTTTATACAATTTCCGAGATTTTCATACATTAGGCTGCAAGGATTTGCTTTATACCCTTATAGGCTGCCTAAGTACCCAACAGATAGAATAATAATGCTAGAGATATCTAGACAGTTGCTTGCCTTTGACAAAATCCAGAAGAAGAAGAAGAAAGGGGGGATAGAGTTTCCAATTGTGATGGGCAACTCAGATGAGGTGTGTCCTTCGATACAGGCAGCTAGGGAAGCTGAGAGTGAGCTTCAGTTTTATCACTTCTCATATCATACAAGTCGACAGCACTATGACCCGCACCATAACATCAATTGGGTTCTGTCGAAGGAGTTTAAACATAAGGCCACCATAGAAGATTATTGGGCTGATGCAGTTGATGAAATTGAAGTGAGGAAGAGAATGTTCTCTAGGTTGCCGATTACTCTGATCAGGGAGTGTGAGGTAGTTCCAGTTCCGGACCAGGTTAATGAGGATATGGATGTTGTTCATCCAGATTATGCAGCTGTTCGGGATACTCCACTTCCGCCTATAGACTGGTCAGAGCCCGAGGTTGCTGATTTAGATACTCTCTCTATCCCAGTTATGACATTCACCAGGGCCTGGGTTGATAGGAGAGTAAGCAGATTGAAAAGTAGGTCAATTGCCTTGACTTACAACATGATGGGAGATCACAGGACGCCCACCATAGGAAGAAAGAAACAAATTACACGGGGTCCAGAGTCCAGAAAGAAAGAAATAGTTCAGCCAGAACCTCCACGAGTCACAGTGGCAGTACCTTTGGAGACACGTTCTCCAAGTATACAGGAGGTGTCCTTGTTTGCTGATCAGAGGATTACAGTGGATCAGGTACCGGAGATACAGAGTGATATTCAGCCTCCACGGAGGGAGTCAATTGGCCAGAGTGCCAATGTACCTGTTAGGATTGATCAGCACGATGATGAGGGGACTATTACTGACCCTCAGTTTCAGCAGGAGTTAGAGGCGGCCATGAACGATGGCGATGATGATGATATAGTGTCAGGTGACACTCAGCCACTTGAGGACGATGAGCCTCGCCAGAACGAAGAAGAAGTTGAACAAGTTAGAAAAGCCGAGGCACGTGGATACCGCCCCTTCGATATACTATATGAGGTGCCCGATTGGATAAAGGATAGAATGAGAAGAAGCCCGAGTGAGGAGATTGATCCAGCAGTTGAGATGGAAGAATTCTTGAACCGGATCAGTGCTCCTCCACCGAAGAAGAAGGCAAGAAAGTTTTCGAAGATCTCCACCGATGAGGATGGCTCTCGTACTCTTCACGTTGCTGTCCCACGAGTCGAGTGTGACCGGAATGAAGCAGCTCCTGAAAACTATGTGGTCACCACTCTTGACTTGGGACGCCCTACTGGTGCTCAGATTGTTGAGGAGTGTGATAACTCCTTCCTTGCCCTCAAGGATAGATTGTTCAAGAAAGAAGGGAAATATAAGAAGTTGAAACGAGAACACAAGGCATTAATTGGATATGTTCAGCAGTTGTCTCGTTCTCGAGGGCAGGATGTACCAGTGATAGAGCCTCCAGCGGATATTCCTAGAGAGTCGATCAGCGGCTTAGTAGAATTGGGGAGGATGGCACAGGAGGCAGATAAATGGGTCACAGGAGTTCGTGCTGAGACAGAGAAATTTATGGAGGACCTTGCCTCTGCCTTTCAGCAGGCCTCTACTATTATGGCACGGATAGATGCGGTGGATCATGCTTGGGGCGATGCCTCTATCTATCAGAGTAGGGTGATCCAGCGTCTTGAGGTGTTGAGGCATGTGCCATTGCAGTTGCTGATCGATGGAGGTGTCATTCAGGCGAATGACCGATATGATTTCTCTCGGTGGTATTCTTCGGCTATTACGGGGCGTGGCTTCTTCGATGCAGCACAGGCGGATTCAGCCAGGGTACATAAGGCCATGGCCAATATCATAGATGGAGTTCAGAACACCTTCGAGGCCATACTTGCTAGGGCGGCCAATCCGTATGAAGTTAATTTTGATAATTTGAGGGGTTTGGTCGTTCCTTCTTCAGATGTTAAGACCTTTGTACAGATGACTTTGAAAATACCGCTACATTTCCTCCACTTTGATCCGTATCACGCCAGGACTCCTTGGCTGCTTGGAGAAAAATCTTGTAATGAGGGGCACGGCATTCAACAATGTATTGAGTTTCAGTTGGATTGTGTTCCACCTATTTCGGTTCAAGAAGTTGAGGCCGTACTTAGCAGATTTGTTGAGTTGGCAGTTAGAGAGAAGGCCAATGGGAACACACTACTGGACGAGGATCTTCTAGAAGACTGAATATAGAGCATTTATTGCATTTTCTATTTTGGGAGTGAGGGAAATCTTTGATTCATTTAATGTACCACTCCCTTATTCTGACAGTTTTTAGGGTTAGGGCTGAGGTGGCATGATTCTGGCCACTCTATTGATTGTAACCCTAGCCGTCTTTTGGGACTTGGCTAGCTATAAAAGGGGGAGTCCCCCTCATTTGTAAGGCATTAGATTAGAAAGTTAGAATCAGAGTAGACATTGAGAGAGCATTAGAGCTAGATAGTGTAGCATTGTAGAGCATTTTTGCATCATTTGGAGAAGAAAGAAAGTTTTCCCTTTGAAAACTTTTGAGGAGATTGTTGTGTAACACATTTTATGATAATAGATCTTTTCATTGATGATGGAATTCGGTTTCTTCTTCCTTTCGTATCCACGTAGATTAAATTCATGCAAATAGCTTACTTCGGTGTGTGGTGTTTCATTGAGATAAGCTTCGCTTTATTCCATACCACTAGCGGCTTGTTGATGATAAGTCTGCCTTGTGTGGTCAACTGGACATTACATTGAGTTTAACTTCGGTTATGGTTTATATGCTTATATGCGTCGTTGTGATGGTGTATGCATGTTAAACTATAACTTGAATACCTTTTGCTATCCCCTTTGAAGATTGCACCGATTTTACTGAGGCTGTCCGACGGAGGCTAGGTGAAATCCGGTTGAAGTCTATTGAAACGAAGCCCCACATATCTTGCATTTAGAATAGAGTATAAATTTCTTAGGCCCTTTCCCTTTTTACTTTCTGCACCTTCTTATTAGTCTTAGGAAAGGAACCACATTGCCAAATCATACACGTAAGAATCCCCTTCAAATCACATATCAGCTGCTAACTGTGAGAAATCTGAACAATTGCGTAAGTCCCCTCGTACGAACACAGCAAAACACATCAACCAAACTGGGTCTATTCGCACTTAAGGAACCTTGGAGTTGAACATGCGAACTTTCTCGCAATCTTAGTGCATGGAATACTTTGATCAAGAGAGAACGGAGTAGCCCCAAACTATTTTGTTCTTCGGCTGTTTGGTATGGTCACAAAAACCGCATCAACAAGTTCTTGGTGGGAAAATTGGGGTGGAAATACCCCAAATAATCAAAAGCTAGGAGCCTTTTACAAAAATCCTATATGGTGGATACTATTCCAAACCTTCAACAGTTACAAATTATAAACTATACAAAAACAAACAAAAACTCATCATGTATTTTTCCTTGTCCCACACTTCTCATCCTTGGAGCTCCATTTCAGATTCATCTTGGCTCCCATCTTTGAATGCAAAGGTCCATTCATCTCCATCCCCAAGCACTATGCCAAATACTGCTTTGAGGGATTTAAATCTCCCCTTTTGTCTTCTTCTTTCTCTATTGTTTATTTTGCTCCACCATTAGGATGGTGAATGGGACCCAAGGACCAACAAAAATGTGGAAGAATAGCCAACCAAACCTTGTTCACTAGATTGAAACCAAGGCCACTTTCTATTGTTGCCAAAATAGCCTTCAAGCCTCCCCTGCACCTCAACTTTATGAAAGTTTTGTCAACAATCTTAATGATATCCTTCAGTTCTCCTGCCGCAAGAAAAACTACCATGAACATCAAGGATGTGTCTATGTTCACTCTATAGTGGTGCAAAGTGGATAGAAAGGTATCCCCTAGGGTGACTAATCATATGAAAAATGATGAATTCCCTAGTTCTAAACACCTTGTGTATCCTAAGGTCTGAGATTTCGCCGAAGAAGCCAACTTGCCTCTTCTTCATTATCAATCTCGCAATAGAACCCATGGCAAAAGCCCTTTGTTGTTGTGAAAAGAGTGATTCTACAAGGCTTATTAATGTCAAGGCTGCAATCTTCATAAATTTTTCCATAATGATTTGTATGCCCTTTGCAAGTACTTTCCTTGGTACGAGGTGAGTCGAGTGTAGTCCCAACCTCAAATCATCATGATTTCCTATTAATATTTCTTGGGGAGGATAAGGAGAAATTTGGGAGCATCTGCCTACACATACAAAGAGCTATCAATTAATAGCTCCTCTTTTATGTCAATCGCCACATTGGCTAATTCATCTGCTTCACCATTTCCTTCCCTATATATATGACCAATTTCAAAATCCACCAAGTCTTCAAGTAGAGGCCAAAATTGCTTAATAATATAATTGATTTTCCAATTTAGGGATGTTTTCTTCCAAATAGCATTAATTATTAACAACAAATCTCCTTCTCTTGCTTAATAATATACTTTCATCCTGTCGGGACAGCAAAGGGATTGGACCAAATGGTTGCACATAGGTGAGTATTGTTACAATACTACCTATCATATGTCCATCAAGATGTCTCCGTTTATGGCTTTGTATGGGTATGAGGCACCAAACTTCTTGGATTTGTTATTTGTCGATAGCAAAGTGCCTAAGGCAAGAGATTTATTGCAAGAAAGCCAAGATGTGATGAAATCCTTGAAGGAAAATTTGTAGAAGGCACAAAATCAACAAAAGCTTTATGTTGATCAGCACCATACAGAGCGCAGTTTTGAGGTTGGGGACATGGTGTATTTGAGGCTTCAGCCTTATAGACAATCTTCTCTCAAGAAGAGCAGTGTCGAGAAGCTGAAGCCCAAGTTTTATGGTCCTCTCAGGGTGTCCAGGAGAGTTGGGGAGGTCACTTATGAGCTAGAGTTGCCAGCTGACAGCAAACTCCATAATGTTTTTCATGTATCTAGGCTCAAGAAGGCGATAGGTCACAATGTGGTTCCTTGGTTTATGATGTCCCCGTCTCTTTGATAGAGCCAAATATAATTGGAATTAATTAATTGAATATTCAAATAGTCTTTAATTATTTCAAATTTTTTAAGACTTTTAAATTATTTAATTAATTAATTATTTGGGCTTATAAAGGCATGAATAAATATTTAATGCTTTATAAAAGTCTTTATAAAGTCTTTATTAAAATAAATCAATTGGCAAAACTGAAAGATGTCAATAAAATGGCGAAGGGAGAATGGAATGATCATCACGGAGAATCAAATGTTTTGATTTCACATTGATTCTGGGAACGAAAATTCTCAGCATTCATCACCATGTTTGGACGTAGCCCCAAGTATGGTTTTTAATTGCATTAAGGGTGACCGAGTTAAACAGAGTGTGCTTGTCGTATCCAAATCTTGCTATCATTCCTAGACTTGCCGACACATCAATTCTCCATATTTGGTATCGGGATTACATTAGCATTGTTTTCCAGTATTGAGTGGAGCCTATCTTTCTATATTTGTGAATCCAGAGATGAAATGATAGCATCGAACCCTGTTGAACGGCTTGGCATAGTGGCGGAAGTAAATATGGCATCGGCGTATTTTTATGGTGTAATCTATGTTAAACGGGTGGCTTGCAGGTTCAGTAATGGTATCTCAACACCCGATATCGAGTTTTTGTTGTCGACTTTCTAACTTGCCACCGTCGACGCTTATTCCTGCCTGAGCACGTAGATTGGCACCCTCTATGGAACCAAAAACAACATCCAAGGTGATCTCTAAGTCCCGATATCGGGCATTTCAGCGGCTCCATTTTACATGGGTATGTCAAATAATACTAAATGTAATATCCTTGTGGTAATCTGAATGGCTTGAGTAAATGTGTTTGTCTATGAAGTTGTGTCCTGTGGTCGCATTTCTATCTTGCTTGGAAGTTGAATATGATTGCTCACATCAAATGTATGAGACAATAATTATTAGCTATGTTGACTAGTTTCTGATACGGGTTGTTTTCTATAAGATGTGTATTCAGTCAGTTCTAAAAATCAAACATCAATTGTCTTTCGTTACTGTTTTGAGTTGGGAAGTCTAATGGTAATTATTATAAACCTCTGGAGATTATTGCTCTATTAATGCTGAACAATCTTAAGTTTGTCTTCCATATTGAAATCAAAGCCCTGTTCCAGCCTAAAGTACATTTTATGTATTCATTTATTATTCCAAACTAGAACTTATTACCAGTCAAAGACCCCTGCAACAGCATACAAAGTCCAATTGACATTGTAAGTTTGGAAAGGGTCATCACATCGTTTGATTTGCCACCCTTTGGATCTAACAAGGTAAGTTGATTTTGGTCCCTAAGGCCATCATAGATTCCAGAGAGCGACTCTTCGGAGAAAGTAATTAAGCGAATACTTGATCAATGGAGGAACTTACTGTTGTGACCTTTTCACACATCGCCCCATCCAAGATGGGGACCCCTGATTTTTGCCCCTTTCTCATCTTTTGGCTTTGGTTTTCTTTCTCTCTCTCTCGCTCCGTCTCTTTTCTGATGTCTGTCTTTCCGAGATTTCTCCGCCTTTGAGCTTAAAACGTGAAATTTTGGCCAAGTCTGAAAATTAGGGTTTCATCTCTCACGAATTAGATTAAGGTCGAATGGTGGATAAATTGAAATAAAGACTATACTTGTTGTCGGTATGCTTCAGCCAGCTCGACAAATTTTCATCGATTAAAGTGCCCCACTATTTTTAGTAGGTATGAAATTGAGCAATTTAATACCGACATTTTGGGATTAGGCGGTCACGATGAGGCGCTTGTCGGGCTACTTTCGCATGCAAATTTGAAGCCGGACAACCTATTTTAGCGATCCGACTTAAGGAATTGTGAATTTGAGAATGCGGAATCTTGAGAGTTTTCTTTGCATACGCATATTCCTTACAGGTTTTGAGACGCTTGATGATATAACATGCAAAAAGCAGAGATGACACTTCGAATTAGATCTTAGAGGCTATTTTAGGGTTTGCATGTCCGGGTTTCTTTTGCATCGGATGATTCACGATACTAGGTTTTGAAACTTAGCGATGGTGTGACATGCAAACAAAGATACTTGCCGATGGGAACTTGCTAACTGCGGCGGTGTGTCGAAATGACCACTTCCGGCAGTTGAGAATCATGGCCGTGTAGTGCAAAGCAAAGAAAGCAGATATCATTGTCATGCAGCGAGGCCAGTTAGGGTTTCCGGCAAAGGACCCAAAAGAGGTGCAAAAGTAAGAAATTTTCGAAAACCCACGAGGTGTAAACCACAGCGATGGCATCGCCGGGCTATCTGCTGGTAAAATTTCAAGTCAAACGGAGCACTTACTATTTATAGTAAGTCAATTTGGAAACTGGCTAAAAATAGTAAATCAAGTGCATGCGTCAGCGTCAGTCAATAGGTCACGTGGTGAGGAGCGCCTCATTCAAATTTCAAGTCGATCTGA
This sequence comes from Sequoia sempervirens, assembly GCA_007258455.2. Lineage (NCBI taxonomy): Eukaryota > Viridiplantae > Streptophyta > Pinopsida > Cupressales > Cupressaceae > Sequoia > Sequoia sempervirens. The sequence goes on along the minus strand of VDFB02281492.1, from coordinate 33,039,310 downwards.
GCAGTGGAGCTATTAGAAACAAGAGGTTACTATTTATAGTAAACCACCTTCAGAAACGTGCTAAAAATAGCAGGGTGATTAAAAATGGCAGTGTCGACAGAACAACGAGGTCGTGAGGATGCAGTGTGCAAAGTTTCAAGTCGTTCTGAGCTTCGGAAGTGTGAAAATTGAGGAGCTTACTATAAATAGCAGGACATGAGGCAGGCTAGCAGAGGTCGAGAAAAATGGCTAAGTATGGGACTTCATCCTTCAGCATAGGCTAAATGCGCCCTCAAGCACTAGATGCCAAAATTTTATGACTCAGGTGTCTCATCCTCCTGCCTGGGCAAAATGCGCCCAACTTGAAGAGGAAAAGGTTAAAAAAAATTTTAAGTGTGAAATGCTTATCCACTTGCCTAGGCAAAATGCGCCCAAATTGCAAGAGTCAAAGTGGTCAAAGGACTTCATCCTTCAGCCATGCTAAAATGCGCCCACTTTGAGAGAATTATAGCAAAAAATTTCTAAGTGTTGGAAATATCCTCCATCACCCTCCATTTGCGCCCATCCTCCATCAAGTAGGAAATGCGCCCAAAAAGGTCAAAAGGTCAACAAAATTCGTCCTCCATGCATGCTGAAATGCGCCCAAAGAAGGCATGTGAAGACAAAAGAAAGATAAGGACAGAAGTCAAAGCTATGCATTGAAATGTTCATCCTCCTCCTAGGCCTAAATGCGCCCAAAAGAGGGCATGTGAGGACAAAAACGTGGGAGATGAAAGGTCACTTGTTGGTGGCGTTTGAAATTTTTCATTCTCCTCTACATGGGAAATGCGCCCAAGTGCATGAAGTGTGAAATGAAATTACTAAAGGCGTTGGAAGGGTAAAGTAAAGTGTTGCTAGCGATGGATGAAGATTACTAGGCGTGGTTAATATCCCCTTCAAGTGAAATGCGCCTAGGCTTATGAGATGGTGAATAAAATATATTAGGCATTGAAAGTTAAAACGTCTTCTTCAACCATAAAATGCGCCCAAGGGGAGATTAAAATATACTGAGGCGTTGAGAATGTTCTCTGTGACAAGGCAAATGCGCCCATCCTTCAGGGAAGTGTGAAAGTAAAATACAAGGTGATGGAAGTATGAATAAGACATGCTGGACGTAATATGTGCTTCAAGGAAAATTTTCCAAGTGAATTGTTTGAAATAAATTTTCTCGCCACAGGAAGAAAGATTTTCCAAGTCAAATAAAATTTTCTAAGGGAAAACGTTTTAAGAGGCACTACCGAGCATGTTTTCTTCCTTAAGAAAATATGCCTAGAGCTCTGGGGTGGTGGAATTTTCCTTGAAGCACAGATGAGCCGCCAGAGATGAAGTCAGTGAATGTCAGCTCCACAAGATTGATAAAAAATATCCAAATCAGAGCAAAATTCTCAGAGGGGATCGAAGAACGAGAACAAAATTGTTGAAAGAATATTTTCTAAGGTTCAAAATTCAAGAAAATCAAATGAACCCGTTCGTTGGGTACCCATGGATTCGAAGCGTTCCGGAGAAAATTTTCTTTTGGGTATCGAAGATTGCCGATGAGGAGTTGATTTTAAGGTCTTCCACAGTTTGTCGAGGATTCTGGGATGAAGATTTCAAGTGGGCAACAGGTTGATGAATTTCCTAAGGGAAATTTGAAAATTTTCTAAGGCAAAATGAAGAAAATGCGTTTTCAAGGTAAGATCCTCCAGACGATGAATTTGAAAGAAACTGCCTAGGTGAATTTGCTTCAATCCTTTGTGAAGATAGTTTTCTTGAGCCAGAGATGAATAAAATCAAGGTTGTCAGAGCTCCAACACGTGAAATGAATTTCTCAAAGATGATACGCCCTTGAGGAAGATGGGTTGAAAATTTGGCTAAGGCATGGAGAATCATGAAGGAAGCAAAAGTTGGCTACTGGAGGCGATGAACGGTAAGTAAGTTGAATTCATATTTATGAAGTGTTCTAATGCTCTTCTCCTTGCTTTCGTTTCGCGGGGAGGATATAGCCGAGGCGAGCACGATGGTGGAAGTGGTGAAACGATGATATCTCACAACCTCAGAAGGAGATAAGTTACAAGTTTCAATGCACCGAGAAGGAGGAAAATTTGCAAGAAAATGGTACGTATTTTCAAGGCTCAGAATGGAAGAAAGAAGATGAAGACCCTCCGATTCTGGAAAAATTAGAAAGAACAGCCAGAGAGAAGATCAAAGGATAGTGTGAGGCAGCATCTACAAATGGAATCTTCTAGAAGGAATAATGGACATTATGGCTCATTTATTACCCCACTTTCCTTTGTGGCGGTTTTTAGGGCAAATCTTGTTTAGAACTGAGGTGGCACGATTCTGGCCACTCTATTGATTGTAACCCTAGCCGTCTTTTGGGACTTGGCTAGCTATATAAAGGGGGAGTCCCCCTCATTTGTAATTCATTAGATTAGAAGCAGAGCTTAGAGGAGTAGAGAGAAGTTGATAGAATAGAAAGTAAAGTAGTGTAGATTGAAAAGGAAGGAAAGTCTTCCCTTTGGATACTTTGTAAGAAGTTGTCATGTATGCATTCATAATAAAAGAATTTTTCATTGATGGTGAATCCTTCTTTGTTGTGAATAGTTGTTGAGGCTTCTTCGTCCTTCCAATTCACGTAGCATCTTTCAAGTAGCTTAAAGTAAAATAGCTTTCATTATCATGCAAGTAGATGTTAGTTGTGGACTTGTGGTGTTAATTGAGACAACTTCATTTCATCCATACCACTAGCGGCTTGCTGATGGCAGGTCTGCCTTGTGTGGTCAACTGGAAAACTTTACAAACTTAACTTCGATTGTGATTCATGTGTTTGTATGCGTCGTTCTGATGGTGCTTACATGTTGAGTTATAATTTGAAAACCTCTTGCCATTCCCTTGAAGATTGCACCGACTTTGTGTAAGTTGTCCAACGTGAGGCGGAGCAGAGTCTGGTCGAAGTTTGTCAAGATTGATCCCACGTCCCGTCCTTAGATAGAAGATTAACTTCTTATGCCCTACACCCCTTTTTTATTCAGTTCATTTCCGGTTAGAATTAGGAAACCCGTGCTCACTTGCGAAATCATTTGAATTGCACGAAAGCCCTTAGTCTACTGTTTGTTGTTAACCGTCGAACAATTGTGTAAGTCCCCTTGAAATACCAGCAATATCACATCGAGCCAAACTGAGCCTATTCGCACTTAAGGAACCTTGGAGTTGAAAGCATGATCTTACTCGCAATCTTAGCATGCTGAATACTTTGTTCAAGAGAGGATAGAGCGTCCGTTGGGAAACTTTATTCTGTGTTGGTGCGGTCTCAAAAACCACGTCAACACTTACTAGTGGAGGATGCGACGTGGGAAAATGAGCAGATTTTGCAGCATCCGGAGTTGAGATTGCTTGAGGGCAAGCAATCTTGGGAAGGGCGAACTGTAATGTCCCCTCCCTAGCTTTTCTTAGCAATTGTCAGAGTTAGCCTATTTAGTCATTTTTGTAGGCTAACAAGGTGTGGTTAGGGAACTTTGGTGTCTGTTTATCCAGCTTGGTGAGGTTGGTGAAATATCCCTTGCTGATATATGTGTGAAAAAGATGGAATTGAACTCAAGGAATATTGTCAAACACTTTGTATGCAAGCTGATTTCAACTATAAACTGATTGTAATTGATATAGAAGAGATTTTCAAGCAATGACATACCATTAAAGCATCAAAATACATCTTAAATCTGAATTAGACATTTCATCAAACACTTATCATGCATGCTTCAAAATGTGCAAGTCTGAAACTTATTTATTGCTGATATGAAATACTGTCCTCAAAATCAGAATTACAACCTTCAATGATAACTAATTCATGTATTACTAAATGATCTCATTTATACTCTAAAGGCTGCCATGAATTTTCAGAATTATGTACTCAGAAATAACAATGCAAACATGAGAAGTATTGCTCAAAACCTGGTTAGGACGATGGCAAATGATAGCAAATGCAAGGCCAGTGATCTCTGAATTTTTATAGAATTTTTGAAGCCCTTTGCACAAGAAATCGCCCTCCTTGAAGAAGGCCTCCCCTGCTTGCCTGGCAATATTTTAGAAAAATAAATACAGCCTCTAAGCTCCTCGAATTTGTCCTTGAAATGGTTGTCTTGTCAATAGCAGTTGATTGCTCAAGTACCCACAACCAAAGGACGCCTCTAAGTGAAGATATGAACAAAAATATGTTTCCAATGATGCCCTAGCAGCAGTATATCAGACCTCTAGAATTAATTATCAACAAGCTAATAGCTCCTCCAAGAGACTCCAAAATGATTGCTAAGTCCTCCCAAGATGAATGCTCAAATACCCACAAAGAAACAACACCCAAATGAGGCCACATGAACAATAATTTGAATATAGTCGACCTCCATGAAAGCTAATATGAAGCTCAATGAGAAAGAATGAAAATATCTTCCCCTCTCAACACTGCAATGAAAGCACAAGTTGAACTCCTGCAATGAAATCTACAACTAGCAACAATATCAGCTGATAGTTTCACGGCCTCAAAGTTGCACAATCAATGGGAGTGATTGTTCCCAACGACCAATGGAATAATCTGCAGAAACCCTAGGCTTCTCCACAACATAACTAGTCAAGTAACAAATATCCTGGATATCTAAAGATGAGCTCTTAAGATCCTTTTATACTTTTCCTGGGAGAGCTCACACACTTCTCTTGTCAATGTGGGATAAAAGATATATTTCCCACTTTAAAATAATATTTAATTGCACTTTAATATTAAAATTTCATTATAATATACAGTGCCAATAAACATTATAACATTATAACAGGAGAAATATATTATCTCCCCTAAAAACCATATAAAATCAAATGTGAAGCCACAAGCAACTACCCAAATGACCCTCACATCAATTCCTTGGCCTATGAGGGTCAACAATAGGCCAAACTCCATCAATGTCTAGATACTAGTTAGAAGGGGACATTACAGTTGGCATCAATATTTCAGTGTTATTATGGTCCTATGTAATTATTTAAAATAACATTATGTTATTAAAGCTAAATTAAATATGTTATTTAATAAAGTGACATTTCGAAGGGGGCTATGGGAGACATAAGTGAAAATTAAATTATAAAATGTTATAGCTTAAAGTGCAATGCCTAGGAAGGCATAAGGGGAGAAAATAATTTAAAATTAAATCTTTTAAAACCCTAAAAGGAGGCATTAGAGTTTGGAGTGGCTTTATAAGAGTTTTTTGAGCTCATTCTTTGATTATGCTAGATAAATATATTGAAGTGGTTTTGGATCTTGGAGGAGAGCTTTCTTCTTAGGGTTTGTGAGGATGGAAACCCTTGCAAGCAACAATCTTTACGCTGTTGAGAGATATAGTCTGGAGATTATCTTGGTGATTTCACACAGAGATCACAATTGGGCTTAGTTGGTATTCATTTCTTTCCATTCTTCAGTCACCAAAGCTCAGTTTGCAGAGATTACTTGTTGAGACAGATTGAAGAGATTTATCAGAGGATTATTGGCAGTGTTGGCTCCCTTCGACTAGCTATACTTCCCTTGGAAGGGCATGGTGCATTTCTAGCTTGGTCGCCTAGGGTTTGGGGTTGCTTCTTGTTGGAGATTGGGCGCCTAGGCTGGGATAACACTCAATAATCACAAAAGGAGTGGAGACTTCATTGTTTGAGGGTTTTGACAAGCATTTCCTTTCTTCCAGTACACTGGGTTCTACTACAGCAGTTTATCAAAGTGGCAAACTTTTTCTGGGCATGTTGAAATTAGATAATAGATGATATTTCATATACTGGGTTGTTGTATTCGAGAAAAACTCAATATTTTGTTTATAATAAAAAATCAGAAATATTCCATCTGCCCCAGCCTTGCCATGGGCACCCTGCTATGCTCTGGCCGGGTCACTTTGTAGTTCTCAGTCTCCCATCCCAGGCACCCTGGGAGGTCAGACCTTCACGTCACGCAAAAGTTTACTCAAAGACTTAGTTTATGGGGGGTCGTATAACTGGATTCCACCAAAAAAAATCTGGAATATTCAGACTATTGTTTCATGGAAAAGTATTGAAATTTCAGAACTTCTCTTCATTATAAGTTCTTTAGTTGCTGCAATTTACTTTCTGTTCAAAGTATTTTAAAATATCGTCAAAACAAAAACAAACAATCAGCAAAAATAAAAAATAAAATAGGTGGAACAGGGCTGCCTATTACATCCATAATCTAGCACATTAACATATGGATTTAAAAGATATGCCCTCGAACTACCTATGTATGCACCAATACCACCTATAATGGCTATCAATTGCCATGATATGTGCAATAAAGGACTAAATAGAGAACAACTCAAACATTTGGAAATAAAACAACCTTGCAATCACACACATGCACATGCAAAGACAAGGTAAACTCTAGAGAAACTCTCTAGGAAGAAAACTCCAAAAAGAGTGAGCAATGCCCCTTATTCCACTAGTCCACAATTGTACAACTAGTGTATTGCCTCAAAGGGTTTATAAATATACCTGCAAACTATCCTATGGAGAACATGACCTATAGCTACACTCACAAAATTATGAATGAAGGACTACGACCTCTATAATGAGAGAGATAGACTTGAACCTCTACATGAAGGACTTCTACCACCAAATTCCCTGAAAAATGGGTCTGTTGTTCACATTTCCAATGATCCAAAAACTCATTGCATTAGCCCCAATAGCTCAATATGCAACATGCTGAAAATGAGTTATTACCGTTGCCCAATGGGACAACAATGGCCACTCAATCAAATGCCTAAAGAGAAACTGCTCCGCGATTGCAACATACTTTGTCCTTCCTCTCAGCACCCCTTACTAACCAACCTCAACTAACTAGTTAGCCAACATTGGTAAAAAATCATGGCCTGAAGGGAAAACCAACATTGCCTACCCAACACTCCAAACAATGGTATCCCAACCCATTAAAACAAAAAGCTTCTCTTCCCTCCAAATTTTCATCTTCTACCTTTGTCCCATAAATTCGCACTACCAAAAAATGTGGATGGCCACCACCCCGACCATTGCTGCTGGCAAAGATTCAATCACAACCAAAAGGGGTAACTCACATAGCCCAACAAAGAGAAAATGAACATGACCAAAATAGGGACAAATAGCATTGCCAACAAGGAAAAATAGCCACTTGCAAGGAGATGAAACAGACTTGTCAAGAATAAAGAATTAGATTAAAGGCCCATAGCCTCTCTATTTCCTATAGGCTAAAGGGCATGGTAAGGGAAGTTAATTCATAATAACATTGCAAATTGGTCCCAATCGATGTTTAAAAGGGCAATTTAAGTGTTATTGTTAGAGGCCATTTAAATCAAACATTATGAGGCCTATGTATTTAGTTATCTAAAAAGTACTTTTTAATTTTCACTTAAAAGGGAAAAAGTGAATTATTAACTAGCCCAAAGTACGACACCTATAGAGGAAAGGAAAATGCCCAAACTAAGATATCCATCTTATCATTACTGAATTTAATTTTCAAATATTGAACAATCAACGACAAAAATCCTTGTTTGTGAAATTCAGAGGAAAACCTCTTGGTTTTGATTTGGATTTGGGGAAGAAAATTCTCTGAGCCAATCGTTAGAGTTGATGATTGAACCCCATGGCTCCTAGAGATCACCTACAACCAAAACACCCTATCACAAAAGAGAGAAAAAGTAATAATCTGCTATCAAAACCTAAGAATTCTATTGATACAATAATGAAAAGATTGATTCAATATACAATTAACCATCCTTGATAAAGGATGAAGAAACTCTAGATGAAACCCAAGGTTGAGATTAAATTAGATCATGACATATGTCATAATCCTATGATTTAAGAAAAAAAGGCACAAGACCTAAGTAAGCTTAAGCATGCTAGTGTGAATAGGGACCTAATAATTATTGATTAGGCAATTACCTTTTTCACTCTAACACCCCCCTTTAAGTGCAACTTAGGGAGTAACTAAAAATGTATTGATCATGAATGTATGGATGGGTCCCAACTACAAGGCCTAATAAAATACCCATGTATAAGAAAATAAATCTCTCATAGTCAAAGAAAAGGAGAAAACCTCATGAGAAAAACCCTCTCCAAAAAAGAGAAAAATGAAATAAATGTGTACTAACGAAAGAAAGAAAGAAGAATGACTCAATATGACCCCCCAAGGGTTGTTTCTCTCACATAAGTACAATATAGATCCCCCAATAGGAGAGAAAATATGAGAATAAGAATCCCCCCCACAAAGAAATTGATACATTGGTGATTGGAGAAGTAATTCTAATAAGCTAGATGAATAGGGAATCCAAATCCAAATGTGTGCCTTTGAAAACTACTCAAATGTCCATGTTGTTAGAATCAAGTGATGTCAATCCAAAATTTTGTGAAGATGGATGAAGAACAAATTTTAAAGACAATGATGATAAGATAACAACAATTAGGTGGTTGTCATCAAAGAGGAGATGAATGTCCTCAAATGAATCCTCTAAATCTACAATATGAGAATCCACAAACAAGGATTTTATGTCTAATAGATAAGAATCCATAGTTCCACGGAGTTTTTGACGAGGGGATGTGGGGACATGGGGACAAGTTTCGGGGATAGGGATCAAGGGCCTAAGTTTGGGGACGGCGTGGGGACGGTGAGGGGACGGCTGTCGAGTGGCGGTAGGGTACTGAAATACATATAATACTTGGAAAAATAGTTATAAAAAGATGTATAAGTATAAGAATTATACATCTTGAAGACAACTAGGAGTCCCCTAGACGTCTTGAGGACACCCCAATGTCCTCGAAGTCCTAGCGGCGTCTCAAAGACAACGACACTAGTGGTGGGATGGTGGTACTGGTGGTGGGCTTATGGGGAGACATCACCACCAAGTCCCCAAGTCTCCAAAACAGGGACATCTAGGAAACGCGGGGTTTTTCGAGGGGAACATATCCTCGTGGAACACTATAAGAATCCCAAGTAATTGAATCGAAAAGATGAATGTTCTACTGCATTGAATCAACAGGGGTTGTGGATGTAGCGATACTAATCTCATCAGGAGCAACAGAAGATGGAGATGCGATCTTGATAGGAGAAGTGGAAGCAAGAAGAGAATTCTTTGTACCATCAAAACATGCGAGACCTGCAATATACTCTAGCTCCTCTAAAGCATCATCATCAAAGGGTATTCTATCTGCATCATCAAGCAAAATGAGGCAATCTACAATAAGATCATCTAGGAATGGAGAGACATGAGAATCTCCAAAGATCTCCCAAATTCTAGTCCAAAGTGTACAGGGACAATCAAGGTTTGATATAGCACACATAGTGTCATGATTAACACTAGAACAAAGTAATCCTAAAGCATCATCAACAATACTACCCCATGTTGATCTTCTCCTTGGTTGTCTAATTCAAGTATGAGTCCATAAAGATAAAGAAAAAATTAAGCCACCTACAATTTATCAAGATACCATTTTTCCAAGGCTCATAATTGTCCTTATCTGAGATTACCACAAAAGGATGGACAAGAAACCCCATGATACCTCCTCAAATGATAAAATCAAAGACCAATAATCTCAATACATAACAATCAATTGAAAAGGAAACAAAATTTCTTCAAGTGCCAAGTTGTCCAAGTAATCAACCAAAATGTGAAATAATGACAAATTGAATTAAAGATAACTAGGGCAGATTTTGGAAAAAGTTCTGAAATGCCTTTCCAACGCCACAAGAATCATGAAAATCGAAGATCCAAGCAAAAATTTATGACTTCAAACACCAAAAATAATAATTTACATCAATAGGTGATAAAATTCCCCAACAACAAAGTCTAGAAAAGATATTAGCACATATGGAAATTACTCAAAACCAACTCTCCAATGACTTCATTTTCAAAAATCTGTTCTTGTATGCCCAAGTTATACTAGAAAGAAAAAAACTACCTTTCGGCAAATGAAAGGCTTATTGTTGGTTTCTTAGCAGTTAGTGGGTGATGACTAGGCAACGGGCCAGTGGATTGCCATTAGTGCCATTGGCTAGGGTAGCGACTAGGTTGATCCTAGGCAAAGTTGTAACAATCCTCGAGTGGCATGTTGATAGCAAGGTCCTTTAGTGACGCTTTGGCAAATCACCATCCTAAGGAGGGTCAGCAACGGCAATGTCTAGTTGCATCACCTAGTAGAGGCAACTCTTGGGCAAAGTCCGTCAATGGCTCACAGCCAATGTCACTGAAAACCCAAATGGGCAAGTATCCTGTTGGTAAACTCAAAATATCGTTGGCAAACCAAAAAGATCATGAGATTTAAGTCACCAACAATAGATGAAATCAAACCTGCAAAATGCTAGCATAGGAAAAGTACAATATTGACACTTCATATGGCAAAAAATTAAAAAATGTTGAATTTTCACTATTTTCACCATACCAAAAAAATCGTTGGATTTTCATAGTATGTTGAAATTTAAAGCCAAAAGCCCAATTGTCCAAGAGCTAAATGGCATTGCATGAACCTATACAATTGTACGGATCCATATGGTTTTACAAATGACTTTCCAAGACCCCAAAAAATTGGTCCTGATTTTTTCGAACTTCAATTTTTGAGTTTGGATAAGCAATCTTAGGATTTTTGGGTATTTTGAGTGCAACAATGATGTCCGCTTTGCTCCAAGGTGCACCATTTGAATGCTCAAGGCCGAATCTCTAAAATAATGAACAAGGAATTGCAAATCTTGAGCTTCGATACCATGTAGGAGGTGATAATTAAACCTCACATCTCCCAAAGATCACTTGCAACCAAAAATCCTATCACAGAGAAAAAACAATAATCTAGTATCAAAACCTAAGAATTATATTGATACAATAACAAAAAGGTTGATTCAATATACAATGAATTATCCTTGATAAAGAATAAACAAACCCTAGATGAAACCCTAGGTGATGATTAAATTAAATCACAACATATATCCTAATCCTATGGCTTGAGACAAAAAAAGCACAACCTAAGTAAGCTTAAGCATGCTGGTGTGAATAGGAACCTACTAATTATTAATTAGGTGATTACCTTTTTCACTCTAACACCAATTAGTGGCGACTCCATTCTAGAATTACAATTTAGCTTATTGTAATGCCTTCTTCAACTAGAACAATGTCATGGTGCAAGGAAATCAACATTTTGCCAAATTGTTGAGACTTTTAATGTGTCAATAATTGTGTCTATTTCGGTGATAAATTATATTTTATATTTTTGTATTTGCGATTTTTAGAGAGGATATTATACTCCCAGTTGCCATCATACAACCTATGTTCTAGTCACTTACAATTGAGAGTTTGTTGTACAATTTGGAAAGCGTTTGGTGGTTGTTTGTGCCCCTTTTCCAAGCTATGCCAAGTCTGATCAGCAGCAACATCTCTTTCAGACTTGGTCACATAGTTTGCGAGTGGATTGTTGTATTTTGTATGCATCAAATTTTCATTTCTAGCAGCTTATTTTAGATCTTGAGTAACTATTGTTATTGTTGATTATTCACTAATTTTTACACATTAAATGTTGTTAATCAAATCAATTGACTTACAATTTATAGGATTTGATACAATCTAAATTTGATTGTTATTTAAGGACAAAATTGCTCTCTAACACCGATTTCACTATGGTTGATTAAGGTTTTCCCTAGCCACTCAAATCTAATTATTTTCTTTAATATTAAAAGGTTTTAATTAATTGCTAATCATTGTCATTTCTAGGGCAGATCTGAAATATAATTAATTGGTATTATTTGTCAATTATTTAGCGACAGACGTTAAATTAAATTCTAAAAGTTTATTACAATAGCATAAGGTTTACATTATTTTGCATTTTATTTCAGTTTTCTATAATTGGAAAATACAAAAAAATTGCATTATTTTCTTAGGTTCCTAATTAGGGACATTATAGTGGTATTAGAGCTTTGATCTTGTTAGCTTACAGGATAGGAAGCTAACTATTTATTGCAAATTTACACCTTTTTTCACATGCCAATCAGTGAAAGGGAGCTTAGATACTATCAACAAGAGAAATTTCAAGCACTTGTGTTGGATGAAGAGGTCATGGAGGATAGAGTATAGAGCACTTATTAATGACATGAACTCCTTGCACGAAGCCATCCTTCTAAGTCAAAGGGAAGCAACCTAGGAAATTCAAAGATCCATGGTTGAGATAGCACAATCACTACAGAATTTGTATTAGGGTAAGACAAACCAAAGAGAAGGAAACACTTCGGACTGCAGTCAAATTTCAGTCAATCGTCCATCCAAGATCTTCCAAGCCAAATTCTTGCAAAGGGAAGAGGAATAGATAGAGGGAGAAGAACTCTACTACTATCAAGTAAGAAATGACCATGCATCCCAAGAAGAATATGGAGAGCTAAGTCTAGATATCCGTGGTGATTTGTCTTTTCGAGACTTTTGTGATTTATAAATGAGGCATGGACCAAGGAGAGGAAAGAGAACTCAACAAGGGAAATTGTGAAAAGACATCCAAAGCCATTGGGTAAAATCACCATTCCTACATACAATGTATCTAAAAAATGTTTGGTTAGATCATAGTTACAAAAATTGAACACTTACATTTTATTAAATCCAATGTTTGAGGAAAAGGCAATCAAGTTTATTGCCCTACACTTAGAAGGGGTAGTTCATGAGTGGTGGTACCATAGATGATAACTCAAAGACGTAACTCCATTTCCACCTATTGATGTGACTTTTGTGACCGCACCAATCAGCAAAACAAAGTTGTCTGAAGGCTACTCCGTTCTCTCTTGATCAAAGTATCCCATACGCTAAGATTGCCAAAAAGTTCGTATGTTCAACTCCAAGGTTCTTAAATGCTTGGAATACCCTCAGTAGGTTCGTTGTGAAATGCTGTTTTTTTTATGAGGGGACTTACACAATTGTTCAGGTTGTTGCAGTTAACAGTAAGATAATGATTTGAAGGGAACTTTATACGAATGATTTAGTGTTGAAGTACAATTTCCTAAAACCAACCAGAATTGAAAGGAATTGAATGGCTGCAGAGATTTAGAAAATTTAAGTCCTAGTCTAAATGCAAGGGGTATTGAGCTTGACTTCAATGAACCTCAACCAAACGTTGTCTAGCGTCCCATTGGACAGATTCGACAAGGTTAGTGCAATCTTCAAGGGAGTGAAAAAATGTTCAAATCACGATTCGACAATGGAAATACCATCAAAACGATGCATACATACACATGAATCTTGACCGAAGTTAAATTTAAAAGGCATTCTAGTTGACCACGCAGGACAAACTCACCATCAGTAAGCTTGTTAGTGGTATGGATTAATGAAGCTCACTCAAATCAAACACAACCACCCATAATTAACTACTTGCATGAAAATTACTCTAAATTAAGTCCTACTTGAAGCTGAAGGACGAAGAAACCTCACAAACTACTCATGACAAAAGTGGAGTTCACCATCAATGAAATTCTTTTATTATGATTAGCCTTCATGACAATTTCTTACAAAATTCTCAAAGGGAGAATTCCCCTTCTCCTTCAAACAATGCAATTAAACTATTCTAACTCTTGAAAAAAATGTCTACTCTCTAGTCTGATATGATGTCTAACCAACTAGTGTACAAATGAGGGGACTCCCCTTTATATAGCTAGCCAATCTAATGAATGGTCCAGATCAAAGTACAATGGATGGCTCAGATAGAGCCACAAAAACCCTAGACAAGATTTACCCTAAAAACCACCAGAAGGTGGAGGAGTGGCGTCATTAATAAGCACAAAAATAGAAGATTCCTCCTTGACCACTATGGGCAATTAATACCCACTATCCTTCTAGGAGATTCTCGTCCATAACTTTGTTTCCATTGCCCTTCTCTCTAACCGCATAAGCTACAAACCGGGCCAGCACCTCATCAACTTCCTCCTCAGAAATTGTCAGAGTAAGGTTGAGTTGATACTCAAGAATAGCCACCATTTGCTCCTGCCGATCACAAGACTTCCTCCAAGTCTCAATAGACTCCTGCGTGCTCTGAATGATAGCTGAAAATGTAGAGATGTTCTCAAAGTCAAGTTGAGAAAACATCCTCATCTCGGAGAAGAAAGGTTGCAACCTTGCCTTCAATCCGTCTACCTCTAACTCTTCAGGAGTTAATCTCTTGGTGAACAACGCATCCAACGTACTAAGGACGCCTTCATGAATGCAGCCGAATGCCACCCAAGAAAATCATATCTATCCCCAGCCTGGATCACCCCTTTGTTGACCAAAGTTTGCGTGGGTACGTGCATCAGGGCAGCGAGGTGAGGAATGGTCTTGTCCTAGAATATGAGTGTCACCCCAAGCTTGCTCGATGCTCTCCAAGCGCAAGAGGATACCAGAAGCATTTCGAAAAGAGGAGACAAGATCAGCCATGAATTTCTCCGCCTTAGTACAAACACCGCCTATCCATTTATCTCCTTCCCGAATAGCTCTCCTCACTTCTTCGAGCCCACTAATTGACTCTCATGGCAACTCTGGCGAAAGTTCTACCGCTAGGTTCTCCTGAGCACAAAGATGTGCTAGATGTTGTACATATCCAACCAACGCCTTATGCTCTTTCTTCAATCTCTTATACTTTTCCTCCTTTCACACTAGCCTATCCTTCAAAGCCTGAAAGGAATTTTCAGCCTCTTCAACCACCTGTGCTCCTGAAGGACGCCCTAAGTCAATCGTGGTGACAGTGTAGTTCTCCGGTATCACGTCACCTAAGTCATAATCCTCCCTTGGAACAGCCACACAGAAAGTGCGCGAACCAGCCTCATTAGTTTCCATCCTAGAATATTCTCTGGCTCTCTTCCTTTTAGGTGACTTACTTGTCCTATTCAAAAGTTCCTCCATCTCTATTGCCAGGTTAGCATCATCTTCCTGATCTCTCCTTATTGCACGTGAGAGCCAATTTGGAGCATTATGTTGAGTGCCGTAGACAATAAGGGGTTGTTCTTCCGTTGCCTCTACTTCACGAACTTCCTCTTGAGCAATATTTGGTCGAGGCTCATCCATCTCCATATGTTGACTTTCCTCCTCATGAGCTCTAACCTCTGGTTCCATAATATCCTCCTCAAAAGCCGCTTCAAGTGCACAATCAAAGCGGATATCCGTTTATGTTTCTTCTCCTTCATCTAGCTGATTGGCACCCTCAGGAGCATTAGCACTTTGATTGTCTAGTTCTCTTGATAACGGCTGGTTAACTTCTCCAACTTCCGGTTCCTCATTAACTCTACCCCTCTGATTTGCAAACATTAAGACTTCATGCACGCTGGAGGATTGAGCCAACAACTGAGTTGGCGATGTCTCCTCCGATCTCTGAGGTTTAGGCTGAATTGGTTCTTCTTGTTGCTGTGGCTCTGAAGCTTGGGCAATTTGTTTCCTCTTCTTTGCCGACACTGGTGGCCTTCGATCGCCCATAAGGTTGTAGGAGAGAGCGATTGATCTTCTTTTCAATCTATGGACATGCCCATTCACCCAGCTCCTCGTAAAGGTCATGACAGCCATAGACAAAGTGTCTAAGTCCATAATTTCTGGCTCAGCCCAATCTGGGGGTGGGATTGGCATGTTCTTTATTGACTCGTAGTCCGAGTGTGTAAGTCTGGTATCTTCATCAACTTGATCTGGAACCTGGACGACCTCGCATTCTCTGATCAACTTCAGGGGCAATCTGGAGAACGTTCTTATTCTAATTTCACCCTCATCTTGTGCATTTGCCCAAAAATCCTCCAAGTGAGCCTTGTGCCTATACTCTTCACCCTGCACAGTTCCAATCTTCCGCCGAGGATCAAAGTCTTGCCGGCTGGTATGGAGCGTGAATTGGTAGAGAACTGCAATTCTTCTTCTGCCTCCTTGGCTGCTTGCAAAGAAGGGCACTCCTCAAGCGAGTTTCCCAAAATAATAGGTAAGTGCAAACCTCCTTTCTTCTTCCTTCTTATAATTTTTTCATAGGCCACAAGTTGCCTAGACACCTCGAGCATGATCATTCTATTTGTAGGATACCTCGGTAGTCGGTAGGCATATGAATGGTGACCTGACAGCCTTAAATAAGTGAACCTGGGGAATTGGACAAACCAAAACCCATACTCTTCGATCAACTCCTGTGCCTCCTTAGATATTCTTTGCTGCAATCTTCCTTGAAGAGTCCTCATGAGGTACATTGTGAAGGTGTCATTCACCCTTTTGAAATAAGAGGTGCTCATGAGATGCAACTGCCTGCAAGATTCATGAATCTTGAATTGATTGAAGCCACATCCAATTGGCTCCTGGTATGCTAGCCCCTTGTATTTCGTCATCCGAGCCAGCATGTAGATAGCATAAGAACTCATATAGAATGTCTTCGTTCTCCTTAGATTTTTGAACTGCTCATTGATGTTCTCGCTTATCATTTGCGCCCAATCTACATCCACCTTTCCTTTGAGCACCACGCTGATATAGAAGAACATCCATGGCTCAAACACATATGCCTGCGGGCTACCATTGACTCGACTGAGCATCATGATTAGGTCGCAATACTCCTGATTTAGCTCCTCTAAAATGATTTGCTTTGGCAGCTTGGCGCCAGGAGGCTTTGGCTTTCTCATCCACGTCGTGTTAATCCTCTTAACACACTTTTTGAAAGATGCAGCATACATCTTGTTGGCTTTCTCCTTGGAGTTGTACAACATTTTGTCCGTGGCTAAGATCCCGAACACTTCGCCAATTGCATCAGGTGCGAGGTTGGCTAGCAACATGCCATCTGGAGAAACAATCGTTCAGTGGTCTGAGTTGTAATAATTTGCACACTCCATAATAAGCTCTGAACATCGAACTGCTGGCGGGAAACCGGCTGCTGCATACAACACCCACTTTTTACAATGTTATGCGAGGTCACTGTCGAAGGATTACCACCCTGCCCATACATTCTTCTCTTGAAGGCCTCAAGGTTGAAAGAACCGAGGTTGGTGTCCGTCAAATTTCCAAACTTCGACATGAACTTTGATTCTGGAATAAAGGACTTCAAGTTCTTGATGATTGCCTGCCTGGAAGCATTTTCTTTACCAGCTTCAGCATTTTCAGCTTTGGCTCCAACCTTGCTCGCTCCAGCAACATCACCTCTTCGACTTTCAACCATCTACAAAACGAAAAAGCAAGCATTATAATTCTAAAAATAAAAACTTCGTGAGATGGCCAGCAAATGGAGTTGGCTGCAAAAAGGAAATAAAATTAATAACTCCAGCAGTAGAACTCCAACTTCAAACCTCGAGAAGTTTAAAACTTCAAACTCTTAGCAACTTGCAGCCACAACAATTTCAGCTCTCCGAAAAAAAAAAAACCTCAGCAATCTCAACTTTAGATTTTATTCTTTCTCAGCATTCAGCAACTTCAAAAAATTTTAAACTTCACTTCTTCTCAGCACTCACTCTCGGCAACTTGGAGAAATAAAATTTCTCAACTTCAGCATAGTTTTCTCAACAATCTCTCAATCACTTTCAGCTCTCCAGCACAAATCTCAACTTCAAATTTTGTGAATAGAAATAAAAACTTTGAAGTTTTTATAATTGCAAGCTGGTGCCGGTTTTAGCAAATGCCATTAATTCTCTTCGCCATGACTTAGAAATTTTCCAATTATAAGAGAGAATATTCCCAGCCATTATTCAGTCGTCATAGCAATTTGCTAATCTGGGAGATTCTTTCCTCGTTTTAAATTTAAATTTTCCCTCCCGACTGCCAGTTACTGAAGTAATTTCGAGAAATTTTAAAATTCACTTCAGTTTAAAAAAATCTCACCGCTTTTAAAATGGCATATTAAAATTTAAAATTTAATTTCAATGCCATTTAATTTCATTCGAGAAATTTATTCATTTCACCAGTGTCTGTGAAAAATCATTGTCAGAATTTAAAAATGGCTAGGCAAAATTATTTTCCGTCTATAATAATCTCCAAAATAAATTTTCCCGCGATTAATATCTCCCGACCTTTTAAAATTTATGTGTCCAAACGAAGGGGAAATTTAATTTTTAAACTTTGGAAAATAATAATTTTAAATCGCCTCTCATAAATTTCTCCGTCACGGGAAAAAATTATTTGTCTAGAGTAAATTTAATTTACTTCCAAATGCCTTAGGAAAAAAATTAAATGCCTTCAAATTTCATAAAAATCTCCATGTCATGCGCAATCAAGGGGGAGGGAGAGAGGGGGCAGGGTGGAGATATTTAATTTTCCAATCTTTAATATTTACTCGTCCCCTTAACTAAGGCGCATATGATATATCAAGCCTTCATTTTTTTATTTTTTAAATATTCGCCTTAGAAAAATTTAAGCTCTCCCCCTTCTTTTCAAGCTCTAGGCGCATTTCATAAGGTGAACTTTCACTTTGAACACTTAGACGAATTTACAACTCACTCTTCCAACCTAGGGTGCATATGAGTGCTTCTACTCCACTTTGACTCTTGGAAAACTTTAAACACCTCCTCCTTGATGGGCGCACTTACTTGGTCAAACTTCAAATGTCGTTGCCTTAGAAATATTTTAAAGCTTTGGGCGCATACAAGCTTCTCCAAATCCAAGCGCATATCATACCATGGGCTTTCACTTTTAAGCACTTAGAAATTTTCGAGTCTCCTCTTCCTCCAAGGGCGCATATGACCCTCTCCACTTCAAGTCTAATATACTTAGAAGAATTTTCCATCTTTCAAAGCGCATATGCAAGGGTCTACTTCCAATTTGGGGGCGCATCTTGGACCCTTTACTTCCAATTGATGTACTTAGATGTTTTAGAGGCTCCTCCAAGTCTTGGGTGCAAATAAGACCATGAGCATTCACTTTAACACTTAGAAAATTTTAGGGTCCCTTCTTCAAGCTTGGGCGCAAATAGAATGTGTTGCTTTCAATTAAAACACTTAGAAGAATTTTTAATCAATTCCTTGAGGTGGCACATTTGCAGGGGAGAGCTTCCATTTTAAGCACTTAGAATGTTTCTATTCTCACTTCTCAAGGCGCAAACTGATGGGTGAGCTTGCATTTGGGGGCGCATTTACCATGGGGAGCATCAAATTTAAAAGACTTTAAAAAAAAGGAAGGCGCATTTGAGGTCTTTTACTCCAAATTCCCACACCTTTGAAGGTTCTCAACTTACTCCCCCATGACCCTGGGCGCAAATAACCCCTTGAGGTTTCAATTTAATGACTTAGTCAAATTTCGCTCTCCTGCCATGACCTTGGGCACAAATAGATGTTGAACTTCAAATTGGGGGCGCACTTTGACCTGTGAGCTTTCATTTTAAAGCACTTAGAAATTTTCCCACCAATCTTAAGTTGCTAGGGCGCAACAGGAGGGTAGGCTTTCAATTTATAACACTTACATTATTTTCAAGGCCCTCTCTTTATCCAAGGCGCATCTAGGGGGTGGTACTTCAAATTTCCATGCCTTAGTTGGATTTCTATCTCCTCCTCTCCAAGGGCGCATATAGGTGGCCTAGCTTTTAGTTTCCAACACTTAGAGAACTTTTTACTTATCTACCTCAGCTTGGTGGGTGCATTTCAAAGGGTCAACTTTCAATTTAAAACTTAGAAAATTTCAAGGGTCCACTCATGAGCCAAGGCGCAAATAAAGTAGGGAGCCTCAAGTTTGGAACATTAAGATAAATTTCTTCAACTTATTCCCTCAAGCTTGGGCGCATTTTGCCCTCTGAGCTTCAAATTTCTTGACTTAGAAAATTTTCATCAAACTTTAACTTCAATTGTGTTTTTCACTGGCTGGACTTGAAAATTTATCAATTTTAGTGAATTTCGTGCTCCTTGCCAAATTTGAGGTAATTTGATCTTGCTAACCCCGGCTTGCCTTGACTTTCTATTTTTAGAAAGTTCTCCAAATTTTGTGCTTTGAACTGATTCCTGACTCTGGAAAGCCTGATTTTACTTCGTTTCGAACCTCGGGATGTGATTGATCTGTCGAGGCCTGATGCCTGCCTGTACCTGCTATTTTTAGCAACTTACTAAAAATAGCAATTGCTCAGAATGTCTTCAAATTTCATGTGTTGAATGCCTGAAGTGCGGTGGTCGTGGCTAGATGTTGCATTTGCATGATTGTCGTGTTTTGCCCTTGAATTTAGGAAACCCTGATTCCTCTATACCAACCTGCTAAAAATAGTAAGCGTTTGATTTTCCATCTTCTGCAACTCCGTTTGATTTGAAATTCGCGCCATGGGGTTCTCATCACCTACTTGACTCGTTCATGCTGACGCCTCGTGCTGACCTACTATTTTTGGCATGTTTCTGGAGGTGGCTTACTATTTATAGCAGTTGCTTGATTTTGAGACTTCCTTAGCTCTGTTTGACTTGAAATTTGAATGTTGTGCTCCACATTGGTAAACTTGCTTGTCCGCACTGGCACCTGAAGTTGACTTTCTATGTATAGCCTGTGTCAGGAACGCCTTAATATAAATAGTAAGTGCTCCATTTGTCTTCAAATTTTCCCAGCGGACTCCTCGAAAGATGCTGATTGTGGTGGGATACTTCAGTTTTGGAAATTTTAGTGCCTGACCCCTCACTTTGAGTCCCGAAGCCCAAAACCCTAATTTTCCTTGCATGTGTCTCAAATGAGCTATGTTCATTTCCATTTCAGTTGCATGCTATCGTGTTCGTGATTCTGATGCGCCGAGTAGCTACCGGAACGAACCTGCTAAAAATAGTAAGTCTTTGAAAAGGTGACCAACCAGCTATCAGATGATTTTGCATGTCACACTACCCGAGGGATCTTGAAAAACCCAAAAAAAATCATCAACATGCAAACACTGTCTAAAAATAGCAAGTTTATGAAAAGTGACCAGTTTTACTTGCATGTTACACCGTTGCGAAGTTCTCGGAAAACCTAGAAAGATTATGCCGACATGCGCTGAGAAATCTTGCATGCAAACCCTAATTACAACCTCTGAAGGCCGAACACTGAAAGTTGTCATCCTGTCTTGCATGTCATATCACTGCAAAGGTCTCGAAAAACCCACAAAGAATCTTCAGACATGCATCTGAAAATTTAACATGCAAAGCCTGAAATCTGCCCCCGAAGGCAGAACTGCTAAAAATAGCCAATTGTCCGTTTCGGCTCAAATTTTGCCAGTAATGAGTTCAAAGTGCTCAGAATGTAGTGCAGTTGTCAGAACGTGAAAATCTCGAGGAAACAAACCCTGAATTGACACTTGGCAGAATTCAGTGAAAATTCAGAGGGAGTCTACTTGAAGTGTCCTAACAGCAGTGCTAAAAATAGCCAATTGTCCGTTTCGGCTCAAATTTTGCCAGTAATGAGTTCAAAGTGCTCAAAATGTAGTGCAGTTGTCAGAACATGAAAATCTCGAGGAAACAAACCCTGAATTGACACTTGGCAGAATTCAGTGAAAATTCAGAGGGAGTCTACTTGAAGTGTCCTAACCGCAGTGCTATGCTCAGAAATTGATTAGACAACTTAATTTGTCCTCAAAGCAGTCTGAAGATTGCAGACCCTAATTCACTAGAAAACGTTTCAGACTTAATCGAAATTCAAACCTAGGTCAAATGGCAAGTACACTAGATAGAAAGAAAAGACCGACAGAGAGAGATGGACCGAAAGACCCAAACCAAAAGACCCGAATGAAGTAAAAATTAGGGGGTCCCCATCTTGAATGGGGCAATGTGTGAAATGGTCACAACACCACCTTGGTCGAATTTCAGTCAAAGGTTGATAAACAAGTTTGATAGAAAAGATCCAGAAATTAACTTCAAGGTATTGGCACAACTTAAACAATATGAGACAATAGATAGCTATGCAGCACAGTTTCAAAGATGTTCAATGATGGTTTTTGGTGTTGGGAAAGAGGATCATAGTACTATTTGTGGAAGCTTCGACCCAACCATTCAAAGGATTGGTTAAAGCCTTCAACCCATTTTCTCTACAAGAAGCCATCAAGGGAGCCTTGAGTTTGGAAACTTCAATTTCGAAGAACAAAATAATTAATTGCTAATTGCCGTCATTTCTAGGGCAGATCTGTAGTATAACTAATTGGTATTATTTGTCAATCATTTATTGATAGATGTTGAATTAAATTCTGAAAATTCCTTACAGTAGCATAGGTTTTACATTATTTTGCATTTCATTTCAGTTTTCTATAATTGGAAAATACAAAAATTTGCATCTTTTCCTTGGGTTCCTAATTACGGCCATTGCACAAATCCAACAGACACAACAGCCCAAAGGGTAAACAATCCACCATCAAGGAATGTAAACAATTGTCACTCCAACTGAAAAAAGGTTTGTTGCTAGGATACTGAACAGTCACGTGACCAAAGGGAAAACAACACATCATCAAAGGAAAAGAACAACCATACTCAAACAGAGGATAATGTTGTCGCTATCTAGAATAGAAATAGATGCTGCCAACCATGGAAAATAAACGCTGCCAAAGGGGAGGAATCAGTCACTGTCAGGGACAAATAAAGTCATGCCAATGATGGAAAACACACTACCAACATAGGGAAAACAAATGCCACCAATTATAGAAAACAGTTGCCGTGCAATAACCTGCCCCTTCAACTTCCTCTCTACCACTTCATCCTCTACTGCCACCAACTACACACCCTACATGGCACTCTTTTGTACTTTATGTAATCGTTGGTCACTACCACATTAATCTATTAACTGCCCTTCACCTCCATCATTGCTGCAAGCAATAGTATATCCCCAAACAGGAACAATTCAAGTTGCTGCATGTGTTCTGTTGAATAATGGTAGCAACAACGGAGTTGGAAACAGTCAACTGACTATTGTAGTGAAACTTATCACTCTGAATGCTTTTGCAGGTGATTCTTGCAGCAATTGGGACACTTCTTGCATTTGTTGCAGGTGAATTTGCAGCCCCACAAATCATTTGCAAGCTACTGTAGGCAACTTACAGCCTTACTGCAAATGTCAAAGCAACTTGTTGCAGGTGTCCAGCAGCTTGACACCACTTGTCCACCTAAACGGATCCACCGTTTGAATCACTTGATGATGCTAGTGTTAGATCCCCTAACTGTCAATCTTGAGCCCTTTCCTTGTGGTTGGCACTGTGTACCGATGTTAATAAATTGTCACTCATCAAGAATCATCAGAAGTCAAAGGGTCACATGTGTAAGACCAATTGTTTCATCTTTCATAATGATTACTTCTTGTTCTACAGCTTTACTAATATGCATTGAGTTAGCAATAGAATCTAAACTGTCATTCATTTCCATCAACAGTGTCATGTAGAGATCTTTCAGATTAATAAATTAAAAAACTCTGTTTCAATTTTATATTTTTCTTCTAATTTAGAATGAACGCCATTTTCTTTTCTGTCATTTGTTATTACTTATAATATGTCTGAATTTCAGTAATTTAGAGAGTTGTCTATCATATATCTTTTGAGATCAAGATAACAATGACAAAATCAACCATTGTTAACATTATAGATCCTATAATACAGCAATGAACCTTTTCACATCTTTACACAGATGCAAACCTCCAAAGATTGAAGAATCCATTTGCATTGATATACAGATTCTAACTTCTATAGACCTTTTAAAGCAATCAAACAAGATTATCCATTACTGCTAAATGTATAAAATTCAATAATATAACTAGCTAAATGACACCCGCACAAGGAATTTTCAAGGAGACTGTAATGTCCCCATTCTCTGAGTGACATCGTGGTGACTTGATTCTAGCCCATCCAGCATTCCCGTGGGTTAGATGGCGAGATAAGGGAATGATATTGGCCATGAATCATAATTTTGGTAAAGATGTTTATAGAGAATTAAGAGGGAAATTATCCTTAACAAAGTAAAGCATAATGTTGATCTTATTTTATTATTATCTCATGGTCCACTTGCAAGTCAAAGCAAACAAGGAGGTCAATTCTCTCTCCTAGGGCAGTTTAGGAGACTTAAGGGAGAAGGCAACCAATATTTTAATAAATAAAATCAGATCCTTGGATAAGGACGGCTTAGGTGCCTTGGTGAAGAAGGCAAGGAATATTTTAATGAATAAAATCAGATCCTTGGATAAGGGCGGCTTAGGTACCTTGGAGAAGAAGGCAAAGAATATTTTAATAAAATAAATCAGATCTTCCCTAAGGGCGATTTAAGTGCCTTAGCCATGAAGTCATTGAAAATTTTATTGAAAACAAATTAGATTCTCTTCTAAGGGCGGTTTTGACTTGGAGCCTTATTTAAGAAGGCTTAGATGGCTGTAAGATATCATGTTTTTGGTATTGCTATTATGTTAAGTCATTTGAAGAGAGTTGTCTCTTGACTGAAAGGAATTTTCAGTCAATTCAAAGTGGTGCTCCCTTGAATACAGTGGTATGGTAATGACCCCATTCCACCATGAGAGATGAATTCAAATGGAGTTCATCATAGAGCTTAACCAGAGTGCTTTTAGTGAAGTTTCCTTTGCAGATTTGGATTTTGTTTTGAGACACTTTCATCAATATTTGCTAGAAGAGGGTTTTCAAGTGGTTCGCGTGGCAAAGGAGGGCATCTTTGGCAATTTCCAGCTTTCATTCATAATCAGACTTTTGTAACATCAGTCATCAAATTGATTTCATTTTCAGATCTGAGGATTATTTGGCATCTACAACCTCCAGTGGGCTGCTATAGTTGCATTTCAGTCATTTCCAGCTGGGAATATCATCCTACTTCATATATCTTCATCTTCCATTCATACGGCTAGGGTTTGGACTT
The DNA here is from genome assembly GCA_007258455.2 of Sequoia sempervirens. Classification (NCBI taxonomy): domain Eukaryota; kingdom Viridiplantae; phylum Streptophyta; class Pinopsida; order Cupressales; family Cupressaceae; genus Sequoia; species Sequoia sempervirens. The sequence goes on along the minus strand of VDFB02281492.1, from coordinate 33,014,562 downwards.
GTGTTTTGGCACAATTGGATGTAACTAAAGGTCTGAAATTCAAATCAGACTTAACTGATTGTACTTTCCAGCCCTCTCTATTTGTAATCAGCTTTCAAATCGAATAAGAAGATAAGCTATCATTGCTCGGTATGTTCATCTATGTTTATGTGACTTGTTTGATTGCCTCAAATCTATCTTCAAGTTCATTTCTTGTTATCTATGCTTGGAACTTTTCAATCTACATGATACAATAAACCCTTATTGAAAACAAAAGTTAAAGAGCTTAAGTGCTTTGCGAGCAAAGCAAATCAGACATTTTCAGACCAGCAAAGGGAAAAATTCAGTTTGAACCTGTAAGGGTTCTTAAAGAGACAGAGTTTGTTTCTTTCTGCACATAAACAATTCACATAAAAAATGGAATGCAAGAGAAGTATGACTCAAATTTCATAGTTCTTAGCTAATTTGCAAATGAATTGTTCGATTTGTCTATGTTGTGGGTTTTAGGTAGCAAAGGACAGCTTCACAACGCACTCCACATTCATGCTCTAAGAAGAAAAGTTAAATACAAGAACCCATATGTCTCCCAACTACCTATTATGACCTTTTCACACATCAACCCATCCAAAATGGGGAACCCCTAATTTTTGGTCCGTTCGAATCTTTTGGCTTTGGTTTTCAGTTGTTTTGCGTCTCTCTCTGTCCTTTCTTTCTAATGATGTACCTATCTTTTGACCTGGTTTGAAATTTTGACTAAGTCTGAAGTGCAGTTGGTCAAATTAGGGTTTGCATTCTTCAGGTTAGTTTGAAGTTAATTTGAGTGAGTGAATCAAAGTCTAAGCTTGGCATTGTAATTAGAAGGCTTCCAGTGGGTTCCCAACAAAATTTCACTAAGTTCTGACAACTTGCTATTTTTAGTAAGTACCCCATTTGAAGTTTTTTTGTTGAAGTTTTTGAGAAACGGACTGTTACACCAAATTCAAGACACTTCAAAATACCTGCCTGGAAATTTTGAGTTGAATCTGACAACTTGCTATTTTTAGCAGTCATGGCTTCGAAAGCCAATTTTGGGGTTTACATGTGTACTTTTTCAATGCATGTCTGAAGAATCTCTCTAAGGTTTTTCGAGACCTTTCACAATGATATAACATTCAAGTTGAGATGATGACTTTCAGCAAATCTAGCATCAGGAGCCGTTTTTAGGGTTTCCATGTTTGATTTTTCAATGCATGTCAGGATATTCTTTATGGGTTTTTCGAGAGCTTTGCAACGATGTGACATGCAAGCAGAGTTGATCATTTTTCAGGAACTTTCTATTTTAGTCAGTGCTCGCATGCAAATCAATTTACCCGATTTTTCTAGGTTTTTTGAGATCTCTCGGGAAATGTGACATGCAAACACGTATGGCAAGTGATTGGTCACTTTTTCAAGCATTTACTATTTTTAGCAGGTTTACTGCAACAACTCCCCAACACTTCAATCTCACGAACAAAGAACCATGCAACAAAAATGAGGTCAAACAGAGGTCATTTGAGGCACATGCAAGTCAGATTAGGGTTTCCAACTTCGGTACTCAAAATGAGGGGTAAAACTCCAGAATCTCTGAAAACCGATGTATCCCATCACGATCAACATCCTTCAAGCTATCCACTAGTAAAATTTGAAAACAATCCGCGTACTTACTATTCATAATAAGTCACTTCTGAAGCAGGCCTATAAATAGCAGGTCAGCACGAGGCACTAGTGTGAATAGGTCAAACAAGTTAAGAGGATCCCATGGAACGAATTTCAAGTCAATCGGGGTTGCAAAAGTATGAAAATCACGAGATTTACTAAAAATAAAAAAGCTAAGGCGAACCAGTTACAAAATGGACTAAGTATTCAAACAAGTTTCAAAGTCATCCAAAATGGAAGCACACATCCCCAAATGCGCCCAAGCTAAGAGATGATGGCATGAAATTCATCTAAGGCTAGACAAAACAGAAGTAGCACCCCTCAAATGCGCCCTTGAGAGGAGGCTGGGTGGAGAAATTACCTAAGTTTGTGGAGAAATGAAAGCTCAACCCCTCAGATGCGCCATTCAAGGAGAACTAGGTGAAAATGTGTCTAAGGCAAGTGAAATGAAAGTTCATGGGTCTGAATGCATCTTCTTCATGAGCAGGCATGGGGAAGTTTGTCTAAGTAACGAAAATGAAAGCTCACCATATCAAATGCACCCTAGGAAGGTGGAGAAGTGATAGAAATTTTGTCTAAGTCATAAAAACAAAAAGCTCAAGGGGCAAAATGCGCCCATCTTGAGGAGGCCAAGATGGATGAAATTTCTAAGTGTTGGAAAATGAGAGCTCCACCCCCTAAATGCGCCCAGAGTGAAGAAGGAGGTTGAAAAGTTTCTAAGGATGGAAAAATGAAAGAAGACCTAGTCAAATGCGCCCTTGAAGAGGAGGATTGGATAAGAAATTTTTCTAAGTGTTGCAAAATGGAAGTGCAAGGGGTGAAATGGGCCCAAGTCTAGAAGGAAGCCATGAAAATATTCTAACTGTTGAAAATGAAAGTATGAGGGGTCAAATGCGCCCAAGTCAAGGAGGTGTTTGAGAAAACTTTCTAAGTGTTTCAAAGTGAAAGCACCATCCTCAAAATGCGCCTAGCTTGTGAAGAGGACTGGAAAATGCCTAAGACATGTCAAAGTGGAAGCAAGGGACCTCAAATGCGCCTAGAAGGATGAAGCAAGTTGGAGTGAATTTTTTCTAAGTGTTGAAAAATGAAAGGAGGACCCCCTAGATGCGCCCAACTTGGATGAGTTAGTGAAAAAATTTCTAAGGCGTGGAAATAGAAGTAGAGGACCTAAAATGTGCCCAAGCTAGAAGTGGAAGCCAGAAAATTTTCTAAGTGTTGAAAACTGAAAGTGTGAGGGGTGAAATGCACCCAAGTCAAGAGGTTGATTTGAAAATTGTTCTAAGTTAGAGAAAGCGTGAGAAAAGTTTCTAAGTGTTTGGAAATGAAACTAGACCCCCTAGAATGCGCCCTATTAGGATTGCGAAGACTTGGGATTTTTTTTTTTCTAAGTGATGGAACTAGAAGTTGGATCCCCTAAATGCGCCCAACTTGAAGGAGGAAGCAGAAAAACACCTAAGGCACAAAATCAAATCTCCACCTATCATATGCGCCCAAGTTAGAGGAATTGTGATGAGAATTTTCCAAGTCTGTGAAAAATAAAAGCTCAGCACCCTAAATGCACCCAACTTGGAGAACTGGAGTAAGTTGATCAAGAAATTGTCTAAGGCATGAAAAATCAAAAGCTTGACCCCTCAAATGCGTCCTATAAGGAGATGGGTCTAGACGAGCCTTTAACACAAGATGGCAAATGCAGACTCCAAGATATGCCAAAGTATCCAAAGGAACTACGTTCAAGGAAGAGACATCAAGGTGAGAAGTTTTCTAAGGGAGAAATGAAACACCACCATCCCAAATGCACCCTCAAGATGAAGAAATTTTCCTAAGGCAAAAATGATGCAAAGCCCATCAAAATGCGCCATGATGAAAGGTTATAAAGGAGGCAAAGTTTGCTAAAAAAAAAATGATGAATGTTGTCAAGATCCAAAGATCAATCAGGCCTTGGAAATAAGAACACGAGGATTATATGATGTCCCGATGCGGGCCCCTATTGGAAGGTGACGTAGGTCTGTCCGAGCGGTTTGCCCAGCCACGTGTCCGGGGTCTTCGGCGGGAGTACCTATCCTGGGGATGCCCCCTTAACGCTAAGAGGGGTGTCGTTCACTACCAGTCCGGGCTTTTGGTGCAACAGTAACTACAGTGGTATCAGAGCTGGAGGTCTTGAGGTCGAGACTCGCGGAGCGTGGTGGGCTATGATGTCCCGATGCGGGCCCCTATTGGAAGGTGACGTAGGTCTGTCCGAGCGATTTGCCCAGCCACGTGTCCGGGGTCTTCGGCGGGAGTACCTATCCTGGGGTAGAAACCCTAGTTTCCCCCTGACACTGAATCTGACTGTGTTTTTGAGTTTTTCTGACGTTTTTGGGTTTTTGTGATTTTTTTGCAAATTTTGGATTTTCAATGCAATTAATGAAGGTACGGCTTTTCCAGAAAATAGTAATAAATTCTTAATAAATGCTAGATCTTCAATGTATATGGAAAATACAATAGAGATTGAAGGCGTTTGCTTTATTATTCAAATGATCTCAATACAAAAATGATCTGCTAACATGCAACAATAAAATAATGATTTTTATTGGTAAAATCCTGGTAAAAACAGCAACTGAAGATGGTACAGATTTGTACGGCTTGCAATAAATGTTGAGTCTTCCTCCAGTTTAATGATGCCAGATGCCTCCAGCAATCCCAACGCCCACACAGGAAATAGCTTTGCAAGATAAGAATGGCGTTTCTTATTTATGGAAGAAGTACGGCTCAAGCAATAGTACGGCCTGTCAGAAGTACGGCTGCAGCAGCTATGAAATTGTACGGCCCTTTCTCAGAATACAATCTCCCAGTCTCTGAATGTGATGAATGTTGGCGCCTTGATGAATGAAGGATATCCTGAATGCTAAACTCTGACAAAAGCTCTGAATATATTAAATCTCTGATGCTCAATGATTTCCTCTGAATAAGAAAACCTCTGCTGGCAATAGATCAAGTGATATTTCACACTCTCTGAATTGCTTTCCGCTGGAGATGGCTCGTTCCCCAAGGAAGTCGAGTTCAAACCCTAAAGTCTGTGCTCAGATCAATTTGATCAGTTCTCAAAATTCAATAATCTCATAATGGCTCAAAACCCAAGGCAAATCCTCTAATAAGCTGAAAAGTGCGATTTCCTTAAGAATAGGGTTTCATTAAAATATTCACTTTTAATTCTTTTAATTTCTCCATAGTTCTCAGCTGAATATTTTAATATAATTTAAATGTGAAACTGGCCCCTTTAATGATGCGCACCCCTCAAGGCAATCACTTAAGTTATAATTTTAAATTATAACTTTATATTATAAACATTAAATAATTAATATTTAATCAATATAATTAAATATTAATATCTTCCTCGTAAATCATCCGATTACTGATCCGTCGATGCTGACGAACTCTGAAGTGATTCCGGATGCCGCCAAAGCCTTACTGCTAAAAATAGCAGGGGTCCCACACTGCCTGCCAGGAACTACTAAAAATAGCAATTCTGCAAAAAGCCTCCGATCGAGCCAGAACGAAAGACCACTGATCAATCTCTGCTAATTGAAGCTGAGCCAAGCTCCGAAGTGACCCTCTATCCAAACAATCAGCCTACGAGGGTCGTGTGATAGGCCAATCCTGTCCTCTGAGAGATGTCACTGAGAAGGGGACATGACAGATTAGGTAAGTGAAAAGTGAATTTATATTATAAGTGTTATGATGCTCTTTCCTTTGGTTTTGTAGGATGAACGTCGAGACCAAAGTCTAATGACTTAAGGTGATGGAACAAGGACAGAGGAATTACATGTTGGAATTTCTCCACGAAGGTCTCCTATGCACCCAACTCAGAGAGGTCGGTGGCAAGGAAGAAATGGGCGAGTCCAAGACAAAGATCAGAATAGAGAAAAGGATGAAGGCCCAAGCATTAAGGATCATCCTCAAGTACTAAAACACCCTCAAGGCTAAGGATGAGGAATGAACAAAAGGCTTCAATGTTAAAGAATGGCAACGGGATGGATTGAAGAATAGAATAGAGGAACTCTTCCTAGGTGTGAAATCCTTCCCTGGCAATTGACCCAAATAGTGTTTTCCGGCATACTTCACCCAACCTAAAATACACTGGCAACGAGGAAAATCATCATCAAGCAGGAGAAAGAAGTTGCAGTCCTAGAGTTTCAAAATGAGATTGTGCCTGCCATGTCAGTTCAAGAGGATGAGGCTGTATTGGCCAAATTCATCAAGTTTGCAGTGAAGGAGAAGAATAGTGTGAACGCATTAATTGCTCATAGTGGTCAAGGGAAGAGAGTGGGAATCTTTGCTCATAGTGGTCAAGTGGCACAATTTGAGCCCTTCATTGTAATTGAATCTAAGTCGTCCGTTGGACTAGGCCAGCTATAAAAGGGGCATCCTCCCTCATTTGCACATTAGATTAGATTAGAGTATTAGACATAGAGAGACTGCTAGGAGATAGAGCATAGAGAGATAGAGCATAGATTGATGGTTTAGATTGAAGAGGAAGGAAAGCTTTCTCATTGAATGCTTTGTAAAAAGTTGTTGTGAACACTCTCATAATAAAAAGAGTTTTCATTGATGGTGATTTCATCTTTTGTTGTGAGTAGCTAGCAAGGCTTTTTCATCCTTTTGAATCACTTAGCATTTTAAAGTAGAATTTAAATAGAGTAAATTTCATTTCATGCAAATAGATGATAGTTGTGGAATGTGGTGTTTGATTTAAGCAAGCTTCGCTTATCCATACCACTAGCGGGCTCACTAATGGTGTGTTTGCCTTGCACAGTCAACTAGAATATTGTGGACCTAACTTCGATTACAGTTTATATGTTGGTATGCGTTGTTGTGATGGTATTTTCATGTTGAATTGTGATCTTAATACCTCAAGTTACTCCTTTGAAGATTGCACCGGTTCTGTGGGAGTTGTCCAAAGTGAGGCAAAGCAGAGCTTGGTTGAAGTTTGCGAGAGTTGATTGCCATGTCCTACGCCTTAGAATAGAGTAGTACTTTCTTAAGCCCTGCAACCATTTACATTTAGTACTTTCTAGTTAGTATTAGGAAATTTGAGCTTCATTGATAAATCCTTCGAATATCGAAAACCCCTTCTCTCTGGTCCTCAGTTGAACAACTACGTAAGTCCCCTTGAGATTACCAGCAAATCACAACGAACTGAGACTACTCCATTGCATGAAGGAACCTTGGAGTTAAATGCATGATGTCTCTCGCAATCTTAGCATGCAGGAGACTTTGTTCAAGAGAGGATAGAGTGACCGTTGGGAAACTTTATTCTGTGTTGGTGCGGTCACAAAAAACACATCAACAGAATTGGCGCTAGAAGGAGGGCAAACGTTAGGTTGTTCATTGTCACAAGTGGAGAAATTCAGCTGGATAGAACCAGTATAAGGTTTGAAATGCCAAATCAGAGATATGTTATATCTCTTTTATGTCAAAAAATGCAAAAAGGGTGAAAAGTTAAAAATTCCAAAAAAAGAGATTCACCAATGGATGGGCAGCAGTAACAAATTTCTTATGACCATAAAGGTCATCAAGTTGATTTTCCTTTGCTACATCAAGTTTTGAATGCGCAATTGTTTCCAAGAAGTTTATCTGACTTTGCAGCGAGAGATGGATGTAGAATTCACGGTACTACTTGGCATAATGAATTAAATTGTGTGACATTCCTGTCAAGGGTACATCAGGTTTTGCAATGAGATATTTTCTTTCAGGATATTTTCAAACCAATGGTACCAGCAAACCCTGAATCAGAAAATCCAAGTCTTTTTCAATTCTTCGAGAGATACAAAGAAATGAGCAAGAAGCAGTTGAGTATTGAAAAGTTGCCTGCAAAACGCATCTTGTTGGCTGGCTGGCGTAGAATTCACAATGCAAGGCATTTAGAATTCACTTTTCAATTATGCAAGGAGGCCATTAGCCAAGTGCAGCACCAGTTAGGATTGTTGGAACAACTAGGTATTTGTAGCGTAGAATTTTCAAAGGATTGCAAAGAAGCACACGAAACTTATCCGAAGGAGCATAGCACCACATCGTGTAACAATCAAAGGAGTGAGTTTCAAGGAGATAGCATGATTGAGCCAAAAGAAATTGCAGTCGAAAATGAAGTCCCGAACATTGCATTGAAAGAAGAAGGCATTGAAATGAAGGAAGCAATGGAAGACGTTCAGGAGAATGAAGAAATTCTGGAAAACTGTCACGAAGACTTATCGCTTGATGCTTCGTCAATCCAAAAAAAAGAGGAAATCCTTGCTAAGCATTCATCCACACCACAAAGAGAAGATCCAAATGAAGAGCTGCAAGCCGTTATAAGAAAAGAAAATTCAAATACCCTTGGAGAAAATGATCAAAAAGATGGGCAAATTAATGAGCGAGTTGTGACATTAAAAGAGGTGTATGAAGAACAATCATCATATTTCAAATGCCCCGCCTCCCGCCCACAAACAAAACAATTCGAAGGGGCGCTACCCCTTATATTTGAAAACCAGCTTATTAAGGAATCCTTAATTTTTAAGGACACACTTACGAATGTACACAAGGATGCTTGGTTTATTCAACATGAAGATACGGACATAAGAGAGTTGTTCCAGGGTTCCAAGGTTGAGTCAGAACTTCACGAGCATGATGTTGGTGTAAGCGGAGTACTGTATCACCAACTGCAACCTCCTAAAGATGAATGGATAAAAGAAGAATGTCAACTTGAAGGAAAAGTACCACCTGATGAAGTAAAGAGTGATGAACAATTTGAAGGGGCACTGAGGTTACTTCCAGGAAGGTCTCAAGATGAATCAGCAAGTAAAATTTTGCATGTCATAGATGCAAATGGAGCCACACATCACCAATGGCGACCTCTAGAGGATGTCGGGAATCTCTCTTCACGCAGTAGGTCAGTGCATAACAATCAAGAGTCTCCATTCAAGCACGAAGAACACCAAGTTGTCTCTTTCCTTGCTCTTGATTTTGAAGGTTATGAATTTGATTATGGAGGTCTAGGAAAGACAACTTGCTTGTGGATTAATCATGGTCTAAATGAGTTGCCTCAATTGCTAATCTTTCCTGAAGTTTTGCTCGAGTTTGAGATTCGTATTGTGAGAGATTACTTTTTTGAGTTCAAAGACAAGCTTGCTAGGCTCCGCACTATCACTACTATGGTGTTGTTGCTGAATGTCCTAAGAAATCATGCTAGGAGTTGTATATATTTTTGTCCTCCGAGTCTTGTCCGTTCAAAATTTTTGTATTGTTAGAGTAGGTTTTCCTTCTCGCTTTTGCTTAGCTTAGTCCACTTTGCTTTCCTTAGTTTAGTTCTCTTTAGTTTAGTTGGGAATAAAGGGGTCCCATTGTGAGAAAGATGTTGTGCTGCTTTCAGCACGCTCTGGAACAATGTTAGTCCATTTCTTGGATAATCATTTAGGAAGTGCTTTAGAATCCGAGGTTGTTCTTTCGAGATTTATCATTTGGTTAGGATTTGTACTTGACCCAGAAGGGAATCATCTATTGTGTCTTGACACCAAGTGTCATGATTACTATATCTTACACGCATAATTAATTGCCCTAAGTCATTGAGGTTTCTTAGGAGAAGTCATGGCAGGTGAAAAATCTTAAGTCCTATTTAATCACCCCTGTAATTCTCAAACCCATTGGAGGCTTCATTGCCTACCAGCGAATTGTGGAATTGATAGAAAATCAGTATGAAAAGAGAAAAAAGATGAAATGTGCTAAAAAGAAATATTTGAAAAAGAGCAATGAAAGAAATATCAAAGTATTTGGCTTTGGGAATATGCGAGTAACTCCATTGGGGCTATAGACGCCCGGCTGGCAATGGAGCAATATTCGTGAGAATTACAGAATGATGTTGAAGTTAGGATCGTTATGTAGCTCGTCACAACAGATTCTGGGAGCTTCAATGGTCTTTTGAGTTGGAATAAACGCATATGCACACACTTGTAATCAAAAGATGAGGTGTCTCGATCCAATTTAGGATTCTTCTTCCCTTTTAAGTATGTCCCCTAGTCGATTGATAGGTTGGAAAGAATTAACCAAAGGATCTGAGTATGGAATGGGTTTTGTCCTTGAAATGTTCAGGAACATTTATTCGAAAGGGCGCTAATGTTGTGACCTTTCAACACATCACCCGATCCAAAATGGGGACCCCCTAATTTTTGGTCCGTTCAGGTCTTTTGGCTTTGGTTTTGGGTTGTTTTGTGTCTCTCTCTCTGTCCTTTCTATCTTTTTGATGATGTACCTATCTTTTGACCTAGTTTGAAATTTTGACTAAGTTTGAAGTGCAGTTGGTCAGATTAGGGTTTGCATTCTTTAGGTCAATTTGAAGTTAATTTAAGTGAGCGAATCGAAGTTTGAGCCTGGCACTGTAATCAGAAGGCTTCCAATAGGTTCCCAACAAAATTTCACTGAGTTCTGACAACTTGCTATTTTTAGTAAGTACCCCATTTGAAGTTTTTCTGCTGAAGTTTTCGAGAAACGGTCTGTTACACCAGATTCAAGACACTTCAAAATACCTTCCTGCAAATTTTGAGTTGAATCTGACAACTTGCTATTTTTAGCAGTCATGGCTTCGGAAGCCAATTTTGGGGTTTGCATGTGTACTTTTTCAATGCATGTCTGGAGAATCTTTCTTAGGTTTTTTGAGACCTTTGCAATGATATAACATGCAAGCTGAGATGATGACTTTCAGCAAATTCTGGGTTGAGGAGCCATTTTTAGGGTTTGCATGTCTAATTTTTCAATGCATGTCAGGATATTCTTTATGGGTTTCTCGAGAGTTTCGCAACGACATGACATGCAAGCAAAGTTGATCATTTTTTAGGAACTTACTATTTTAGCCAGTGCTAGCATGCAGATCAGTTTACTGGGTTTTTCTGGGTTTTTTGAGATCTCCCAAGTAGTGTGACACGCAAACACGTCCGGCAAGTGGTTGGTCACTTTTTCAGGCATTTACTATTTTTAGCAGGTTCACTCCAGCGGCTCCTCAACACTTCAGTCTCATGAACAAAGCAACATGCAATAGAAACGGGGTCAAACGGAGGTCATTTCAAGCACATGCAAGTCAAATTAGGGTTTCCAACTTCGGTACTCAAAATGAGGGGTAAAATGCCAGAATCTCTGAAAACCGATGTATCCCATCGCAATCAGCATCCTTCAAGCTATCCACTAGTAAAATTTGAACACAATCCGAGTACTTACTATTTATAGTAAGTCACTTATGAAGTAGGGCTATAAATAGCAGGTCAGCACAAGGCGCCAGCGTGAACAGATAAAAAAGGTTACGAGGATCCCATGGAACGAATTTGAAGTCAATCGGGGTTCAAGAAGTATGAAAATCACAAGACTTACTAAAAATAGAAAGCTAAGGCGAACCAATTACAAAATGGACCAAGTGTTCAGACAAGTTTCTAAGTCATCCAAAATGGAAGCACACACCCCCAAATGTGCCCAAGCTAAGAGATGATGGCATGAATTTCGTCTAAGGCTAGACAAAACAGAAGTACCACCCCTTAAATGCGCCCTTGAGAGGACGCTGGGTGGAGAAATTATCTAAGTTTGTGGAGAAATGAAAGCTCACCCCCTCAGATGCGCCATTCAAGGAGAACTAGGTGAAAATGTGTCTAAGGCAAGTGAAATGAAAGTTCATGGGTCTAAATGCGCCTTATTCATGAGAAGACATGGGAAAATTTGTCTAAGTAACAAAAATGAAAGCTCACCATATCAAATGCGCCCTAGGAAGGTGGAGAAGTGATAGAAATTTTGTCTAAGTCATAAAAACAAAAAGCTCAAGGGGCAAAATGCGCCCATCTTGAGGAGGCCAAGGTGGATGAAATTTCTAAGTGTTGGAAAATGAGAGCTCCACACCCTAAATGCGCCCAAAGTGAAGGAGGTTGAAAAGTTTCTAAGGATGGAAAAATGAAAGAAGACCTAGTCAAATGCGCCCTTGAAGAGGAGGATTGGATAAGAAATTTTTCTAAGTGTTGCAAAATGGAAGTGCAAGGGGTGAAATGGGCCCAAGTCTAGAAGGAAGCCATGAAAATATTCTAACTGTTGAAAATGAAAGTATGAGGGGTCAAATGCGCCCAAGTCAAGGAGGTGTTTGAGAAAACTTTCTAAGTGTTTCAAAGTGAAAGCACCATCCTCAAAATGCGCCTAGCTTGTGAAGAGGACTGGAAAATGCCTAAGACATGTCAAAGTGGAAGCAAGGGACCTCAAATGCGCCTAGAAGGATGAAGCAAGTTGGAGTGAATTTTTTCTAAGTGTTGAAAAATGAAAGGAGGACCCCCTAGATGCGCCCAACTTGGATGAGTTAGTGAAAAAATTTCTAAGGCGTGGAAATAGAAGTAGAGGACCTAAAATGTGCCCAAGCTAGAAGTGGAAGCCAGAAAATTTTCTAAGTGTTGAAAACTGAAAGTGTGAGGGGTGAAATGCACCCAAGTCAAGAGGTTGATTTGAAAATTGTTCTAAGTTAGAGAAAGCGTGAGAAAAGTTTCTAAGTGTTTGGAAATGAAACTAGACCCCCTAGAATGCGCCCTATTAGGATTGCGAAGACTTGGGATTTTTTTTTTTCTAAGTGATGGAACTAGAAGTTGGATCCCCTAAATGCGCCCAACTTGAAGGAGGAAGCAGAAAAACACCTAAGGCACAAAATCAAATCTCCACCTATCATATGCGCCCAAGTTAGAGGAATTGTGATGAGAATTTTCCAAGTCTGTGAAAAATAAAAGCTCAGCACCCTAAATGCACCCAACTTGGAGAACTGGAGTAAGTTGATCAAGAAATTGTCTAAGGCATGAAAAATCAAAAGCTTGACCCCTCAAATGCGTCCTATAAGGAGATGGGTCCAGACGAGCCTTTAACACAAGATGGCAAATGCAGACTCCAAGATATGCCAAAGTATCCAAAGGAACTACGTTCAAGGAAGAGACATCAAGGTGAGAAGTTTTCTAAGGGAGAAATGAAACACCACCATCCCAAATGCACCCTCAAGATGAAGAAATTTTCCTAAGGCAAAAATGATGCAAAGCCCATCAAAATGCGCCCATGATGAAAGGTTATAAAGGAGGCAAAGTTTGCTAAAAAAAATGATGAATGTTGTCAAGATCCAGAGATCAATCAGGCCTTGGAAATAAGAACACGGGGAACAAGTAAGTGAGAAGTGAATTTATATTATAAGTGTTTTGATGCTCTTTCCTTTGGTTTTGCAAGATGAACGTCGGGACCAAAGTCTAATGACTTAAGGTGATGGAACAAGGACAAAGGAGTTACATATTGGAATTTCTACATGAAGGTCTCATATGCACCCAACTCAGAGAGGTCGGTGGCAAGGAAGAAATAGGCGAGTCCAAGACAAAGATCAGAATAGAGAAAAAGATGAAGGCCCAAGCATTAAGGATCATCCTCAAGCACTAAAACGCCCTCAAGGCTAAGGATGAGGAATGAACAAAAGGCTTCAATGTTAAAGAATGACACGGGATGGATTGAAGAACAGAATAGAGGAACTCTTCCCAAGTGTGAAATCCTTCCCTGGCAATTGACCTAGATAGTGTTTTCCAACATACTTCACCCAACCTAAAATACACTGGCAACAAGGAGGAAAATCATCATCAGGCAAGAGAAAGAAGTTGCAGTCCCTCGAGTTTCAAAATGAGATCGTGCCTGCCATGTCAGTTCAAGAGGATGAGGCTATATTGTTCAAATTCATCAAGTTTGCAGTCAAGGAGAAGAACAGTGTGAATGCATTAATTGTTCATAGTGGTCGAGGGAAGAGAGTGGGAATCTTTGCTCATTTATTACCCCACTCCTCTTTGTGGTTGTTTTTAGGGTTAGAGCTTAAGTGGCACAATCTGAGCCCTTCATTGTAATTGAATCTGAGCCGTCCGTTGGACTAGGCCAGCTATAAAAGGGGCAACCCCCCCTCATTTGTACATAAAATTAGCTTAGAGGATTGGACATAGAGAGATTGCTATGAGATAGAGCATAGAGAGATAAAGCATAGATTGATAGTTTAGATTGAAGAGGAAGGAAAGCTTTCTCATTGAATGCTTTGTAAAAAGTTGTTGTGAACACTCTCATAATAAAAAGAGTTTTCACTGATGGTGATTTCATCTTTTGTTGTGAGTAGCTAGCAAAGCTTTTTCATCCTTCTGAATCACTTAGCATTTTAAAGTAGAACTTAAATAGAGTAAATTTCATTTCATGCAAATAGATGATAGTTGTGGAATGTGGTGTTTGATTTAAGCAAGTTTCGCCTATCCATACCACTAGCGGGCTCACTGATGGAGTGTTCGCTTTGCGTGGTCAACCGGAATATTGTGGACCTAACTTCGATTACAGTTTATATGTTGGTATTCGTTATCGTGATGGTATCTTCATGTTGAATTGTGATCTGAATACCTCAAGTTACTCCTTTGAAGATTGCACCAGTTCTGTGGGAGCTGTCTAAAGTGAGGCAAAGCAGAGTTTGGTTGAAGTTTGCGAGAGTTGATTCCCATGTCCCACACCTTAGAAAAGAGTAGTACTTTCTTAGGCCCTACAACCATTTACATTCGGTATTTTCTGGTTAGTATTAGGAAATCTAAGCTTCATTGATAAATCCTTCAAACCTCGAAAACCCCTTCTCTCTGGTCCTCAGCTGAACAATTGCGTAAATCCCCTTGAGATTACCAACAAATCACAATGAACCAACTGAGACTACTCCATTGCATGAAGGAACCTTGGAGTTAAATGCATGATCTCTCTCGCAATCTTAGCATGCAGGAAACTTTGTTCAAGAGAGGATAGAGTGACTGTTGGGAAACTTTATTTTGTGTTGGTGTGGTCACAAAAAACACATCAACACTACCAAAGGTGAGAAGATAAGATGGGATTTTTTTTTGGGATAGGGAGTGTGCTAGATTTTTAAGTGTATTATCAAACCAAAATAATTCAATTCATTGACCAAAAATGTGTTTTCACTAGACCTTGTGTGGAGGTCACATGAACTTCACTAGGAATCTTAATAAAAAATCATGGCATGGTACAGTTCCCAATTTATTTGTCAATACAAATTAGAAAGGTGAAGGAGTACACATATGGTAAGTGATTTTAGGATATGCAACATGTTGGATTTCGAGTTTAAGGAAAGTTAGGCATCTGTTCCTAATAACAATATGATTTATGGGATAAGAAAAGGAAAAGAATTGACTAATTTTGAGCACCAGGTTTTATTGCATAACAAACTTTAGAGAACATCAAAACAGGGATACTTTTTAAGGACATGCTTTTAGATTATTTTCCAAATCTCAACTCCCTTTTACTGTAATATTTAGCTAGATAATATAACACACCAGCTAAATGTTGGACTAGCTGCAGCGATGAAGGAAAAGGAAGAGGATGAACTGACCAATGTGTTCCTAGAAATTTTGTAAGATCATGACCTCAAGTGCCTAATGACCTCTTTGTCTTATCCTAGTTGAGATGAACATCTAAATAGAATTGTATGGAGCTGGTTATTGGTATTATTGAAATTTAGATACATGAGTTGCTAGTAGAATGCTAATGCGTACTATCTTTTCTGTTTTCTTACTTACATTATGAATACAATGAATTTTTTTTAAAAGAGAGGTTCTCATTTGTGATGCAAATTGGACTACCAGTAATTGATGTAGGAAGAACAATTTTTGAGCCTGAGGGTATCCAAGATACATCCAAAGTCCTTTAAGATCAAAACAACTGGCCAAACACTGAATCAAATGGTAACTTGCTAATGAAAGGCACTTTGTGCCGCACAACAGAATGAACATGTTTTAGAGCTCAAAATCCTTCTTGTCTATGCTTTGAGGCCAAAAGCATCTCTAGAGAGGGAGAATTGGTACAGAACTATGATTACAAATTTACAAGTATTACTTATTAAAGGATAAAACCAAGCATGGCATTATGCGTATACCTTTGTGTGTATGAATGTGTTCATGTGCATGTGTATGTTTATGTATGTGCATACATTTTTACTAGTGTTTCAAGGGCCCACATCCCTTGTCCTTTGGAGGCACAGGGATTGACCCTCACCATTTCAGGGACAAAGAGATGAGAACAAACATCACCCAATTGTACCTTTTTTCTCACCTTGCCCTCTTACTCCTAGGGTGTTTTGGCAGTTCTATAACCTTTTGGGGATGCCCTAGCATCCTCGGGATGTTTAAGGTCATTCAAAGTATAGGGGAATCGTTGATGTCAGTCAAACTTCAAAAATTTAAAATTTTTTTAAAAAAATCAGATTGAAATACATCAATCAGCTTTAAGCATTTTGTCATAGCTGAATTAGAATTACAACATTTAGGTTTTCTTTATTTTGTTGTCAGACTCTTGTAGTTGTTTTAGTTATTTTCACAACAATATAACAAAATATTCATATTTACAATTGGGCATTTGTATTTGACAACCTCAATTTTTTATTTCATGTCCAATGTCTGTTGTTCTATATTCAATGGAATGGATGTTATTTCAGCTCTTTAGAATGTTTATTTATCCAACTGAAAATCCACCCATTGCCATGTTGCCCCATCTTGTGATCCCTGTCCTCCCAAAAGATCCAGGAAATTTTTTTCCATCCCAGAAATGCATTCCCGCCATCCCATCATCCCAGAAACTCACAGAAACATAGAGTTTTGCGAATAAACAATACAAAGCATTGCTTATTCACATACGGAGAATCCTAAATATGACCATTAGTTTAAACATGATTATAAGCTGGAAAAGAATCCAATAGTTTATTCTAGAAGAAAGGAAAAGCAGAAGTTGCACATACCAAAAGATGGTAACAATTTGCTTCTGTGGTTGCCCACGGAACTCTGAGTTCAGTCTGTGTTCCAAAATCCACACAACAGCTCCTATGACAAGAAAGAATGCAGCAGTTGTAAGCCACATCTCTGGTGTAAATGGCTGCAAGAAAGCCCAAGGATTTGAATTTATCTTTTTGACTGGAACTACCACAACCAGACCAGCCTCCACGTATGGTTGGGTGAAGTCCACATCCTTTGATCTATTTTTCAAAATTGTAATGTCCCCAACTGCTGCATCAAATTTCTGTAGGATTTCAGGTGTAAGTAGCTGCTCTGAATGAAATGCATACAATTATTAATTTTATACATGAACTTATACTGTCCCAGAAATATATGGACACTAGAGGCATGGATAATGAACTTTCAAACCAATGGACACGTCAAATAATGAATTAAACAAGTTTGTTTAGATACAAACCTTTAAAGCAACCTGTTCCACAAGCTCATTGTAAATGGGAGGTGATTCGTCAGTTCCATAAACTACAAATTCATGAGGAACAGCATAAGGTAACAGCTTTAATGCAGCAGTAAACACTTCGATGCAGTAACCATTTGCCACATTGGAACCTTCTACTTTTACAAGCTTCTTAAATTCTCCCTTTTTCCAAGGAACCAAAATCCTAAATCGCCTGCCATTGTTTGGGACTGTCCACCCTCGTGGCACTTGTTTGCTATAGCCGGGCCATATAAGATCATTGACTTTTTTATTCAAATTGGATGTGTTGTTTGAACTTACAGTTCTACTCTCAGGAGGAATAACTGATAAGCCAGATATATTTGACCAGTAGCTAACCTTGTGGAACCCTGTTCCAACTATATTGATTATCTCGAAATCTGGACCATACAAGTCACCTCTTCCATCCAGTTGAACTGGGCCAGTTAAGCCCATAAAGTTAGTTTGTAATAATAATCTGCGTAGCTCTAAACCTCCAGCAAAGACTTTGAGTTCTGCTAGCTCAGATTCACTTCCACTTGTAGTAGATAGCTGAGGATATTTTGTAAAAGAAATATTTCCCCTTTCCTCCAAAAAGCTATCAATAGCATACGCAACTGCCCATACTGTATCGTAAGCATATAAGCTAAAAACATTCAAGCCTGCATCAAGGGCCCCAGATTTCTGCAAATTGTTCCATCTTACTGAAAAAGCATGTAGCTCATTGGAATCTGGAATATGCCGCCGCACAGTAATGACCCCTTGCAATGACTTTATTGTATCTAAATCAAGTGCAAGGGAATCCAGAGCAGTGGATAGCCAATCTGTGGCAATCCACACATAGCCACTATTCAACATTCCAAGTTGGTGTACTTCAGTTAAAAGTTTCAAACCAGCATCTGGATTCATATGAACAACAAAAACTCGAGTTGTCATCAAAGACAAATCTTTTAAGTTACTGTCCAGGTCACTCCTAGTGATTGTTGGAGGCATTCGATATTTATGAACAATATCAGCTTTGTTCCCAAGTGCATCACCCAGTGCAGTTATTCCATTTCTCCCATAGTCATCATCTACATAAACTGCAACAACCTCCTTCCAGTTGAAGTAACCAATTACAGCAGCAATTGCTGTCATCTCAGAGAAATCACTATGTGTCAAGCGAAGAAAATAAGGGTACTGAAGCGAAGAGAGACTTGGATCAGTTGCTCCAAATGATAAAAGTGGTACTTTAAGTTCATTTGCTATGTGTGAAATAACATGAGCACTCACTGAGGATTGTGGTCCTATAACTGCCACCACATCATTTTTTGACAACTCTAAAGCTGCAGTTGGAAATACATCAAGTGGCAGGTATTAGCCATTGCTGAGTCTTTTTCTAGAAAGGAGGCAACAATGATAAAATTCCCTAATAATCTGAAGCAGTCAAAAAGTAGAATACAGTTTGGACATAGTACCCAAAATATAAAACTGTGTACCCTTTACATGAGTCACTAAACACATTTAGGGAACAAAAAATTCTCATTGCATATAGAAGTGTTCTTCTCAGGACTATTTCATCTGTGTGTAATGAAGGCCTTCCAATCAAATGCAAGTAATCTAAATGTTTTAGAGTCGCATATATGTGATTTGAAGTTTGGGAGGCATGACATAAGAATACTTTTATATAATCTCCTCCATAAAGCACCCCAGACACTGAAGGAGCCACATGAATGCCATTTCACGAAAAAGCCAGGCTACTCTAAATTAAATTATGCAAGATGGATTAAAGTAGCATTTTTGTAGATCATGCTTCAACACTTCTCCTTTCTACATTATCTGGCATGCTTCTTGGCAGGTTGGTTTCTTTTTCACTGACTTTCCTCCAGAGCATTATCTGTGATTCTGCATGTGTTTCAATCAGTGATGTGGTTTTATTTTCGCTCCATCGCTTAGCTATCATTCAGGTAAGTTTAGAATTTTCAGAAGATGGTGAACCTATTCTGTCCTTTATAAGCAAGCAAGTTTGCATCCTCAATCAACCTACAAACATGAACACTAGTTGCATATTCCCAACTAGCTCTTTGATATTATACATTCACAAACAGTTATCCTGAACAAAGATCATCAATATTCAATAGAGTATGCTGTAATGAAGCATGTTATTGGCACTTTCCAGTAGCTACAAACAAAGTAAAGAAATAATACTTTATGTTTACATCCCTTCTTTTGCAATTTACATTAATTTGTTTTTCAATGCATATGTGGTAAGAAAATCCCGTTCACTTAGTGCCTTGGTGCATGGCTCCACTCCATTGCAGTACCGTATGTTTGGCATTATTTCCTAGTATACACCAAATCCAACGAGAATATCAATGATTGACTACTAAACAAACTTCAAAATTTAACAGATCCTGGTGCCTTAGAATATCTGGTACATAACATCATACGAACCTTTGAAGACTTGACTTCATACTGGGATAGAATGGTTCTTCAGGCTACAACAAGCTTTAATGTAGGGGTTCAAAATCAGATAATGTTAACATCTTGTTTATAGAAATATTTGTGGGGTGTTTTGACCGATTAGCTCTCTCTTAAAATTCTTTTCAAAAACTAGATTTGCCAATAAAAAACTTCTAGGATAATATTGATGTAACTGACCATTTAATAACTTGTATTCCACTTCCCTTCAGTTTTAGGTTTAGTGGGGCTTTGCCCTTTTTGGCGTGGGAATTTTGTTTATTAGGGGGATATGTTACTGACCATAGGGGAGTGTTTTAGGGACTGGGCTGGGATAACCAATGAAGAGAATTTGTGCTGTAATCAAGATAAAAAATAATGCTTCTGATGTTAGTTGATTTTAATTTTCTGCTCACTGTTATCAGCTGCAACTAGAGTACTCCGTGCAGACCTGAGAAAAAACTGAATCAAATATTTTATTTAAAATTAATATAAATTACGATATTGGTCAAAATCTACAACCACCAATAAGAAGTTCTATGATTTTACTCAAGCCTTGGAGCACACTATTCATATTTGTTATCATATGAAATGGAAAGATGCCCAGCTATTCTGTAATTCTAAAAAAGTTTCTAGTCAAAGTTTTCATT
Source organism: Sequoia sempervirens (assembly GCA_007258455.2). NCBI lineage: Eukaryota > Viridiplantae > Streptophyta > Pinopsida > Cupressales > Cupressaceae > Sequoia > Sequoia sempervirens. The sequence continues at coordinate 32,994,547 of VDFB02281492.1, read as the reverse complement.
GGTTCTTATTTCTCCATGGCGAGGACTGTGAGATCTGAATTTTAAGCCCAACTGTCATATTTGTCTTCCATTTTCATTTTGCCACAAAATCACAAAAAAGTCTACGTTTGAGCCAATGCCCAATTGAGTAAAGGAAAGCCTCGTGCCAGGTTCACAGAGGTGGGACTGTTAGGTTTCTACCATTACCAGGTTGGGGCGATTCCTCCTGCAATTACATGCAATACCAGGACCACTAGGAACATCTGGTGATGATAACAGGTATGTAATCCTTGATGGATAGTTCCCCCATCAGCCAAATTCAAACGAGCAAGGATAATAAGAGCAGGTGTGTGTTTGAGCCCTGAGCAGCACCAGCTGAGAACCAAAACCTCTATGTTTAAGTAGCAGCTAACACTGGAAATTCACAGGCACCCTAGAAAATGTCTAAATTTAGGTTTCCATTGTTTCATTTACCCAGCCTTCTCTTGTTTTTATCTTCTTCTTTTTTGGAGTTGGGGAGGGTGGCCGGGCGGGGCAAACGTTTCACATCTTATTTGTTTCAGGTTGCTATCATAGATTAAATAGAATTTGGAAATATCGTCCTAAATCAAAAGTTTCCCCTTATTGAGGAGTCTGTCAATACACGTCTATGTTGAACCAATAAGTATGGCGTTTCCTACTGGGAAACGGTTAGCATGCCAACATTGTCAGAACAATTTTAGCGTGAGAGCATCAAGTTCAGTCCCCATAAAGAAAGAATGAAACAATAGTACACCGAGTTTGTACACTTAAAATTCTAGAGTGAACTCAGAGCTACAGAATCTTACTATACCTGCTGAAGTAGCTATGAAAGCACTGCAATTGGTGTCCATCATGGTAAGCACAAGTCAGGTCCCATTGAGCAGAGCTTTATCATTATTCACATCTTCCAATGCCAACTCAATGGCTTTCTTAGCCACTCTTCCGATAGTGGTATTATAAGCCACAAGGGCACCTACGTTCACAGTTGCTGGTCTATCTCCATTTTGTGTTAAGCAGAGGCAAGCCCAATTAAGAAAAATCATTATAGAGATGAATCCATATACCAGAAGTGACACCCAATTGGAAATCATTGTGAAGGAACACTAAAACTTGTTGGTTTCTATCCGCCACAATTTTTCAAGCAGATAATATGCCCAAAATATAGGAGTTTTTTTTTAATTGTTTTTGGGCTTGACCAACCTCAAAATCAAGTATAATGTATGCCTGAATCTCAATAAATTTATCAGGAAATGGCTCGATTGATGTTGATATGAATTATTTGATCTAAGCTTCCTTCCTTTTCTTGCTTGCTTGGAAATTAGATGACTTCCAATCACAAGTTGCCATTGCTACAGTGAAGAATGTGACAGTTATAATTGGTATTTTAACCAAAAGAAAGTTGAATTTGGAACAGCAAGTTGTCGACGTGACAGAATTGGCACTTTATCCAAAAGCCAAATCCCACATAAATGATAGAAGACACTGTTAAACTTAATTCGAATAGTAGACCACATGTTTTTGGGTGACTGACAATTAATACAAAGTTTTTCCGCCGTGTTTCAATACCCTGTCCATAAGGTGGAAAGAACAGAGCTGGAATGAAAACGTGTTTTGTTTTTTAAATGATATAAGTACCGTTGAAAAGATTGTTGGTTTAATTATTTTGTTCTTTTCTTATTAGGTGGACCCATCTACCTCCTTTTCTCAGTTAGGGTTTAGGATTGAGAAGTATTAAATTAGAAGTACAATTCATTTCTTGCTTGATGGTTTAAGTACTTAGTTTGTATGGTGAGGTCAAATTTTAAAATGTTGAAACTGTACTTATCAAGGTATAAAGTTTGTTGGGTTGTGAACTGAGTGATTTGATATAATAGTAGGCCAAATGTAAGTGAAGTGGGATTTTTTTAATAAGATATTTTGACACAATTAAATATAAATTTTTTTTATATTTCTTTTATGTAAATCTAGAATGTTTTTTTGGTTGGAATCATTTATTTAAAAATGAGTATGGAATGTAGAATGATTTTTTTTTGCTTTTATAAGTTATATATAAATTAAATATAAAGTATTATAATAGTTGAATTTAGGTATGATAAAATTTTGATATAGTTGTATTTTTTTTTAGTTAATTTAGTCAAATGTAAGTGGATTGATGATCTTTTAATTTCTTAAAGTGTTGAAATTGAATGCAAAGTTTTGTGATAGTATCTTTTCGTTTGAGACAACATAAATGATTGTGAATATAGAAATTTGAACAAGAATTTCTTGATTGCTTAAGATGCATCAAAAATTAAGTAAAAAATCTTGTGTTGAAGTGAAAATCTAAATATGAATGTAGATCGTGTAATGGAGATCTTCTAATAGAATGTATTATCCATATCTCATTTTTTAACATGAAAAATAACTTTATTATGCATCTTATTTATTTTTATTGATTTTTTTAAATCCTTTTGAATAATAATTTTTTAAAGTAAAGAAACTAATTGAACAATGCAGTTGTTTAGGCCTGTTAACGTCTTTCGTGCCACTTTGGCCCAAAAGGTCATTTAGGGATTCTTTAAGTCAAGTCACATTTTTTGTAAGAATAGTTCCTAAGGGATCATAGTTAATGTTTTCAATGCACAAATCACATGAACCAAGGGTCTTAGGCATCAATTCCTCAAAAGGCAAAAAATTAAATGTTATTTTCATTATGTTTTAACACCAAAAGGATGTAAAGTTAAGTTTTGTTTGTCCCTAAAGTCCTCAACCATGTTGCATGAAGGAGGGTAGGTCTTTATGTCACGTTGGCATTGAAGGAGTCCTCCATGCATGGCATGATACCAACACTTGGTTGTTTGTGTTTCATCCATTTTACAAGATCATATCAAAGGCATGGCATGTTGACTAGGATATGGAAGATTTTAGAAGTTATTTACTTCAACCATGTCGTAGGCCTTTCATTTTTGTTTTCACATCTTGATAGGTACTCTAAATAACTCTTAAGACCCATGTATATTAGCTTACATCTCTACTCAAAATCATGTGTACATGGCATTACCTATAGATGTTCATTTGATAAAACTTTAAAGGGAGAAACATGTGTATCATGAGGAATATGGAGAGTGAGCAGCTATAGAGAGGATTAGGTATCTGTTAACCTTCGTTTTTAGGTTTATATCAATTGAAAAAATATATATATATTATAAAACCCATGATACATCACATATAAAATGAGTTCATATATTTTTAGAGATATTGTAAAACCTTAGCTATTAGAAACCTTGTTGGCCTACATGTTATCTCAAAGGTTGATGTTAAGTTAACAATTCCCTGACATTCTATGAAAGAATTCAAACCTAAGGATAGCGTTTATAGGTTTGAAATCATGAGATTCATTGAACAAGTTAGTGGGCAATGTTAAGAAAAGGTTTTTTTAAACAATGGACAATCTATAATGCTTGTATCATTTCTCTAGCTAACACATGAAACCAAGGATCTCTTTGATGACATTATCTTAATGGAAGGAGGGAAAATAATACATCATGACCTTTATGATTATGTGCTCAATATTTTGAATGTTGTGGGTTCAAGTGTCTAGAGAAGAAGGGCAAAAAGAACAAATGGAAAAATGGCATTCCAAGGCAATAAGATATCCTCTTGATAGTAGAGTTGTTGGAAAGGGGTAGTTTAAAGCATTTGTAGGGTTTTTCTAGCATTTTAATAAGGCCCTAAACATGCATGAAAGGCTCATGAAGTACAAGAAGGGTCTTTCTTAATCATAATGTAGAAATAATTTCATAAGGACAACCCTATGACAGTCATATCAAGTATGCATAGTTTCATGAAGAGAAGACATATACCCTACCATGAGAAGAAGTCATGAGCAAAGGAAATAGAGAAGCATGGTAAAGATATGACAATGCAAGATAGAGAAATGTGATAGATAGGTTATTGAAGGTAGAAAGGAGGGAAGAGGCTATCTTACAGTTCATGACATGACTATGCATTTGCACAAATGAGAGGTATCTAAGGAGTGAAAAGATGATAGTTTGTCCTCAAAGGAACTCACCATGAACATGACAGAGTCTACACATAACAACGATCAAAGGGAACACCAAAAATATGCATACCTTATAAGCATTCAAAGTTTGTATCAAAGGGATGAACAAATAGTGTTATTAACTGTGAGAGATGACAGAGATAACTAGCAAAGACATGGCGAACGTGAGGATAGTCAAGAATAATTTTGTGAAGGTATAAAGGTATGTGATAGAGAGTAGTCATGATAAGAAAATTAAGAGCAAGGACAATCAAGATAGGTGGTGAACAAGAAACAACAACAAGCCCATGCACTAAAAAATAAGTGGACAATCCATAAAAGGACTATGACACACAAAATGGCATGGATAATGAACAAAGGGATGTCACAAGCCAAAGTTAATGGTCATAAGTGTATATCTAAGACAAATAAAGTGACAATGATGTTTAGAGAAAGTGATAGTCATGCACATTGATAGGAGCTAAGAAGAAGCTAATGAGGGGTTTAAAACATGATCATGACATCAAAGTTCTAGCCTTAAATTATCCATGAAAGGTATGGTATACTGATAAAACCATCAATAAAGTTATGAAGATATGATATTTTTTATAATAAGCCTAGCATCGTAAAAATATACAACTCCTCAAACCAAGCAAGATGACAATCAAAACCAGGCAGACATTTCGTTTGGGCTGGTGGGCCTAGCTCGATTCGCTAAAGCATCATGTTGTAGGCAAGAGGTCATGAGGTCTAGTCTCCCCATTGTCCCCATGGTACTGGAGGGTGTGTTGCACTAGCACCACCGTTCACATGAAAAATGTTTATCAAGTGCACTGCAATTTATAGGGGGACAGATACCCGACTAATTCCTATTGTCTAAAAAAAAGATGGCAATCAAAACAAGGAAAGTAACAATGCAACAAGTAAGCACTAACAAAGATAATTTAGAAGAAGAGACAAACGATAGATAGAGAAGGGGGATAAGCTCAAAATTTTAGAAGACAAGGAAGGAAAATCAATAGAGGATAACAGAAAATAAAGCAAATGCTACATTTATCCTTGAAAGTATATGAGCCTAATTAATGGTGAAGTCCTCAAAATACAATGGTGGGAGTCTAAAAAGGAGAGACTAGGGAGAGTAAGCGGAGACACATAGGTGAGGCAAGCTAAGTTGTGTTGCAGTTAGAACCTGATGGATTCCTGTCTAAAGAAGCACTAAAGAGTTGCAACCTGTTGAAGGATACTCCACTGATGAGAGTTGATGAAAAGTTGAGAAGATGAAAGGTGATTGAGAAGGTTAAGAAAGTGTTGGATAGTCTTATGTCCTTGGTTGAGCAAAGAGTTGGTGAAAAGATAAAAAGGACAGTCCTGTGTCCTTTTGGAAGAGGAAAAGATGATTGAGAACCTGATAATGAAGAATGAGAAAGGAAAAAAGGAAAAGAGAAGATAGAGATGAAGAAAAGAGATGGCAAGAGAAAGCAAGGTAAAGTGAAGATGAAGACAAGTGATGAAGACAAAGGAAAAGACACATGAAGATGAAGAGGACAAAGAACAAGGCAGATTTATTTTTTTTGCAGGTACAAGTGAAGATGATGCAATGTGTTTCCAAGGGACTTGGAAAGCTTTGTTGGTTGGTTGTATGATGCAAGAGCACCCATATCATGTAATGCCTTCAAAAGGCTAATTTGTCAAATGTGTGTGTTTAAGTCCAAAACAATGAGTCAAGTCCATGTAAAACCTAATTCGAGTGTATTCAAATCATGTAATTGGTCCTTAGGTGGTCACATAAGTAGATTTTCAAAATATTGTTAAAAGGTGGGAAAAGGTTGTCAAAATGTAATTATGCAAAAAGAGAACATAAATCAGGAATATTAAGAGTTAAGGGATAGTTAGGAGGTTTCAACCGATGGAAAGGAAATTACTAAAGGGGAAGCATCCTTAAAAGGCATTGTAAGGCATGGAAAAAATCAATGATTGCATTCTTGTGAACAAAATTGTGAAATAAAGAACTCTGTTTTATCAAATTCTAATTTTTCTCCTTCTATCAGTCCCTGTACAGATTGTATTGAGATCTAGGGAATTATAATTTATTGTTTCCTTTTGAGTCAGTGAATCACCTCTTATTTTGAAGTGCTTTAAGAGGTTTCTTTTAGTTTAAATATATTCTAGACAGTAGGATTCATCAAACCCTCAAAACGGGGTTTTGAGAGTATTTTACAGAACAAAGACTCCATCCCATCGATGAAGGAGTAGTTGGTCAATGGGATGGACTGAAATGGGTGTTTTCTTATTATTTTTGTTGTTTTGAGTGTTTATAGGGTAGTAGGAGAAGAATATACAAGAATATGATGTTGTTTCAGGTTAAAGTCTAAGTTTTCCAATTGAAAATGAAGGTTACAAGCAGGGTTTGAAGAAATAATGTGTGCATGGGTTTGGAGTTGACTTTAAGGCTTAGGAAGACATAATAAGATCTGTTTCAACTGATGTCTGAAGCAGTAGAGGTTTGCAAGTTCTTTGTTCATGAAACACTCTTTGTTTTGTGTTTATTTCACCCTATAAACAAGGGTTTAATTAAACAGTATTTTTTCAAGCCTTTCTATCCTTAAGAACTAAATAATCTTGAGTTTGGAAATATGGAAAATGACTTTTTAAGGTTGGAAAGTGATTTGGGGTGGTGTAAAGGTGACTCCCTTTGTAAAATAGGCCTAAATTTATAGCCTTTTTAAGCGTGCAGTCTGAGAATCGGGTAGTTTCTTCAAAGTAAGTCATTGCAAGATTTTAATATGTTGAAGTGGACTGAAAAAGGTCTCTAAATCAGTGGTAAGATGATTCACATGCTTTTTTCTAGATATGCATTCACCCGATTCAAGGGTTTGTTAACATAGTAAAGGAATATGGCATTGTGGGGTCAAAACAGTCAATCTGGCAAACTATGAAAAGAGGAATTGTAGTGATTTGAACCTTGTTCTATTCATGTTGTTAAAGATGTTTCAAAGTTATGTTGTTTTGAAGATTTGGGAATGGTGATTCTATTGTGTGTCTTGGTTTCTTGAATGCAGAGTAGGCAAATCTAATGTTTATATACTGATGTATTGAAGTTGTTTCCTACAAAAAATGATGAGTCTTGTGTCTAAAAAGACTAATTACTAGTTGATAGCAAGAAATATTGGTTTTTGTTAGTTTGCCTTGTAGAGAAAGTGAATTGGTGCTATTAGAGAAGTATAGACTGTTTTCAAATATTGAAGTCAAGTTATTGATTAATATAGACATTTTGATGATGCATAAGTTGAATTGGAATCTGATAAAGATTTGGAATAAGTGTTTTTTTGTATTGAAGAATGAGTATATTGGTGACTATGATGAAGTTTGTTGAGTTTGGGAAAAAGATGAATTTTGTAGAGATGATAGTTGAGTTTTGGTGAAAATTTGATATTTATATATTTGATCTTCTCTTCATTCTGTTTGGGATTGAAATCCCTTGAAGAAATGATGGTGTTGAAGGGTCTGGTATGATGCTCTGCATCAGGAGGGAATGTGAAAATTAGAAACTATTCACAATCATGAAGATAAAGGGTAATTATGATAGATAGTGTTAAAATCTTGCAAACAAAGCAAGAAAATTTAATGAGGATGATAATGCATAGAGATTAAAGGGAAAATATGTCAGTTCAAGGCATGAATAATAGGGGACAATTATTTGAAGAGTGCATATCCTAGAGGAGCCATTAGTCATCCAAACCAAATATCTATGGATGACAGAGTCTACAAATCAAATGGTTATGAAGCAGGACAGTGATAAAAATATGTGGTAGGGCATAGAAGATTCAGTGGTCAAAGAAATGAATAATGAAAGACAAAAAATTTGTTGGTAGTAACTATTAACCTTGTGATATTTTTCCATAGAAAGGAAAGGAAACCCAAATATAAACGGACAATCAAGCGACATGGTAGGGACATTAGGTTGCATGGTATGGCATTTTAAAGGATTGATGACAACAAAAAAATTAAAAACACAAGATGACAATGCTAGTAATGATAGAGATTGAAAACTTCAAGAGGATAGTCCAAGCATCAATACAAGAGATTACTTGAGATAGTTTGTTAAAGGAAAGATGCAATAAGGACAAGAAAAAGAGGTGATGATTATCAATTAACATTAACAAAAGCATAAAAGCAGTCATGATAAAAAATAACCATGATAGTCAAAGACACTTTAACAAGTGACAAACCTATCCATTAAAGAACATGGTAGAAGGGAAAGAATGATAAAGAAGTCTTGATAAATATGTACAATTTGAAAAAAGATAAGATATAAACAGTCAAGAGGGTAGAAGACAAGCACAAAGTCAAAACAAATATGGAAAACAAAGCTACAAGGCTAGATCATAGAAAATATTGACAAAGGAAATAGATATAGAGAACATTTTAAGGATAATGTTCTTAGCAGAAGATCAAATCCACAGTGACACTTAACAAACACACTAAATATTTGGATTTGAAGAATATAGATCAGGGTATAGTAAGAATTCATATGACACTAGAACAGGTACAAGGAGATCATTTTCGCATAGAGGGATAATCTTTAGCAGGTATGTGATGAGTAAAGTAACAAAATAAAGGCTACTTGTGTAACAATCAACAAAAGGAGCAAAAAGAGAGATGGCATCGACATGCTAGATGAAATAAATGTCAAATGAACAAGATGATGAAAAAATGGGATGAAAAGCCACTAAAGAATCATACAAGTGTCAAAAATGTGCCTTTGAGGATATCCTATGCCCCCCTAGGGCATTTGATTGTTTTTTAAGCCTTTTCCATATCTAGCCTACAATCAAGTTTAGGGTAATTTGCTACAATTGGAGGAAGTAATGACAATTGTAGTCAGCCAAAAGTAATTATCTTGTTTTAGTTGGCCAAATAAGTAAATAAATAATAATGTATACAACAATTTTTTTATATTATATGTTGTTATCGGGAGTTAAGTCCTTAACTATTTGATTAGTTGTATTGGGTAGTTCTCGACGGTTAGTGTTCTCAACCAACATCGACAACTATATATGTCTTATTTCATTTGTTTTCAGGGGTAGCATAAATATTGTGTATTGTACTTATTGTCATTGAATTAATGAGAATACTATTGTGTTGTGCATATTCATTCGCCAGTACTGAATATGTATGTTTATTTAAGTTCTATCTTTGTTTACTTTGTTAGTCAATCAAGTTATTATTAGAGTAATCATGCATTATTTAATAATTAATTAATCTTTTATTAATTATTAGTCTAATTTATTCTCATACACTTAAGCTAAACTTATGAGTGATTTTCTATGTTAACTATAGACATATTATTAGATCATTCTATCTCATTGCATGAGATGTTGACACTTGTCATGATCTAATCCCTTTCTCGTATAAGATTGCTTCTATAAAATACTCAATCCTCATTATATTATTATATCTTTGATGCCTTTGATAAAACTCTCAACCTTTGAGGACTCTTGTTTTCCTTGAAGATTCTTAAGGTTCATTTTGTAGCTTTTTCTTGTTGAGGAATATTGCATATTATTGTTTGTTTCTCTCTTGTGTGGAAGAAGTCTTTGTTCATTGTTTGATCGTGTGGCTCATGTTTTTCACAATTCTAATATGGTATTAGAGTGTGGATTCAACGAACCCCTTCTCGATTTATGAGGGTTTTCTTCAACAAGGGTTACAAGCTTCAAATATGGGATCTCCATTATTTTTTTTTTGCAATTTTTGGAGGTGGGAAATTTTTAGGTGCATTTTGGCATGAAAAGAACCCAATGGTTGCTTTCAGGAGGTTGATTCGACAAAGTTTGACTATAAATTTATCCAATTTGGCCATCGAGATCTTTTGAGGCGAAAAAAATTCCCAAGGGTCATATGACCCCTCCACGTTGTTCGAGAAAAAAATTTAAAAAGTGTTTTTTTAATAGCGCTCAATGTTATTTTAAGAAGCATCCTGGCACCCACTAAGTGGTGCCTATCAATGATTCTACTAACTTCCTTGTCCACTGGCGATTGGTTTTCCTAGTCATTCAGTGATCGAATTTTTTTCCAGCAATTGTAGAGTTTTTTTCTAGGCCACAAAAAAAATTCTGATGGTTTTTTACTTGTTTTTCCAACATAATATTCTGAGAATGTGCAACATATTCCGTTAATTGACTTTTTTCCAAGGGACCAATTTTTTTTCTGGTGCAAGGAATATTCTACTAACATTAGCATGATGTCATTCTAATGTCAGTGGTGCAGACACTAGCAAGGGCCCTCTAAGACACCCTTTGTGCCCTAAAGAATGTTTTTTTCTTTTGGTCACAACTTGGGCATACGATATTGAAATTGGGCAAACAAGATATTGTCGAAAAGTTGGTTCCATCAAATTTCCAATGGTGTGGGTCTCATCACCATTTTTTGTTGCTAGTGCATTTTACAACCTGTTAAAGCTAGAGGTGTTATTTTCAATCTTGAGCTCATAAATTTTGACCATTTTCTCTATTTTTCATGACTCCAATGGGGTTAAGGTGGTCTCTCAGTGATCTTCACAACCATCCATGAACTTTTTAAGATTTTCCTCCAAGTACATTTTATTTAGTTTTTTGTGTTTTAATATTATGCTCAATTAATTGAATGTTTTAGCTCCTAGAAACTTTTTGTTTGTGTGAGGTGACTTGCTTTTGGTTGTTATACATGTATTTCTAGTATTTTTTCCTATTTGGGCATTATAGATATAATTTTGCATGTATTTTTTCTTTTTTAGACACACTGAGATAAAAGTGTCATTCTAGTGTATATAATTTTTGGGGATTTCACACATCATGTTGTGCCTTTTGTACTTGCACTATGATATAAAGTGTCATGGGGGTTGATGTTTCTCTTTGGTTTGTCATCACACCTTTGTTAAGTGATTTTTTCTTCCATAACAATAGTGGATCTTGGTGATTCTTCCGTCATGTGTGTGTGCCTTAGTTTGCACACCCTTTTATTTACAAATTATTTCTCCTCGATGCACTTCTTGATCTCACACAGTTTCAATGTACATTTCTTGGCTCTCCCTTTTCTGATTATGGGGAGGTTTCTACTATTGGTGCTAATACTTCCTTGGTTTCATTTTTTGGAGTGATCTATGTATCTAGTTCTTATTCCTGTGCACTAGGAGAATGCAACGTACATCAATGTCTGGTTACCCATACATTTTGGTGAGATTGACCATTTACCATATGGACACTCTTGCATTCCTATTTTTGCAGGTTATTCATTTCAGCATTATATCAATCATCTTTCGACAATTGTCTATTGCTTCTTCGTGCTTCAATGATGTTCTACATGTTCCTCTTCTTTTTGGTACATTGTTTTGGTTGGAGGCTTCTTAGTCCTTCACCTTGATTTGGAGGTTTTCTTAGTCTTTCATTAGCCTTTCTCTCTTTCAGACAAGATTTTTTTCCATGCGGTTTTCTCCTTTTCTCCAATTGTGAGAGATCTTTTGTTTGTACATGGGTACCTCACCAAACCTTATTTTTTGAGACATATCATGCATTATTTTTAGGGTTTTTAGCTACTCCCTAAGTTCATCCTAAGGGGAGTTGTTAGAGTAATCATGCATTAGTTAATAATTAATTAATCATGCATTAGCTAATAACTAATTAATTATTAGTCTAATTTATTCTCATGCACTTAAGTTAAACTTAGGAGTGCTTTCTATTCAATGGACAAGATGCAACAACCCTATTGGTTATTTTTAATGAACCAAGCTTGTCTTGCCAATTATCCATAAATTTTACAGATTCAATTGTCAATAACTATGAGGGATTGGCCAACAAACAAGTGAAAGCTTGCTAGGATTTCCCTCTGCACTTTGGGCTCTACAAAATCGGAGAGGGTGATCCCTACAATATATCTTTAGATACTCTTGTGCCAATTATCCTATACATTGTAAATTAACAAATAAATCTCCTTTAATTTCTTAACAGATGAAATACCTTAAATATTTGGCTAATCTTCATGGTAACATCATATTTAAACATGAGAAAAT